>NC_051174.1:132727093-133137093 GCF_013339725.1 Rhipicephalus microplus
GACGGTTTCTTCAAAGGGGGGGGGGGGGTGGGTGTAGGCGCGCTCGCTCTTGCCCCGTGCCCATTCACAGTAAGTGCGTCAAATAACAGTGTGTCACATCTATAGGTGTGCGCAGGGTGTATCTTCGAAAACGGGCGGGGGGGCGAAGGATCCTCGCAGCACCCCATTCCCTAATAAGGAAATGTGAGGGGCAGAATTCACCACCCCCCCTTCCTCTTAAGACTTGAAAGGGGGGCGAGGGGGCGACAAAATGAGCATTTTTTAAGTCACTAGTGTTTTATTGCTTATTAAGAAATATCGCTCAGAAACTTTCGCAATGTTCACGAATTATGTTCACATGTTAAGCACCAATGGTCACGTGCAAGGCCTCATAATAAGCAGTGGAGGCTGAAAAGTAGTCTATCTCAAGGCCACATTAAACAGGAATACACAGTTGCATTTTCGCTCTATTACTTAACGAATTGGCGGCCTCGGGAACGTCATGCTTGAGCCAGTAGTGTAGCAATCGAAGCGCATTGTTTGAATTGTTGCCACTGGCAAGATGAAAAAGATGCCCAGATCAAATTTGACGCCGAGTTTGTGAGCCAATAGTTATATTTGTCAATTTCAAGCTTCATACGGCGAATTTTTCATGTGAATGCGTGTATTTCCTTTGTGTCTTGCTATAACATTTACCTTATATGTGTATGAAATGAAAGAATGAATTTTCGAAGACTTGTTTTCTTTCTGCCTTTTTTTTTTGCTCAACCTAAATCAAAACAACCAATCTTCAGATTCGAAGGCAACATGTTCGATCTCTGCCACCGCCAAGTTGTCTTTTAGTCAACTGTACTTTCTTGCCATTTATATTAAAATTTTCTAAAATACGTTTAAAACAGTGCAATTAACGTCGCCTATACCTATATTAGCCTCCTTATATGCAGGTTTTCATTCACTTTACATGTGTATGAATTTCATTTATGTGATGCTTATGTGAAATATTGGTTGCTGTCGCTTTTCCTTTTTATTTTGCAGGCATGCGGGGCCAGTTTAGCTGCATTTAAGTTGCTGTCTTTTTTCACCCGCTAATTTGACCACAGTTTGTATGGTTTTAAACGTATGTATTCCCAAACAATGTAAGAAACGAAAAGTTTGTGAATACTGGTGTCTTATAATCACGAATTTCTTAGCTCTATGAGATTTATCTTCTATTCATTTTTTTTTTTTCAAGAATGTAAGCAACGCAAAGAATCGTGCTTGAGTAATCTCAAACCCACTTGCCACGTTTCCCCCATTTTTGTTCACTCCTGTAAAGCGTGCATCTCCGTGACATGACTAGACATGTAAGAAAGCCCGCTTCAACAACGAATACCTTAAGTCGAGTTTAAATAAAACAAAAAAAAACAGCGATGACAGCCTGGGCACGTTCTTAGTAGTACATAGTAAATATTACGGGTCCCGGAATACGCTACCTTTATTCATAACTAGGACACAGAGAAAACACAGGGAAAACACAGCGATGTCAGTCTCCCACTCCCCTGGTGTTCTCGTTCATTCGCAGGGCGCAATACTTAGTTTGGTTCCTGTGTCTGCTTCTTGACAAAAGTGCTATACTTCGAACCTCATTAACAATCGAGCTGTAGACGTGTAAAAATTACTGCTGAAACGTGATGACAGTGGTCAGACAAAACTCGATTTTCTGTACTGACGTACGACACTGAGAGCCGTAAACCACGCCCCTTATTCAGAGTGACTTCGTAGCTTGGGAGTAATGATATCGCCACAGTCCAAACAAAAGCAAAGATTGCAGCTACCTACTTGATAATCCCAAACGCATAGACAAAAGCTATCAATAAATTCCACATGGTCCACCCGTCCTAGTGACCTACATCACGTACTACCACTTAGAAGACAGTCTAGTCAGTTCTTAAAACACTTGTAGCCGAGCGGACGTCCGTACTATCACCCATACAAGTTCGCGAGATGTCGTCTTAAAGGCTGTCACATCGGAATCACTGCGTCTTCCCGATCGTTTGACATTTAGCTTTCTTCTCCCAGGGTCGTGGCCAAGGAAGACTCGGATTCTGTGTACTTCTATTTCTTGAGCACGACCGCTTGGGGTACATGGAAAATAGCGTTCGCGCCGGCAAGAATACGCGCACAAGGACTTCAGACAATGCGTGGAGAACACACACCTGCTTCAAGCAAACCTAGTCGTCTGCAAACTGCGCCGAGCCGTGGGGGCGGCCATCTTGCCGAGGCAACGGGGTCTGCGGAGCGCGCACCGTTGGCCTGCGTACGGCATGCTTGCGCGACACAAAGTAGGCCCTGCCTAAAAACCTCCCAATAGCCCAGGAACTTGCACCTCCGTTATTATTTAATCTCTGTATTGCCCTGTGTTCTGCTGTTTAAGTTGTTGCTTACAGCTTATTTCTTTTCAAGACACAAATGGGTCCACGGGAGGCGCAGTGACACATTGGAGACGCGCAGCACAAATCGATGACGGCTTTGAATCGGATTCGGAAGCAGTGCGCGGAGTGTTTTTTTTTTCTTGTGTTCTCGCAATAAAAAGCGGAGAACGGGTTAAGGGCACCTAGTCCAGACATATTGCCTGCTTTGATAGCAGCCGCTATAGTGAATTCAGGCGCGCACTTTAGTGGCAGTTATGACAACACCGTCTTCAAATTTAGTGCACTACCGTGGCACGTACTTAGTAACCACCAACACTTTAAAGAACAGCTTTCGAAACATATTAAAAGAGATCCTCCTCTTCCCAAGAAAAAAAATGACAATTCAACAAGCAAAAAAAATATATCGCACGCGAATTCGAAGACGAATGTTCGTCTGACACCCAGTTGCCCCTTTCTTCCTTTTAATTAAATCATTTTCAGTCTCAACTAATGCGGCGAGAGGTTGAATGAGCAGGAATAAAGTCTCAATCTGGAAAAATCTCTGTCAAAGGCTCTTTGTCGTCATTTGGTGAATAAGCTTTAAAGAGTGGCTGACGTCGCAATCGCTGGTGTCGTGGCCGGCACTCGTTAAAAGAGAGCGTGGCGTTTTCTTGCCTATCGTTACGGAGAATAGAGCACGGGGGGGGGGGGGGGGGGGGGAGGGGTAAATATGGGAGAAAAATAATGCAATTGAGAAAGGCATTGATTTGAACGAGTTCGTACAGGATCAACTGAGTAAACACAGCGCAAAAAAAAAATTGGACGCGGGAACACAGTACACAACCCGAGTGCTGAATTTACAACTGACACTTTTTTTTTTTTGCACGAACCACTCATTTTCATAGCACTCCCCTTTTGTGAAACCTGTGTGATCTCACGGTCGAGAAAATATTGCGACCGTGACACTGCTTTTCCAATTTCTGAAAGAAAACGAAAGCACTGTTGCATTTTCTCAAAGACACCGACGTGCTTCATCGTTTGTGCTGTGAAACTGTTACGCGTCGGCCCTGTGAGTGAACTTAATTCTCCTCCTCTCTATAATTTTCCTTCCCCTCTTCCCTTCCCTAGTGCAGGGTAGCCTACTGGGTCTCAGCCGTGGTTAACCTCCCTGTCTTTCTCCTTATGTTCTCTCTCTCTTTCTGTGAAGCTCACAAATTTTGAGCACACAGTAATGAAGATATTTTTTGAGAACCTGCACATTTTCAAGCAGCGCTGTGTCCTGTGTGTTGTTCGTCCCGTCGTCTGCGCTGTTCCATGAACCGACTGGCCCACCTTAAAACCCGTATGCCGTAAACCGCAGAGAACGTCGTTATCGCACAACCCCACAAGCGCTTGCTCGGACCTGCTCAGGATTTCTCGGTCACGTAATGCGCATGTGAACGTGCGTCTCTGAGGCTAGTTGTCCGCAAAAAGCGTCGTAAAGCTTTCAAAGCCTTCTGGGCTGAGGATGGGCTCGGCCAATGACCCAGAATCCTTTGTTCCGACAAAGGCCGATCATCCAGTCTATCCAGAGCTGCAGTCAGTTCTTTAGTGTCTTATAGTCTTTGATCTTGCCTTTTCTTTGTAGCTATTTTTTTGTAATTTCTCGCTCTCTTCGCAACATTTCTTTTTACCATCTTTTATTTCCCTCACCCATTTCCCCAGCATACGGTAGCCAGCCGGTCTAAGAACTGGCTAACCTCCCTGTCCTTCCACTTAATCTTTCCTCCCCTGAACTTGCGTGCACGTGACGTTTTGATGCACACGCGTCACGTGATTCTCCAGCTCCAATGCCGAAGAGGACAGAGAAGGTATTTCGCTTACGAGTGCTACGCGGGGCGAGTAGCAATGGTTTCAAGCTCGCCTCCACCATCATGGTATGGCTTTCCCAGCTCGTGATGAACCAATTAGAAGCAAATTCGTGTAGTACAGCGCTTTTTATTGGGTACGCAACAACTTCCGGTGCCTATATACAGTTTCTCGCGTGACCTGACGAGAGGCGCTTGAAAACTTGCGGGATCAAATGTGGGTCATCCACGAGTAACTTCAGACAAGCACACGTGAGTGCGTATATGGATGACGTCGGCAGAGTGCTGGTAAACCCTAGAGTAATAATGGAGGCATAGTAAAGTCCGGATAACATCTTCATGTTTTCAAAAACAAGAACGGCGTAATGCTGAAGCTCTGAAAACACACAAGGGTTGATATGCAGCCGTTCCGGCCGAAGTCTATGACACCTCCCTACTAGACTCCACCTGCTGTGGACAAGTCGTGCCGTATTAATTCCTCTGGCATACTGATACCTTGCTTGTCTGGTAAACTCGTTTGCTATAATATACCAACAGTGGCAAACACAAGACCTGCGGGTCGTGTGCTAAGAAAAGGTCGCATGCAGCCAAAAGGCCGCATGAGACCTGCACGATTGTCTCCTTCATCAGGAATAAGGGTTAAGGGCAGACTATGGCTGAAACGTCGAAATAAACCACACCACGTTGTGCCTGCTCATGGAAGATCTACTACTTGACTACTTGCAACGCCACCACGGCTACTCCACCAACATACCTGCATATATATTATATATATATATATTATGAACCCACGTCCGGTACGGCAGCAACCAGGTTATCTTTTTTAATCCAGACGCACGAGCCAGAGAGCCAGCCCGCGTAACATACGATGATGATCACTACAATGGGTTTGGTCATACAGATGAAGATGAAGTACATAGTCAGCGCTCACACTATGTATATTATATATATATATATATATATATATATATATATATATATATATATATATACAGTGTCTCTGAGAATGAACTTTAGTGACTTAGCTAACTTTCCCTGACATTCATTAATCGCATATTGTAATTAAAAACTCTTCGTTTGGGTATGCTGCGCAAACGTGACTGGCCTCAAGTTTTTTTTTTTTCGTAAGGCCCCCTCACCTTCTCCACCCCCCCACCCCGCATGGTGAAACGAAGCCTGTGCGTTACAAAATCGGCGCCCAGATTTTGCTAATCCTGCGGATAGATGTAGATATGTTGATCGAATTCCCGGACGGCGCCAAGCCTAAACAACGTAATTTACGCCCCTCAACAGAAGCCCCTTGATGGTCATCCGCTTTTATACTTGTTAAAACATTATATGAATTTTCATCTCTGAAACTTCGCTGCAGGAGGCACTCTCCTAAGTGTAGTTTTTTTTTTTTTTCTCTGTGCTAACTGACCTCACACTGACTTTCGGCGCCGCATCGAAGGTAGCTAGCACTGCTCATTACGCGAGTCTCACATACACAAAAAGAAAAAAACACATTGTTCCGAAACTATAGTGTCAACTAGGGCAGCATATTCCGTGCGGCATCCATTCTTAAAGCTTGCATAGGCTTTCTAATGAACACGCCACGTCGAAACTGAACGTGCACAAAAAAATGAAGGTAGAGCCACAAGTGACGTGTCAAATTCTCTACCCGGTACAAAGTTCCTTCATTGCACCTGCCACTGCACGTTGCATGACAGCCTCGTCTGACGGCACGACGCGTAATCCGACGCTGGCCCTGTTGCAGAGCGCACTGTGAACTACGTTACACTTCACGGTAATTTAAGCCAACCAACCACTTTTCCCTACCGTCCTTCTCCGGTGAAGTGGGCACTTTTTCGTTGTTGGCTGCCTGGTGGAGCCTCGTTACTACGAAGAGTACTCTGTCTTTCGCCACTTATATTATTCCAAGTGCGCGAGATTAAAACTGGCAGTAACTCGTTAACTTCCCCGGGGGCTGAGGACACCGCGACAGGTAGTGTCGGATAGCAAACGCCGGTAGATGTGACGGTCTTAGTTGAGTGGCTTTAAGTTGGAGAGAAGCTTGTAAACAGTAGGAAGGGAAACGGTCCCCGCTGCACAATTTATTTACTAAAAATACCGCTAGAAATGAAGATTTTGTGATTCAGTATATGTTAAATCGTCTATCTGGACTCTACAGTCGATATCATCATACACAGGATGACAGCATAGTGTACCACAAAACCAACAGGTGTAGCAGATGTTCAACTTCAAATTTTATTAGTACTTCTTCTAGTACAGGCAAAAAAGTCTCATGGGGCTGAAAGCTACCGTCAGAATATCGATTGGGCCCAGGAAGCGTTGTACATGACAGCACGAAAACAGTTAACGCTTTGGCACAAAACTAGTAGAAGAAATGTAGTACTCAAATAAACGGTTAGACAACAGGATGTTCGGCCTTCGTCGACAAACTTTTTTGTACAAGTAGCGAAGTAATCGAACAAATGCATGGTAATTTTATGTACATCGTCAAACATTAAAATGTAGTGTACAGGTTTACATGTTTCTGAAATACATCTTCAATTTCTTAGTAGCATCAGCTTCATTATTTAGAATTTTCGGTTAATTGTGTTCGATGAATTACAACTTCTATTTGGTGCGAAAAAGACGGCATAAACAAAGTTTGAGGATTTCCTAAATGCACAGGTGTGTCATAGGATTGCAAGGCCACTACTCATATAAAAAAAAACTCTATATTCTTATTATACGAAGCAAAATAGTTCTGAAGCATGATATCCGTACTACGGACCCATCCAAATGATTTCGTACTTTTGTGATAATGTTTTTGTTGTTGATAAGGGGTAAATATTAGCAATATGCCGGGGAAGCGGCTTTTGTAATGTTATTTCTTCATCTATGTTCACGTTGTGGCCGCCCATGTTGAAGTGTAATAATTAAAGTGCAAGGTGAATAATGCGTGATACATTTATAGTTTGGCTTTTACCAGCGTGAGAGCTTTATATCGAGATAGTACAGCGGTGATTGCAGGGGACTTGTTCGGAATTTTGTTAACATGAGCATCCTCATCTCAAGTGACATGAAAATGTGCTGCCATGATTTTACGCTGAAAAAGCAGCTCTATTTTTTTACGTAAATAAAGGATCGAGTTCTGAAAGTGAAAAGGTATATTTATGGCTCCAAAAATTCGCGTTAATCTTGGTGGGGCTAATTTTGATCACATTTGAGAGTGATCAACCAGATGCATTACATCTCAAAATTATTTAATTTGCATTCTTTTCAGTCAATAGTACACTGCTATTGGGCGCACCAGTTGTTGGACGAACTCGATGCTCCATCTAGTAACGCAGCACCGCAATAGTGTCTCCTCGGTTGTGCGGACAACCATGTATGACAGCCTCTGCCTTCGCACCATCGCAGAAAGCTAGCGCCGCCTTTTATCACGCGTGTCAAGGCAATATACTGGCGGGAAAGTTTGAACGCCACTCTTTAGCTGCTCTTACCCTGTGCCGCTTTTAATTGCGCTAGAAGTGTCACTTCAGGATGGTCACGACTGTGGTGGGATAATATTGTGTTTTTTTCGAGCCTTAGCTCGACCAGAGTAGCCGGTGGCGATTCATTGCAAATGACTGCGATCCGAAAGGAGGTTGTTTTTGTCTACCCTTTTTGCCTATCGCTCCGGACAATCAAGGCGGACAAACACAAACAAGTGCTGCCGACGCTGCGGTATCGCAATCCTCAGGCAACGAGTGAAATCTCGACGTCCCTGTTGTCGAGGCCTCTAATAGCGTCGTAAAGATTGTGGCTCTTCGCTCTGTCCGAGGCAATCAATGCGACGGGGGATTACCAGCTCCCGTGGAAGTCATCGTGCAAGCAAACGTTTCACCGTCTTTTCTTGCACTAGTCTTTCAAAAGGAGCAATCGTACATGCACGTGTTTCGTCACATCCTGTGGCAATGAGCTTCCGCTCGCAGAGCACATCCTGCACTCTCTTCGTTTACTCAAGAGGCTCCCGGACTAGACCGAGTTGATCTTTATTCTAGCGGAGTCATCTCGGGTCGTAAGCGGATATTTGCATAGATATGCCGGACACTGTGGATAAACAGTAGTAAAAGCAATAGCATACTCTCGAAAGCTGGCTCACTTGTGTCAGGGTACGTTTCGAGTCAGCTGAGAAGCACTCAGGAGCTGAGGTAAGTGATCTCTCACTCCAATCTTTTCTCGTTAAACATCTTAGCCCTTTGTGTCAAAAGTCCGACTCTTGTTCGGCTGAGTCTTTAGTTGCTCTGTGTAGGCAAATGTGTTTTATAACAGATAACAGCAATCCGCTACAATTCTTACTCTTCAGGAATGAAAGGTGGGCGTTGCTCTATTCGTGTTTGATGTTGGCTAAGAGGCCAACGCTACGACGCTACGAGGTTCTGTTGGCGGCGGCGTTGTCAACAAGTACGAAATAATACGAAAACGAGTTATCGCTAGTCAATGCAAATATAATCTTCCTACCAACTAATTTCATCACAGAAATTTTGGGGTAATGCAGAACCCAATGAATCCTTGTTTACGTGGTACGTACTTTGTCCGGGTGCTATCAGGCCAATTAGAGCGAGACGTTCTTGTTGATCTCTACAAAAGCCTGTTTGACGTAATGTCAAAGTAAACCGGTGCACAACACAGGACACTCGTATTTCCATGCTTCCAATTTACCAAGTAAATTGGAAGCAGTAATTGCAGCAGTAATTGCAGTAAACACAACGCAAAGCGTTCTGTGACTGAATATTTGCTAACTTTTTGCTAGTTTTCAAACAATCTGTGGTTGGCTACTGCGTCTCTCATAATCATATAGTGGTTTTGGAACGTTATACCACGATAGCTACTACAATATTATTTATTGGCTAACTACTCATGCACTCTGTTTCATAGATGCTATGGTTCCCTGATAAGCTTGTCGCTAATACCGCCTATAACGTGTATCGACAATCTCATTTCACACACTGTGTATCGCTTCTTGCGCTCAGAAATAACGAATTTGTCTTTGAATGCACCGAAACATTCGAATTTCTCTATAGACGCATGATAAGGGATTTTTGATATCCGCATACTGTGCAATTGCCCACATAAGAAGCGTTGTCGCAAAATTTAAAGCACAGACAGAAATAGGGCAGTGGCGTAAGGTGCTCTCTTCAGCCGATTTCGAAAAGTGGAAGTGATAAGGGCTGATTAAAAGCCTCAAAAGATGCACAGGTGTTAACCAAGTATGCATAATTGTTATCCATCAACTCCTTTTATAACCAGTACCAGTTTACCGTGAGATGTCTCTCGCTTTGCATAAAAACCTTCCCTGTGTCCATCCAAGTAAAGTACAAATTTCTGGATGCAGTTCTCTCGTATCTTGACTGAAACCATAATGCCGTGTGGCTTGTGCATTAACGTTTTATGAAGTGCGCATATCTTACGTGTTTCTTACAACAAGGCAAGGGCAGAAATGCATGATGAGTAGACATTTGGCACACGCCTGACACATTTTTTTCTTCTTGACAACATTCAGCGGTTTACCAGCATTTATGTGCGGGAACGCCACCACATTTTCATAGTCTTAGTACTACCAGTTGAAGCAAGTTTACATCGCATGGGCCCAATAAGTTTGAACTCTCTCTGACGATTAAAAAAACTCTCGAAACCACAATTCATTCATGAACCCCACCTTTCATGAGACAATCATCCGCTATGTCAGGACAGTTTGTAGGTTCACTGACCTGCATCTCGGTTCACGTGTCACTAGGACGGACCAGGAATGTATCTTAGTTATTACTGCTTGTACGGCATCTTACAAGCGACACATTCCGGAACTTCTTCGATCATATATAAGCCACGAATCAGTTTTTATACAAATAAGCTTCGTCTTTATGTGCATTTGTAGTTACTATTCGTAGATTAGAGCCCTTTGTAGTTACTTTGTAGAAACTATTGCGTTTTATTGCACTTTCTTTGCAGAAAGGACAACAGACACTCGCTGGTTCCGAAATGGCGAAGCTCTGCGTAGCACTCGGGCTGTGCGCCGCGGCGGCTTTCTTTTCACTTTCCCAATTTGCAACGCGGCGAGGCCGGCAGGGTGACGACGTCAAAGCCTTGTGCAGATGGCTCACAAGTTCCACCGTGCCAGATAGAGTAAGGCAGTGGGCACTGACATCACCACTCCTGAACTGCGCTGGTTTATTGTCCCAGCGACAAGGAGTGTCGTCAATGCATCCTGCTGATAAGTCATCACAGGAGGAGCGATACGAGAAGGTCTTCCCAGCAACGACAGAATTTCCTGCGGAGCCATGGTCCTTAAGTTATGAAGAAGTTGCGTCTACATGGCTACAAGAAGGACCGGAACAGGAAATGGCTAAAGTAAATTCTGTTGATACGCCATCACAGAGGACTCGATACGAGACAGTCGTACCAACAACAACTGAATTCCCCTCGGAGCCGTGGGCTTTAAGTTACGAAGAGCTTACATCTACAAGGCTGCAAGAAATACCGGAAGAGGAAAGGACTACAGTGTTCAGTTCCACACCAACAGACACGGCATTGGAAAACGAACAGACGACACATACGGAGCCGTCAACGCAGTCATCGACTTCGCACAGCGATGATTTGACATCAACTCACGCTATCCTCGTTCCGTCGCACATAGAAGAGTACCAAACAGGATGGAGTGAGAAAGCTACACATTCAGAAGCTGCATTAACTGTACATCGAAATGGTGGCACACAAGAATCTTTCGCTGAAGATTCCTCGATTAAAAATAAAGATCCACAGACACAAGCTGATCTAACTATCACCGACAAAAATGTGGAGCCTAAACAAGAAGGTTTGACATTTAAGCCAGCACCCACCACAGATCAGAATCAGGATCGACTGTCAACACGGCCAACCATACGTCCACCACAGTCTTCAAACGAAGCACATCCAGAGCAAACGACATTTTTATTTTTGAACTCAGCTTTTACACCTCAACAGCAAGAAAACACGAATAAAATGGCTACCGCAGAGTTTGAAGTTAAGCCTGCAGAAGTAAACACATTGAACGAGCTTTTCTCGGTACATATGACTACAGAAGAAGACCATGCCACAAATAAGTTAATTGCTTCAGCAACAACTTACGCAGACGTTGAAGAGCAAGAAGCAGGAAGTACCATAGGCTCTGCTCTCTTTCCTCGCACGAGTCAAGACGGCCGACTGAGGTCATCCACACCAACACCGCCATCCAAACCTGGTATGGAAGATAAGACGACATTTTTTGCTGGACGTGTAACTACAGAAGAATATCATGCCGCAAATGAGTTCATTGCTTCAGAGACACCATACGCGGACACTGAACAGCAAGAAACAGAAAGTACCATATACTCTGTTTTGTTTCCTCATATGAGTCAAGACAACAGACATTGGTCTTCCACACCGACAACACCTTTCAAACATGTCGTGGAAAACAAGACGACCTCAATGCCGGAGGTACTCTCATCAACACATACAGAAACTGGAAGAGATGCTTACGTTAGCGCTACAATGTTTGACAAGTCATCTGAGCATTCAACAGAACTGTCCGGGGCTTCTAAACCGAGCACTAATATTGATGCACACGGCGAACAAGAAACGGTTCCACTTCTCTCAGAAGACCAACACAAGAAAATTGCAACTCCTGATTCTGTGTCAAGGCCTTCTGCTACACAGCCTCAACCTGACACCACTGTGCCCTACGATTTTATTCAACGCCTCAATGAGAAGAACACGAGTGACTCGACACCGAATCTCCCTTCTTATACATCCCCGGTACAAAGCCCTAGTATAACGGTATCTGCAGCATCTGATAATATTTCAAAACCACAATATCATACGACCTCACCACTGCCAGAATTACCCAGTAATTCAAACTATATACACGGTGCGAACCAAACAGCCTTTGATACGCCAGTTCCAGCAGATGAAGCAAGGGAAAACACAACAACTGAGAACCTCTCCACCGAATCTCAAGAGCTAACGTCACATTCGAGCTCCTCTGAGCAGCTACGCTACACGACAACAGTTATTGCGTGCACTATGGCGAATGTTGAAAAAGCCACAACTACGGAGACCACCCCTGAGGAGCCCGATGGACCAAAAGTGGTCTGCTATTTCCCCACGTGGTCTTTCTTCCGGCAAGGTCGTGGCCATTACACGCCAGAGGACATTGACCCACGCCTCTGTACACACATCATCTACGGATTCACGTCGTTAGACAGTGACCCGCTTCATCACTCCGACGCTGAGAAGATAGCAGACGTGAAATTCCACTTACGCAATGTGAGTAAGCTGATTTTCTGGATGTACCGTTTCCTGAGTGACCATCTTTTTTTTTTACATTGCCAAATGCGTTTCTACATCTAGGAGACAATATTTGTGTCCCACTGTGATTTTTGGCCTGCGTCGAAGGGTCGAATGCGTCGTGCGCGACATAGGCGCTTGCATAAAACCTGGCTGTTGACAGAATATATTACGTGAATAACTTTACATAAAACAAAAGGCCATGAGAAGCACGAAAAGACGCAAAAACAGACCAACTTTCTTTTGCATTCCTCTGTTCTGTCCTGCAGTGCTTTAATGTTTTCTATAATTGTGGCTGTTTACTTGCACCGAATGCGCGGGGCAGCCGAAACCTCATCGCGATCATTTCCAATGCAAAATTTTAGCTCCATATGGCACTTGCCGTTGTCTTACCATCAGCCCTCCAAGGAGACAATATTTCTGTTAAATTTGCTCATACATCGCGAAACACGTAAGTTATTTCATGACGGAGTGAGTGAGCACGACGTTACAAGGGCGAAGAAATGAAGCAGACACGGACACAGCACTGCTTTCTTTGTGCTACTATCACTTAGTGCATACCTACTGTGCCATGGATGCTAGCCAACTAGCCCACTAACGTCTTTCAGCTAAAGCAATTTAATGTTTTCTTTACTTAATTAGGTAGAAATGAGTCACAGCGAGAAAAACTTATAATGAAACTTCCCAAGAAAAAAATATTAAGGTGAATCAAAGGCTACCCTATCAAGCTTATAGATCCGTCCATGACGTTACCTGGAGATTGTGACTCTCGCCAACGTCGTGGGCCCTTTGTACGACCTGTAATTGATATCTACGACGAAAAAAGTTAAGCCGTTTGGCCTCTTGTGGTAAGTAGTGTACAAAATAAAATAATTAGTGCATAATAACCCCCCTCTCCACTTATGGACTCGCACTCGGCTGTGTGGAGGAAGCCAATTGACTAATACGGTCAAATAATTATTTTGTTAATTGATTAATTAATTAATTTGAACACACAGATATATAGCCTTCTGGCATAAAGTTCTTTTTTTAGCTGTCGTACTGTGTTGGCACCATTTTTCAACTTTCTTGTGACTCACATAGAGGACCCTCGCTCTAAAGACCGTGAACCGTCGGCTGAAAGTGTTGCTCTCTCTGGGAGGATGGTACCACGGCGTCGGCGAGGACGACAGGTGTTGGGCCTTTGCGTCCAATGCCACTGCAAGGTTCAGATTCGCCCAACATGCCACGACTTTTGTAGCCAAACACCGCTTCGATGGTCTCAACGTTGACTGGGCAAGCTTCAGCGGCGGCGAACGCGAAGACGTGCCCGACAAGAGGAACTTCGTACTGCTTCTGCAGGTCAGACTTAAATACAACTTTTGACTTGGCTTGCGCTTGCTGGCTATACTGAAAATGTAATGGCTAATGGGACTACCAATACAATTACTAACGAAGAATTATAGCAGTATGCAGTAACAACCATCACAGACGCCACACATATCCGAAATCGATACATGTCCGAGACGCCACACAAATGGTCCGAGGTCGATACCTCGAACCACTTAAGCGGACAAAAAACGCACAGAAATTCACCGGCGCCTTGGGCCTTACCTGGCATCAAGGCGAAAGTCTCTTCACCTTCCTTGCCAATTCATCGAAGCTTTCCTCAAATGCTTTATTTGGCTTTCAATAAATCATTGATGGGATCTTCTCAAATAGTCCTCATATAAGTCTAAGCTCCAGCATCTATTGTAGCATTATAGCATAAATATTATCGGGTTACGAGTACAGTGGCCCTTAATTTCTGTAGTGGGCGACTACGAAAATTGAGTGCTTTTGCCTATTACTGCAAATAAGTTTACCATATATCACCTTTTACTTTTCTTTGTTGAAGGCTATCCGGGAGGCGTTCGATGCTTACGACCCCGCTTGGTTGTTGACAGCTGCCATTTCCGGAAACGTGGATGTCATCAGAGAAGCCTACGATGTGGCCAAAATCTTCAAGTAAGTAAATCCTCAACTTATCTTTTTACTCAAACCTACAGGTTTTCTTTACAAAGAAAATTGTAAGTGGTGAGCTGCAGCAAAGGTAAAAAAATGTATTTCAATTACCATCAGTGTGGTAATAATGGCCGTGATATCAACAACCATTAGCCTACGGTTCCCTAGATTAATCAATGCCAATCACTCCTGGTAGTGCGTGAGTGAATTCGGTAGACCAAACATTTTGTCACTGTTCATCTTTTTTTCAAAACTGGGGCAGCAGGGATATAAGGAGGAATGGTATACGCTCTCAGAGATGACGCAGTTGTTTTTTGCATCGACTGTACTGTCCCGTCTCTTCAGGCGAAAACCTGTAATGCCTGATTGCGTTGCTTCTGGAGCGAAACACGCCAGGCGAATGAAGTGGTACAAAAACCTACGTGATCCATGTCCCTATTGACGTCATTGTGATGTCAGACATCTGAAATTCGTGACGTCACTGGTTAGCATTCTCGCTTAGCAAAAGATGAGATGATCCGGGAGTTTGCATCGTGCAGCTGGCATCACTTTTGCATGAGGAGCAGTCTCGGCTCCACAACAAATGCTTGTACAGTACCCACGTTGAGCATATTATCGGTCGCGTCCCAAAAAGGTGCCTTCTTTTTTGCTTACCCTTCTTCAGTTTCAGTTTCAGTTTATTATTCATTTCAAAAAAGTAGTACAGTAATATTAATATACAGACGAGGGTCCCAAAGTTGAAAACTGTAACGGGACCCTCGATGCATTATAACAATCAATAAATCAGATCAAGTTAACAAGCAACAAGTGAATGGAAATCAATTATACAATATAGAGTGATAAGTAATTATTATAGGCTAGGTGACACATCAGGCAACAAAAAGCAAGGCAAATGAGGAAAGAAAAAAAGAAAGAACGGGAAAAAAAACATCTCGTTGCACAATCCTGGCAAGTGTGGTTGAAATTCTGATAATAATGAAAGAGGGTTATGCTAGCGCTTTTCTTCTTAAGGGAATTTTAAGGTGGAGATACTTGCACTGTTTTAACCAGATTTTCCCCAATCTTATGCAATCCTGAACCTAATAACTTTCGCATCTCTACCCTAACATTTTTTTTTACTTGCTGTGGACGACTTCTTCAGGACTGCAATAAAGTTTAGCAACTGCCTACTTTCAGAAAGAAAGAATGAATGAATGAAGGAAACAAAGAAGTAAATAAATAAACGAACAAATAAATGATCAAAAAGTGTTGCTCAGGTGACAGACATAGCAAGAAAAGCCCCCACCCAACTTAAAATTCTTATTTTTACTAGATGACCTCCGTAGACATTGCCGAAAAGTTAGGCAACCCCTAAAGTTTCGCCTTTCAAAGTTAAGCAAAATAACAATCTTTTGTTTAGCACGTATAGGGGACGCGTGGGCTCATTATTTTTGCCACTTTCACTGAATTTCCAGGCAGAGGAGGTTACTTTCAATGTATTCAGAAGCAGACGTGTGCAACCGCTTCCCACCCAAAAGACCCGGGTTTGATCCACAATCTGACCCAGGCTTTATTATTACTTATTTATTTGCATCGTTCCCTATTTTTCGGTCACGCACAAGATCATCATTTTTCGCACTCAACCAACGACGCCGACGTCGGAATTCCTGCGAAACGAACTCTTCGACGCAACCGCCTTAATATGCGCTGTTCTGGCGAGTAAAATGCCTTCCATAAGTTCGAACACGGTGTGCAGCTTTCACCGAAAGTAAATGCGTTTACTGCATGCGACCGTTCGGTCTTATTAAATCATAGAATCTGGTGTTTGTCGTGCCAAAATTACGACATGATGGCGGCCTGCGGAAGTTTAAACTACCCAGTGTTCCTTAACGTGCACTCACGTCTCATAGTACACGGGCCTCAAGCGTCTTCCTTTCACTGAAATGCGCCCGCCCCGGCCAGGAACGAACCTCTCATTTTCGATAAAAGTCAGCAGCCGAACCACGTTACCGCTACACCACAGCGGTAGACTGTTCGGTCTCATTCGAAATCGAAATTGAGATCAGGGGAGATTAGACGGGAATTCATACTGCTGCGATTGTCCTGTGCTTTCAGACTGATTAAGTATTTCTTGCATTTCCTCAACGTCCAGCCAGACGGACTTCACCAGTGTCATGGCCTACGACTACTTCGGCACTGAGAGCCCCGTGGTCGCTCACTACTCGCCTCTGCAAAGTGCCACGGACGAAACCAACCCAGAGAAGAGCATCGTAAGTCTGATTGATTGATTGATCGATTGATTGATTGATTTGCGGGGTTTAACGTCCCCAAACCACCATATGATTATGAGAGACGCCGTAGTGGAGGGCTCCGGAAATTTCGACCACCTGGGGTTCTTTAACGTGCACCCAAATCTGAGCACACGGGCCTACAACATTTCAGCATCCGTCGGAATCCGATCCCGCGACCTGCAGGTCAGCAGCCGAGTACCTTAGCCACTAGACCACCGCGGTGGGGCAAAGTAGTATATCTCATTCCCTTGTTATGAGGTGAGTGCAATATCGAACAAACCGGGTTTAGCCGACATAGCATAACTGTCTAATGGACCGCAGAGAATCGCTGAAGGGCCACTATTCGTCGAATCTATGCCTGCATTGCGGAGATTACAAGTGTTGCCCATTACATCGCGAAAAAAAAAAAGGTGTTGTTCCGGCACAGTGACAGGACAGTGTGAGAGGTTGCTGAGGCTCTTTATATCCACAATTATGCCTACACGTGTGTTGCGAAGTCTTCGGTCGCATTGCACCAACTAGAGATAGATTATCTAGCTGCCAGCATCTAATCTATTACGTAAGTTTTTGCGATTTATATTTGTGGTTTCATCAATAAGCTTTGAAGTGCTAGTCTGTGCTTGTGCATGTGCCATCTTGTCTTTTTTCTGCCTTCTTGCCTTTTTTCTGCCTTTTTGCCTTCTTGTCTTTTTTTCGTGCAGTTTTTGTAGTTAGGGAACACCCTTAGCTATAAAAAGAGTGATTCACTTCAAAGATCAGCCTATAAAACGCAGAATTTTTTAACAGGAAGGTTTTTATGCCGAGGTCCACCATGGCTCCGCTGACGTACTTCCGTTACGGATATGACACTGTGAAATATATACTAATGGTTTGAAAAGAAAGAAAACGAGAAAGCAAAGATCCGCAGCGGGGTGTCGAACCGGTGACCTCATGTACTGCTGACAGTCCTAAGAGCTCAGAAACTTCAGCGCGTTTTTATCATCAGTAGCAAGATGGCACGACGGGCGCGCTTTCGGCGCTCGTGCTTTCAATATTGACATGCCTTGCCACTCCGTCCATCGATAAAGATTTACGCGTTGCTGTGCGCGCACGTCTACACATGGCGTGGTCAAACTGCGTATGTATGTTCTCTAGCGTGGTGGCTCACACGCGGGCGCTTATCTCGGGATTCGGGCACTTTGCACCTCTTCTGCTTCCACCGAAAACTTGCTTTGTTTAGAGAGAGCACGAACTTTACTTCGCTCGCTGCCGCGACCGCGTTTACGAAAGGAGCGCGCTGCTCGCACACGAAGTAAGAATTGTAACAGTTGTTCGCGCTCGTCCTGTGTATAACTGTGCGTTCGTTTTCTGAGTTTATTATTGAGCTGTTACAGTTGTTTATCTGCGTTCTTCCTGTGTATCCTCATTACGTGTGCGATTTCTGCTTGAGGTGCGCGCTGCAAGTTTCGAGCTGCTTGCCGTTATTCGCGTGACGTTGCAATTCGTTGCGGTAGCATTACTTCCTTCTCCCTTGTGGCGAAACAATGCACAATGAGCTCTCAACTACCTCTGCGAAAACACGTTTCACTTTCGTGTATCTCCGATTCCTGAAGAGAGGGTTCAGCCACATGCTCGAGGGCGTTTAAGGGTACAAGGTGAGTTACAGGATAAGTATTTCAACACGGTGGTTTTAGTGACGTCAAAGCAAGTCATTCATAAAGAGTGGTTAGGGACCACCCCGCCGCGGTGGACCAGTAGCTAAGGTACTCGGCTGCTGACCCGCAGGTGACGGGATCGAATCCCGGCTGAGGCGGCTGCATTTCCAATGGAAGCGGAAATGTTGTAGGCCCGTGTGCTCAGATTTGGGTGCACGTTAAAGACCCCAGGTGGTCAAAATTTCCGGAGCCCTCCACTACGGCGTCTTTCATAATCATATATGATGGTTTTGGGACGTTAAGCCCAACGAATCAATCAAATCAGATATACCGCTCTCTTTAGACATTCAAACCGACGTATTCCGGTGATTAGCTACACATTCACTCCACTTTTTTTCTTTGCGTTCAATTTTACTATCCTTCGCTGCGCGGACTCGGCCCAATCTATTCCTGTGAAAAAATCACCTTACTACTGAATCTGTTTCCCACCATTTCAATGCAGTGGGAAAAAGCGCGAATATGTGGAATTCCCGCGAAGGGCACACCCTCATCGATGCCCACCATGTCACGACCGTCCATTCCTCCTTGTTTGAGTTTATTTAATATTCTTTCACTAAGAACACCCAGCTTTCCTTCTGGAAACTTTGATAACCTAAGCCCACTAAGCCGGCCCTCAAAAGCCTCCGACATTTGATGCGGGCACGACTTGCGCAAGGCAGATTCCATACATGAAGTCGCGACACCATTCTTGACTCACTTTAAGTGACAAGAATGAAAATATAAAAGAGCCTTAGCCAACCTATAGGCAAATATCACCAGCACGTGCGCAACTGCCCAATCTTCAATTTATTTTTAAATCCAAAAACTGATTTTTGTCATCTTTTGGAAACTTGAAAGTAAATTTTGAACCCCGGTCCTTCTCTTCTAAAGAGTCAATGTGCATGCCTTTTTAGCACATTGACTCTTGAACTCAAGTAATCGTTCTTCTCAGCAAACACCAAATAATTATCATGGTATGTCACTGTCTGAAATGCTAAACTTTCCAAGCCCTTTGGAAATCGATCCTACCTAACCCCCGTATTCACAAACGCTCCTCGACTTGACTTTCACCCTTCACTTGACATAGTTGAGCAGTGCGCCGCCGCTCGGCTAAAAATGGCGCTGCGCTACTCAGGAATCGCAGCAGATTATCGCTGATATCCAGTGACTTCTCCTGCCTAGATGCGGCGCTCCCATCGGCTTTCTCGAGTGTAGGTGAAGCGTTGAGTGAATGGGGCGTTCTAGAATACGGGTGTTAGTGTACCTCACTCAGTAAAGGCGCAACACGGGAATCAATACACACGCCCATACACACTTTCTCTCCACTCTACTACACAGGCACCCATCCATATGTGTACCCCTTTATACTGTCACGGAATCGTGACGTAGTAACGAAGGCAGCAGTGGGTCAAGACTGCATTTTTTATTTGTGCAAACGCGCACTCTGAAAAAGAAATGTCATTACAAGCAACACACCCCTTAAACAATATCGGAGATAATCGAAAGTCGATAATCTATCAAGCGTTGGAAGACGTCGGTATTTTATACATGTTCCATCAAATATTCCAGCGTTACAGCTAGCAGGCGCGTAACAAACTCTAAGGTTCGAGTTGCGCGTGTATTCTGAAGGGAAAGTTCCCAGATTATCTAGATGGCCCCCACTCATTCGAACGCGTTTTCCGCAAGGCAGCACTTACACGTGTAATGGGGCGGTAACATAAAGACTGAATTGAACAAGCACGTGTGGCAAAACAATGTTTCGCAGTACTCCCCAGAACCAACCAGCCCAGGTGTCAACGCTCTAGCCCCCCAAACCGAAATGGCGATTCGACCCTGCGTCCACACAGAAGAGCACCACCTTGAATAGCTTGATGTTATTGCTACAGACAAGTCAGAAATACGGTGTTTGGATATACACGACGAGTCTTCAGGTGGTTGTTCATTGCTCTCGAGCCATAAAAACGGGGGTTAGGGCGTAAGTTAAGTTTTTTGTTTTGTTATAAAACCGCCAACGCCTGGTAATAAACAACGCGCTTATCCATGCACTTTCGACGCTTGTCTTATCGCGTGAAAGTGAAAACACGCTTTACTGCGTTCGCAGCGAAGGCCAAAGTCAGCTTTACACGAAACAAGAGCGTCTGCTTGCACGTCAACAGCTCGTGGTCACGTGACCTGCAGAAGGAACGTCACGTACGCCGCTTTGACATTACTGTGCAATTCGAATTAGATGCAATGTTCTGTTTGACGTTACCGTGACGAGTGTCGCTATGTTTTCTGTGTTAGCCCGTCTCATTTGGAGCCAGTAGTACACTACGTCATGCCACTGGGCGGTTTCAACGATTTGGCCAGCGTCAGCGCCGCCGAAGCCTGGGTCAACAATGAATTGCGGTTCTGCGAATGCCGTACGTCATAATGGACGTTTCTGCTCGGGTCAGACAACCCAGAGATGCTTAAGTGCAAAGTAGAATCGGATGACGTGGGGCTAGTAGCTATACTCTGCCTGCAAGAAAATTATGGCGCACGTGTGTGTGTGCGTGCGAGCGTGCGGGTAATGAGTTACTGTTCACGCTGTAGTGTAGAGCTGTTGCTACAGCTAACGCTGCATTGGGCTAGAAAAAACAAAAAAAAACATTCGGAATCGGTGTCACGAGCGGTCTCCATTGGTTGCGCGATCAGTTACGTCATTCTGAGCGTCGTTCCCAAGCACGCGTGACATTGGCTGCTTCCTGAGTGACGTCATCCATTCCGTCGCAGCCGTGGCACCGAACACGCGTGCACAAGTTTCTGCTGAGAGCTTCCACATTTGTAGTTTGTGTGTCATATGAACTCCCGAAGAGCGGACAACTTGAGAAGAGTGCCGACAGTGGAAACGTGAGAGAACTCGCATTCGCCGGGCCTAGGCTGGAGCCCGGGCACAAAAACAGGCCCGGAAGGCCGAGTGCCAGCATCAACGGCGTATCAATGATCCAGCAGCCTTCCAAGCGGCTCTAAATCACGAAAAGTATTTCAAGCACCGGTGGCAGCCGTATCCTGCAAACCACGCCGCCTAGTTAGCTCGCAATGTCACACTTGCAACAACGGCGGGTCGAACAAGCGGCGTTGCGGGCACAACAGCGTCAACGTGATGATTGCGGGAGCGCATTCGCCAGGACTAACACTCGATTTCGGCAAAAGATTCTCCAGCGACAGCGTCGGGCTGAACCCACTGCTAAACACCGAGGCCACACGTTGCAGCTCTTGCTGGGTAACCATTTGTACGGAGTGGTTGGGTGGGCCAGTTTTTTTTTTATTAGCTTCACTCAACATGAGTTGTACTAGCACAAAATTTAGCACTGTTTTCCTACGTCAAAATAGAACAGAGCCGCACTGGGAATCTAACTCGTGAATCGGTGCTGATTCGGGCGACACCCTAATTATCTTGGTGTTTTTTTAAAAGCCATTTAAAGCTAGCTTGGGTATATATAGCTAAAAATGTTCCGATATTTTTTCTCATTCATTTCTATCATTAATTCCCACTACCCCTTTTTGGTTGTCTCTGCATTTCATACCAAAATCCCTATAATATGAATGAATCAACCACTCTTACCGTACGGATGTTAGTTACCACGGAAAAACATGAGAAATATTAGCATATTTCTTGCAGGAGTACCTGCTCGACGTCCTCATATCATTGGAAGCGCCCTTAGAGAAGCTGGTGCTCGGCGTTCCTTTCTACGCTCGGTCGTACACACTGGAGAACCCTCGTCTGAACTACATCGGGGCACCCGCCACAGGAAAAGGCTATCCCGGTCCGGTCACGGCTACGCCTGGGGTGCTTGCCTACTACGAGGTAAGAAGGAAATAACATTATTAGGAGGTAACTAATAACGAAAAAAAAATTGGGGGACCCTTAAGCTTCGTCTTCAGGAGTTGAACGCGATAGTGATATCCTGTCCCTAGTGCGTAGTTCTAACGCTTACGTGAAATATTTTTCGAACTTGCTGCACCCGCTACGTGGCCTTAAAGGAACAGGCGCAGTGACGTGTGTTTCTTTGCAGTGAATGAGCGGCTTTTAAAACGTGAAGTTATTTTCATTATCACATGTTATGACGCCCGTTGGCGAATTACGCTTGTACCATGCATTATTACGGCGATATAACACGTTGTATTGGGAATAATGTATACAGGACGCACGTGTTTGCAAAGCATGAAAGTTAGTTCCACTGCACTTCCAAGCAGAGAAAGGCATTTTCACTGTATTCCCAAGCATACGCGAGGCTGTTTGGTAGAACTACCGCACGGACCCCGAATATTTTTTATTATTATTTTATTTGCATTTTTCTCGCCTTTTCGGTCAAGCACAGGATGACTTCTCGCTCACAACCAATGACACCGATGTCATAATTGTTGCAAAACAAGCTGTTTAACGCATTCGCGTTAATAATTGCTGTGGTTCGATGTGCCGAAACTACACGGTATGATTATAAGCCACGATGTGCCGAAACTACACGGTATGATTATAAGCCACGATGTGCCGAAACTACACGGTATGATTATAAGCCACACCTTGAGCGTTGGCCTCAGATTCTTTTTCATAACCTGGGGTTATGTGACGCGCAATTTTCATCTTAGTATACTGGTTTCCATTGCATTTTACTCCCATGAAATGCGGCCGCGACCGGGAATCAAACCCGCGCCCTTGAACTAAACAGCGCAACATCCGATACCTACCTGCCTGCTAAGCAGTGTTGCCAGATGCTACCGAGCAAACAAGTGAATACTCATCACAAAAGAAGCGGAACCATAATGAATATTCCCATAGTTGAAACGATTTTTAATTGTGATTAAAAGATGTCACTGAAATACGAAGGACAGTTTAAAAAATCGTCTAATTCTTTTGTACAGCGAAGATTTGCGCAGCTATAAACGAAAGCACATAGCGATTTTTAACACTGTTTGCGGGGTAGTCTCCATTCAGCTGAAGGCACTTTTGCCAGTGCATGGTTAACGTTACTTGTCCATTCCCCCAACATATGCCTGTCTTAATTCACTCAACCATAGAACATTTGTTCAAGAAAATTTTTCAAAATATTTGTTTCACCCCTGCAAGCGTAGTGACATAAGTCGGGAAGCTTATGAAGATTACGTTTGTATCCGCAATTTCGTAACATACCATGCTTAATTTTGTTCAGCAAGCGATGTGTACAGAACTTACTACACGAGAGCCCGCACCATGTAGGGCAGCGGTCAAAAGCGAGCCCTCAAAGGCCACTGGTCAACAATTACGGATCGCTGACCACAACGCTGAAACATTAAGTGTAGAAAAAGCTGGGGAGGCATGACAGCTAACCAGCGTTATAATGACTAATACAAGTGGACATTCAATTTATTTTATGTTAGGTGACCTCACCAGACTATCGCAATACGAGTACAAGGCTCATCTTACGAAAGGGAGCCTATAGAGTATCTTACAACGAAGTTTTCTTCTCGCGACTATGTGCGGACGTCGGCGCCTATACTGTCTGCGCGTGCGTTTCCTTGCTTCATCATGGGCCATTTTCCAGCAGCGATCCTAAAAAGTAATGATAAGTACTTCAAAAATGATTGATTGATATGTGGGGTTTAACGTCGCAAAACCACCATATGATTGTGAGAGACGCCGTGGCGGAGGCCTCTTTAAATTTCGACCACCTGGTGTTCTTTAAACGGACACTAAAGTCAAATAACAATTTACGTCAGAGTGAAAGCTCAATGTATGACAACATCTAAAACGACAATATTATCAACAGCAGTGCCCTACTTACCGAGAAATTAAGGTAAATGCACAAGAACACAAGCGCCGCAGTAGGACATTTTCAAAATGATCCCGATGACATCAGACGGACCGCCCACAATTAATCACTAGTAATTGATCTAACTGCACTAAATAAAGAACCGTCCGTGCATCAAGAGACGCAATAAAATGCTGCTTTTTTTCTGTTTGATTCATGAAAAAAAAAAGAACCGCCGGACGTTACTATGGGGAATGGCGCGAGTGGTTTAAAAATTCAGTTTTGGAGTGGTTACACGGGACAGGTGGTGTCATCTAGCGGGGCGCAGTTGAAATCAATGGTCGTTGTTGGTGCTGTGGCTCCAGCTGCTTTCGGTTTGCTACTACTAGCTCAGTAAAGCCGGGCAACCTTGTGCACGGCAACAGTGACGTGAGTTTGTCCGGTCCATGGAGGAAGGAAAAATCTTTCCTTCCTCCGTGGTGCGGTCGGTCCTCTTCTTGGGGCGGGTAGTTTATAGTGTGCTAACCCGATGCGGACCACTAAAACATGATTTTTTTTCAAAATAGACCCTTCCTTGGCCCAAAAGTAACACTCGGAGATTTCTGGACCGCTACTTCAACAATTAACGTCGACTTAGTTGTTGCCTTTAGTGTCCCTTCATCGTACACCTATATCTAAGCACACAGGCCTACAGCATTTTTATCTCCATCAAAAATGCAACCACCGCAGCCGGGATTCGACCCCGCGACCTGTGGGTCAGCAGTCGAGTACCTTAGCCACTAGACCACCGCGTCGGGGCCTTCAGAAACCATAGAGCGTTAGACGTTAAAGAGACAACACGAAGACGGGACAAGCACTTAACTCAACTAAGACTTTATGTTTGCAGATCCCGAGTATATATATAAACACGCTTTCGTAACCTATAGAAGACCCAACAACTGAGGCTAAGGAAACAAGACAATTTTGAATAACGCGTTCGATGCTTTAACCACTGAGCTACCACAGCGGCCTAACAAGACAATTTGACAGCTGTCAACTTAATAATAAAAAAAAATATTAGTTTGTTCCTATTGCAGTTTGAAATGAGTGTTTATATATGTGTAGTAAAGTACACGTTTGCCCTGTCTCCGTATTATCTCGTGTTCGTCTAGTGCACTATGGTTTTCGAAGTATACGATGACCTACCAAACCACGCACAAACTTATTTCTGAATAAAGACAGGCTTTGGTCGTGAAACACTTTCCCGTTATGCTGGAGTTACGGATCGAATTTCGAAATTCCTCACGCAGATATGCAGCGCCATCAAGGCGGGCGGCTGGACAACAATGATGGACAAGAGAGCGGGCGTGTACGCCTACTCGGGCGACCAGTGGGTCTGCTTCGACGGGCCCCGGTCGCTGACGCGCAAGGCGCGGTTCGCCCTGAGAATGGGGCTCGCCGGACTTATAGCCTCCGACGTCAGCATGGACGACTTCAGGGGAGAGTGTGGTCGCAAGAGTCCCCTGCTCAACGCCGTCCACAGAGCCTTATATCCTGAAAAAGCGACGGCCCTGGCGAAGGGATGACCAAAGTGGCATTGACACCTGTGAACACCCGTCTACTGAAAACGGGAGGCAAGAGTGTGACGTGTTCGACGCGCGGAGCCATGCAGCAAACGCAGCTGTTCCACGCAAGAATCGACATTGACACCACATCGCCGAACTCCATTCACGAATCGTGTGCATGTGGCCCGCTCGGCACCTGGCGTACTTGCGTGGTATGCCGATCCGGCCGCGTCGACATAGTGACCCTCAGCGTTTTTCCGCGTTAGTTCGGTAAGGTGCTGCAGTCGCTACACAAGCTGTGAAACGTATAAATTATGCTGTCGAGAATCGTACCGTTTTCTTTGTGCTCCTTTCTTATCGGCGTTACTAGTATCTGAGGTCTTATGTGCCAAAATCACGATGAAGCTTGTTTTGAGGCATGCCGTACAGTGGAGAACGCCGAAAATTTTCGCCATCCGGTGGTCATTGAAGTGGCCATGGCACCCAATTTGATTCCACAATCTTTGTAG
Source organism: Rhipicephalus microplus (assembly GCF_013339725.1). Lineage (NCBI taxonomy): Eukaryota > Metazoa > Arthropoda > Arachnida > Ixodida > Ixodidae > Rhipicephalus > Rhipicephalus microplus. The sequence continues at coordinate 132,753,370 of NC_051174.1, forward strand.
AAGTTTACTTTTGCGCGTTTACAAACAAGCTGATATAATTTCGGTGCATTTCGACGAACACTCCATTCATTATTGAATATTGTTATAATAACGTGAGTGGTCTGAGAGCCGAGCAACACTGAAGCACTCGGGACCGATTGTGTTTTTATTTTTGCGCTTTACCTACCATATTTTAATACTATACTGCGCTCTATAACTAACCGCCACACTGGTACGAGAGTAAGTGGTAGACAGAATCGACGTAGAGAAATTCTTAATCGAGCCCACAACTAAGCTGTATTGCCCTAAAACACCGTTAGAAAATATTATGAAATGGCCTGCCAAACATGCAGCATTCTACACGAAATTCCCACGTCAAGTGAAAAAAAAAATAATGTTTTTCACCCTCTGAGAAAAATATGATGCTGCAGACGACAAACAATAGTGCCACTTTAACGTAACATAACACGTAGTAGCAAATTATGAACGACAGAAACACAAGCAGATATGTACAGTATGTACTCACGGATTAAAATAGGACACTACAGAACGCGTGGCTGCCGCTACAGGCAGCGCAGCTCCTGGGTGCTCATGTGTAGCCAAGGTGCTGCACTGTGGTATAGAGTGAGGGGCGAGAACACTCACGGATAGGGATTGCCACTTCCGGTCACCGACGAGTCGAACTGTAGTTTTACAATGTGCACTCGCCCACCGTAGCGCTGCTATTGGCTGGCGTCGTGCTTTCGCATGCCGACCGAAATGGCTGAGCGGTGCCGACTATACTAATCACGCGGCGCGATTAGACGACTCTATCGTTCTGCGCATTTCTATAACGCGACACGCATGCTCTGTAATAAGTAATTGTGATCACGAGTCTTCTTAGACACGATAACGCCAGCACAAAGTCACAGAAAGTTTATTTCGTGATTTTTGACAAAACAACAACAACGAAAAAAGAGAAGCACTCACAGACCTGCCTTCTTGCGACATAAAAACAATGTCTTGTAATTTCGTTGCTTCGCACTGAGTAGCGAATTCCGCCGTCATTTTGGGTGTCAAACTTCCGTAGAGGCTATATCGGCCGATAAAGAATGTGCAAGCTTCTGTCATCCTTCCTCGACGGCAGCCAACAGGGTGTCGGACACCAATTCTAATACACCGTATCAACGTCGCACGAAGACGGGCCTGTGACTGCATTCTTTTTTTTTTTTTTGTAGTCACAGAAAGCACGAAATAAACTTACTACGCTTTTTGTGCAGATGTTTGTGTTTATCATGTCTGCGAACGGACGTAACGCTCGATCGTTTAGTCGAATCACGTTTCTTATACTTGCAGAGTATTTGTGCATGTTGTATCCTACATAACAGCGCCACGCTGGCAGCGTTCAATTGGTAAACTACAGGCCGACTCGCTATAGTGACCGGAAGTGGCAATCCTGATCCGTAGATGTTCTCCCCCTCACAATACCACACAATGCAATACCTTGCTTCCACAAGCTGCGTTAACTGTCCCTGCGGCCACGAGTCTGCTATTTCAATCCGAGTCTGCTATTTCAATCCGTGAGTACTGTACGAAGCAAATCACATTACCATAAGGTTTCCACGCTCTAACATGGTTCGCCAGTGACCGGAAGTGGCAATCCTGATAGATGTTCTCCCCCTCACAATACCACAAAATGCAACACCTTGCTTCCACCACAAGCTAAGCTACCTGTACCTGTAGCCACGCGTTCCGAGTTTCCTATTTCAATCCGTGAGTCTGTACGAAGCAAATTACATTACCATAAATTTACCGCGTTCTGACGTGGTTCCAGGAGGCGTGCTCGTTCGTAACTATTGAATGCGTCTCTAGACGATGTTGCTGAGCCAGTTGAGGGTTGCGCCAACTTGTTCGGCGCAATCGCGCTAAGGAGAGCCAGCCCATACACGAGTCTATAGCCGCACACCCCACAAAAGACTAAATCCAAAAAGCGAAAGCAAAACCTATTGCCATCAAGAGGTGGCCCGCAACCAACAAAAGCAGAAAGCTTTGTTGGACGAGTTGGAGTGCTAACGCGCTCGGAATGAGCTACCCCGCGGCCGCGCGGGTGGGTTGCGCAGTTGCACCGACCGTGACATCTTTTCGAGTTATTGGGAGAGGGTTAGGCTGTTCCTGCAACTACGCATTTCGCTTTCAAGCTCGCCCGGATTTTGTGCTGCATGATTGATTGATTTGTGGAGTTTAACGTCCCAAAACCACCATTTGATTATGAGAGACGCCGTAGTGGAGGGCTCCGGAAATTTTGACCACCTGGGGTTCTTTAAAGTGCACCCAAATCTGAGTACACGGGCCTACAACATTTCCGCCTCCATCGGAAATGCAGCCGCCGCAGCCGGGAATCGAACCCGCAACCTGCGGGTCAGCAGCCGAGTACCTTAGCCACTAGACCACCGCGGCGGGGTGGATTTTGTGCTGCAGTAATATCTGCTCGTAAAATGAAAACTTCAACGGCGAAAGCTAGCAAGTCAGGGCGATGTGAATTCGCAGCTTACCAAACTCTCCCCCAAGGGCTTTCTGTGGCAATGAAGGGAAGGCTACGAAGCCAAAGTGGGCGTGTGCCGCCACTGTATAGAATATAGTGCCACAAATGCACCCTTGTTTTCTACGTGAAATTAATAAAAAAAGAACAAGACTATTTTCTACCAGATGCTGGTTATAAAGAGACGTACGCTGCACGCACCGAGGAGATATTCATATTTGTTGCTGCGTTTTTGCGCGTCTGAAAACGTCCCGCGTTTTACGTTCACGTCACCGTCGAAACGGCGTCATCGTCTTTGGGTGAACGCGCGTCACCATCCAGCTATTGCGACGACTCGCCGAAGGAGCTGGTGTCGAGTTTCAATCGCAAACGGCTGTGCAAGCAGACGCGTCAAACTGTGGGCAACGCTATAGATCACTTGAGCACGGCCGTCATTCGCTCGAAACGCGAGCCGAACCGCACTATACTTCGCGGAGAAGTACAGGTGCAGTAGCTCCGCCTCCGTCGCTTTCGCCTTCATTGCCACAGAAAGTTTATTTATTTATTTATTTTTCAAATACTGTTAGCCTTTCGGCTGTTACAGGGGTGGGACATACTAAGAATGTCATACATCAATACATTCAAATCATAGAGCAATTCAAACAGCAACACTTGTACTTGGAATTGTTACTTGACATACATAGAAAACACCGGCTTTGAGGCTGAAGGAAAAACAGTACAGTCGTAGTAGGCATACAAATAAATTGTAATAAATTAACATAGTAGACCATGCTTACACAAAAATATCTTTGAGCCCTTCCTCAAATTCTTCTAATGAATCACAATGAAACAGTGGTAATGGCAAAGCATTCCACTGACGAATTGTTTTTGGAAAAAATGAATTCGCATATACATTGACACGCTGTTGTGGCACTTCGTATGTGTAATCATTTACATTTCTCAGGTTTCTTCCGCGGCGTGGCGTTAAGTATTTTGTTGTGTTCATGTTTAATTTATTTTTTGACAATAAAAACAAGAACTTCAGCCTTGCCAATTGCCGTCGTTCAGCTAAAGTGGGCAGTTGAAGAGAGCGTAGCATTTCTGTTACTGACTCAGTCGAGGAGTACTTTGAAAGAATAAACCTGGCAGCCGGTTGTCGCCGTTCCAAAAGTTGTCGCCGTTCCCAGTACAAATACAACACCGACCGAGGAACCTCAGAAATGGGACGCCAACGACTGTGCGCCTGATCTCGCTGTTGGCTTTCATGAAGGCGGCAGGGTGGGGAGTGAGTGGGGAGAGCACCTGCTGCGTACGGTGGCGGGAACGGCAAAGGGCCGTTCCGCGCGCTTTCCGCACAGCCGCAACGCACGTGCTGGGACCCCTGCCGCACGCAAGCAGGGTATAAATAAGCCAATTGGCGACGCTGTGGAGGGTGAAAGAGCGTCGCCAATTGGCTTATTCGTCCCTCCGCTTGCGTGCGGTAGGAGTCCCGGCACGTGCGTTGCGGCTGTGCGGGAAGCGCGTGGAGCGGCCCTAAACGAGTGAGTGCAGCGCACGTGGCGCTGCGCGAGCCATAAGCGGCCGCGCATGCGCTCTCACTGCGCCAGGAGCGCGCACCTGTTGTTTTGCTCGGTGCGCTTGTCGGCTGCAGGAAAAGAGCTTGGATGTGGACGGCAGTTTGCGGGCCTGAGGAGCTTCGCTCCTAATATTTCTAAAATATGCTGTTATCGGTGCCACTGAACAACCTTGCAGTGTGCTCGGCCACGCACTCGCGTGGCGTAGCTCGCGTGCGATTGTACGTTCAATAACTGCTTCTCTGTGCAAAAGAACGAAATTAAAGGGAAAAAAATGCTCTATCAAATGTCCGTTCTTATGGTTAATTGTGTTCTTTCCCGCCTTCAAAACAATTATTAACAAAACATGCACGCCAATGGCTGGGTATTGCGGCAAGCGGCGGTACAAGGCTAGCTTTTACTGCCAAGTTCACCGCGCATGGTGTTTTTTTATTTTTTTTTTGCCGCCTAAAAGAGTCGGTTATTCTTCGTTATCTCGGGTTATTTTGTACCAGCCAAATGATTGGGCAAGACGGCACGAGAAACACGCGAAAGTAGAATGCGCTTTCTCATGTTTTCTTTTCTGGATCTGTTGTGTTGAATCACTTTAACATGTAGCGCGTAACGTCGCCTACGCTTACATCACATCTTCGGAAACCAACCTGTTAACTCCTGTCTGCAAATGTGTACGCTTTCTACGCGCGCTTTGGTTTCGGTTTCACCAGAGAACTTGATAATATTTCACGTAATAACCTTCAAAAGCAGCTTTTTTCACAATACTAGAGCGATTCTCATGCAAGAATGATTTCCATTCTGCCAAGTGATCCCACCTTTTGTCTTCTCTAATTAAAATGTTAAATATCAACTTACTAAATCACTGCCGGCATTGCCTCCTTCCGTTTGCGTAATACATGGTTGCCACTGAAAAACAATTATGAAGAAAGCAAAGAAACAATGCGTTCCTCGACTTCCGATACATTTCACGAAATTCATTGTGGGCGTATATACAAATAATCTCACAATCACCGTCTGCACAAGACTACGTACTCTATAATCGACAAAAAAGACAAAACGATCAAGTGCTTCTCACAGTGGTCTGTATTTCATACTCTGGTTTTACGGCGACAAACATGAGAAGTAAACAGTTCCTGGAATGCGACATCAGGTGCCTATCGGCCGCCATAATCGTCAGAATCCTGCATAGGCGTAACACTGTCTTTTAAACAATGCGGAGACAGATCCGACTGACTAACAATAGGGAGCACGCTTCACATATGCTCTCTCTTGGGTGATCGGGTGAGGGCGGTCGGCCCTTTGCACTCACTTAAGCATATAGAGTTTTCCTACAATGTTTACTCGAGGGAACTCTGGCGCTGCGATCATTCGGCCATCACGGGAATGGAGGGTAGCACACGGATTTGCCTAGTCTTCGTGCTTGCGGATTCGAACGCAGTTGGGGTTTTTGTGTATTGCTGTGCATTGGCGCTTGTTTCGGACAAAAAAAAATGGACAGTTGTGATGAACTTCGTGAGCCGATTCGAATTAGTCAGTCCAAAATGGTCAAGGTGGCGAAGCTGAAAGTTTGCTGTACTACGCTTTGCGACAAAGCGGCCATAGGTCATCATCACCATCATCATAAGTACGTCCACTGCAGGACAAAGGCCTCTCCCATGTTCCGACAGTTAATTCGGTCCTGTGCTTGCTGCTGCCAATTTATACCTGCGAACTTCTTAATCTCATCTGTCCACCTAACCTGCTGTCTCCTCCTAACCCGCTTGCCTTCTCTGGGCTTAATGACAAGCGGTCATCCTGTCTACGTGCTACATACCCGGACCATAGGTCATAGGTCACACGGAGACAAACGGAGCCGAAATAACGAAGGTCAGACAAATCTGCGTACGACCAATTACTCCCATGCTGGCTGAAGCGCCAAGCGTTGTATCTTCCATAGACACTAGCGGCGGAGTTCCCTCTAGTGGACTTAATCGAAACTCCGTGACTTGTGCCTCAGCGTTGTTCCTTGTCACACTCTCTCGCGCACTCAAAGCCGAACCGAACAATTGCTGTGCTGCAGCGCCGAAGTGTCGATGCCTGCAGCTCGTGCCATTGCGCCAAAAATGGAGCTGGGATTCGCGGCGAGCTCCGCTGCGGTGCCGAATTCGGCGACGCGTCCTTCACTCATCACCAGGATCCTGCACAGAAACAAGCCGGTAAAGACGAGCAAACATTGTGACCATTGTGACTAAAATTCGGCCAAATTTGACGAAAATTCGACCATATAATTTGGTTTATGTCGCTTAATCCAACAGCACGCACAAACAAGCTGGCGAGATTTCAGGTCATTTTGTAGATCGCTTAATGCATAATTGAATGTTTTGCAAACACAAAAGTGGCGAGCTGTGGTCACGTGACATGAAATAGTCTACATCTATAGAACTACAGAAGTACGTTCAGATGTCCAGAGCCAACTTGTTGACGAAGACCGAGTTCACGTACAGTTGGTTGCGAGTTGGTTGAAGACGTGTGCTTTGCGTTTCACTTGGTACCGAAGCTGTTTTCAGGTGGCACTTTTTGGCCAGAATACCTGTCGATTTCGCTGCGACTACCTTCCAATAGTGATTTCTACGATAAGGCTTCCAGCACTTCTTCATCATCCTCAGCAGCAGCTGCTGCTGCAGCAGCAGCAGCCTGATTACAACCCCTGCATGCAGGGCAAAGTTTACACCAATCAAGATGGCAGTGTGCTTGCTGCTGCCACGTTAAAACCGCAAACTATACCTTATCTTCAGCACTCAGAAAGGGGGGGGGGGGGGAAAGGAAGGACAAAAATCACGTTCGATAATCATCACGATCAAAGTTTGAGTCCAAGTATGGTGCACTGCGTTCTCGGCCTCACCTGTCGCAGTGCAGCACCGTGTTCAAACGGTGTGCGATCGTGAGCACGGTGCAGTGGGAAAAGCCCTGTTGCAGTGTTTTCTGCACCAGCCTGTCCGTGTCGCCATCCATGCGCGACGTGGCCTCGTCCAGCAGAAGGACGCGTGGCCGCCGAAGAAGGGCCCTTGCCAGGCACAACAATTGCCGCTGACCAGCGCTGCGTCGCACCATTCGATCAGTCGATTGCGCAGACACTCGAGCATTGATTGATTGATTGATTGATTGATTGATTGATTGATTGATTGATTTATTTATTGGGGGAATCACCCCTTCTGGTTCGCCCTCAAGTTCCATCTCAACCAAAATTTATATCAAAGGAAAGCAACTTTAGGCAAATAGCATACGCAGATGGGTTAATCAGTAAACGGAAAGTTTACTTATAGACAGTGAAAAAAAAAAGAGGTTCATTGAAAGGCAGGGAGCTAACCAGAAGAAAATCAGCCGGTTTGCTACCCTGTACTGAGATATGGTTAAGGAGGGACAAGAAAGTGGGAAAAAAGAACTAGATTAAAAGTAAAAAAAATCATAAAAGACACAGACACACACACACAAAAAAAAGACGGGACCGAAAGTTCAGCAGCGTCTTCGGACTCTACGCGGAAGCTGGAGCGTTCCGGCGCTCAATAATTGATTGCTTGGAAGGTGGCTGGTATTTTGCACAGTTCAACCTCATCCTAAATATTTTTTTCGAAACGTTACATCTCCTGCAGATCTACCCATTGACTGTCAGCGACGCATTACCGGAAGGACGCCACCTATGGTTATACGCAACCAACGTGGTCAACTTTGACGAGTGGTCGCAATAAATCTGAAAAAAAAAGCAGCTTACCTGTATTACATTTCCAGAAAGTTTTCAGAACTGTTTTGCACAAAATGTTAATACTTAAGCTAAACTACTGCAGCCACCCTTCTCTTGCAATAATCAGCACTTATTGCGACATTTAACCACGTCCAATCCGCTTTTATAATTGATCACTGCTCCCGTCATTAGCCGACTACTTTCGGGGGGCCATAAAGTATAGCCAGGAGTGGGTTCGAGCTATAGCTGGTGGTCCAGGATCAACTATGTATTGCGCAAAATTTGTCGGACGCAGGACGAGGAATTCTGAAGCTAAACGCCATTAGACCCGACATTGTCGCTTCGTAACTAAGCGACATTACACCGGAAAGATACGGTCCTTTCAATGTACCTGAGGTTTTCAGCTCCGTCCTCTATCTCAAGCAAGAGTCCCAGCGGATTCTTGGCGACGAAGTCGGTCATGTGCGCTTTCGCCAGTGCCTCCCAGATCTCGTGGTCCGAGTGACTCTGCGTGGCGTCCAGGTTGTCCCTCAGACTTCCTTTCATCAAGTACGGCTCCTGCAGAGGAAAAAAAGCTTGCAACTACACAGCCACGTCATTGGCCGAACTGCGTCCACTGTGGGGGCCTCTTCAACATGTGACATCATTACAGGACACAGCCAGTGACATACTTCTCTTGTGTCGTGTGTTCTCTCGACATCAGTTATTTTGGCATTGTGCACCAACTTTAGGCTTTAAAAGAGACATTTAACAGTTTCTGGTCTTATGCTTAAAAATTACGAGATCCTATCATGGACAATGTAATCCGTGGGCCCAAACATAATTGCCAGGCCGATGTAAACACTGTAGAACTTGGCCCCTTTTACGAAACTTAATAATGAGAGTAACGAAAATAGTGCAAATATTGCAGGTAATGCAAATAATGCCAAAATGATTGTTTCAGACATTCATTCTTTCCGAGGACTGTGACTGGATAGACTAACCTGACTTAACACCCAAGTTACTCAACCTTTTTTGTCCTCATTCGCTGCAACTATATGATAATTTATTTTCAATCTGCAAAATCACATCGTTCATAATATGCATTTTTTGGCATTTTTATGTAGTTGATGTTTCATATACTACATGCTGTATTTGTATGTGCAATAGCACCAAGAACGTATTTTTTTATTAACGGATGTACTTTTTGTTTTCCTTGTACTTTTTTTTTGGAAGTAATGTACACTACTCTTCTTTGCTTTGTAGCCTGCACTTTTACCAGGATATAATATGTTTTCGCCCTGCTGAATTCTCTGTGTGGATTGCAGTATTTGTAAATAAAAAAAAATCGCAGCATATCCACGGTATGAATGATGATGAGTGGGGCGAAGCCTCCGTCAATCCGTCCGCGCTTCTGTCTGTCCGTTCGTTCTTGCTTCCGTCAGTCCGTGTGTCCGTCCGTGTGTGCATTCATCCACCCGTGCGTCCGTCCATGCGTCCGTCCATGCGTCCGTCCGTGCGTCAAACAGACGACAAACAGACACGGTCACCGGATGATTCACGGCTTGCCGATAAAACCCTCCGAAGCTTCGCCCCACTCATTCACTCCACGAATATGTCGTGAAGTGGTTACTACAAACATGCACATATACATACAGGTGACGACCGACCCACGCCTTAATAAGGAGCTTCGCCCCTAAAAATAAAACAAACCTAATTACAGCCCAGGCGGACTCCAAGCCGACCGTTAGATCAGCATAACTTCTAACGGCAACTTCTCTGAGATGGCGGGCAGCGCTTACCTGTGGGATGACCGTGATGACGGAGCGCAGCTCCCGAAGGGGAACCGAGGAGATGTCGACGCCGTCGATGACAATGCGTCCTTCCGAAGGCTTCAGCACTCGAAGAAGGGCCAGAATGAGTGACGACTTTCCCGCTCCGGTGCGGCCCACCACACCTACCTACGATTTTAAAAGACGCAAATCGACGATCCCCGCGAATTCAAGACAACGTGTTCTCATCGCTTTAGGGATACTTGGAAAGAGTGTAACAAATACCATCTGATTCACCCTCTGCACTAATGACTGCAAATGACTTTCAGCCACTTGCTTCGCGCAGACTCAAACAACGGCTTGATTTCCTTTTCTTGTTACTTAACAATAAACTCGCCATTGATCCATCACCGTATCTATCTTTCCTATCAACTAGGCAGACCCGACATCACCATCCCAATTTGCTTACCCCATATTTCGCGAGAACTGATGTCTTTATGTATTCTTTCTTTCCACGGACAGTGTCTGATCGGAACAAATTATGTGATCCCCATTCATTGTGAATTAAGTAGAGTGAATTGCATTATGTATGGTGCATGTTATTCCTGTTTTTTTTGTATGTGATGTGCACTTCCTGCTTAGACCATTTATGGTTCGCAGTATGTACTAAATAAATAAATAAATAAATAAATAAATAAAATAAATAAAGAAATAGAAGGCTATCGGTCACACGCACATCAGATGATGAATGTGAGAGCCCAAATATCAACACATATCCACGAAATGAATGCCGAGGGCTGAGCAGTGTGCATTGCATTTTAAATTGTGGCTCTCTATTTCGTTTTGGTTAACCTTTTGTGTTGTCACATGCTTTGATTGATGGATGTTTAACTGTCGGTATTTTTCCAGTGTTGCGACCTTTTATATTCTTTGGTCTGGTTAACAGCCTTTTGACAGCTGTTTTGTTGGTCGCAGATGTTTCGGTTTCTACACCTACCGTAGACGTACGGTAGCGCTTTATGGATGCAGGGACATTGTGCGGTTTAAAGTGATTCGTTCATAAAAGTTGCCAAGCGACTTTCACGTTAATCCAGATCCGGTTGTGCCCGGTTATGTTCCCAACACATCTACTTTCTCTACAGATCGAAAATTTTTTTTCTACCTCTGATATTTTATAGAGCAACAGTGTTCATCTTTCTCTCACAGCACGGTGTCAGGCAAACCCACTACTGCTACAAAATTGCCTGAAAACGCGTCGCGCTTTTTACCGGTATCAGTAGTGAATAATGCGAACAGAATCTCGCGTTGTTGAAGGTAAAGTATGTCCCGCCCACATTTCAAGATTACTATGCTAATCTAACTTAGGTAAATTAGGTTCAATGTAAGCTGCAGATGATGCGCTTGGCTAACTTTTTTACTCGATTTGCATGATTCAAGAAAAGCTACATAGAAGTACAGCCACCCGAATTGTGCACACGTAGCAGCGTCGACTTTTTGGTCTTTCAGCGCCATATAATGGAGTTCTAAGCTGCAAAACATTGTTGTGTGGGCATGTGCTTTGTGGGCGTGCACTTGTACTCGCTCTTTGTAGAACTTATTTCAGTTATATGGCAAATATTCAAGCAAGGAACTGCCACTTGTGCACGATAGCTGAAAAGTTGAGCGACTGTACTTATTCGAGCCCATGTTGGCTGAATAGTGCAGCCGGAATATGCCAACATTCAAATTATTCACTCAAAGCCTCGTAGATGCATCATGATGCTTGGTTAACGCTAGCTCGATTTACAGCCTCGAATATTTTACAGGAGGGGCCAAAAATCGAAGTTGTGGGAAAATGTGCTAGATGTAAACCAACTCTTACACCCGTATTCTAGAACGTCCCTTCAACTCAACGCTTCACCTTCACTTGAGGAAGCCGATGGGAGCGCCATCTCCAAGAACGGCAAGTCACTGCATATCAGGGATAATCTGCTGCGATTCTTGAGTAGCGCAGCGACATTTTCAGCCTAGCAGTGGCGCACTGCTCAACTGTGTTGAGTGAAGGGTGAAAGTCAAGTCGAGTAGCCTTTGTGAATAAGGGGGGTCACTTATAATTTAAAAAAATTACAAAGAAGCTATATACTAGATCACCATAGCAGACAAATCAGATACATAAATTTACTGAGTGCATGAAGTTGTCATAATGTTCGCAAAAGCTCTGCGACAGCCCCATCTGAAATTAGTTGCATATTTCGGAATGATGCTTGTGCTCTAATCGTGTCTGCTCTGCTGGCATGGCCCTACAGATGCAGTTTATTATAATTATAATTATAATTATTATTATTGTTGTTGTTGTTGTTGTTGTTATTGTTGTTGTTATTGTTGTTGTTATTGTTGTTGTTACTGTTATTGTTACTGTTATTGTTACTGTTATTGTTACTGTTACTGTTGTTATTGTTATTGTTGTTGTTGTTGACATAGTTATTGATGTTGTTGCTGTTGTAGAGACTCGCAAGTTTTGTTTTTCGACATATTGCGTCTGCGAGATATCTTTTTAAAATCGACTGCATAGGAAGTATACTTCTTACATACTTTAGTACTCGTTTTTTGTTTAAATGCAACAAATCTCGTCAAAAAGTACTGAAATTAAGCCTCGAGAAATCGGCTTATTTTCAAGTGCTTACATAGCAGCCTCCTAGATATCGTCGGGAAGCAGTGCGTCATTTCTGCGTACATCAGAACAATGCCGTTTCGTCAAATAGACGTTGGCCTCAAAGCAAACTTCGCGTATATAAACGGAGGCGCGCCAGGCGTAGCCTCATACAGATCCATCTGTAATTAACACGGTGGACCAAACGGCGATTCGAACCTGCGGGTCACGTACCACGTCACAATACGTCAGCCGTTCCCACTTCGGTTCACTCGGACCGATTCGTGAAACGACGGAAGCGCAAATCCCTGTTGGGATTCCTCGGGAAGCAATGCCGAAATCCTCGCTTGTAGCGAGAATTCTCCCCTGTTGTGCGAATGTTGGCTGCTCAGGGATCCGAATGACGTCACAAGTCACGTGACTGATCCGTCCGCGATCACGCCCGTCGTGTGAATCAACATCATCATCATCATCAGCAGCAGCAGCCTGACTACGTCCACTGCAGGACAAAGGCCTCTCCCATGTTCGGCCAGTTAACCCGGTCCTGTGCTTGCTGCTGCCAATTTATACCCGCTAACTTCTTAATCTCATCTGCCCACCTAACCTTCTGTCTCCCTCCTAACCCGCTTGCCTTCTCTGGGAATCCAGTTAGTTACCCTTAATGACCAGCGGTTATCCTGTCGACGCACTACATGCCCGGCCCATGTCCATTTCCTCTTCTTGATTTCAACCATGATATCCTTAACCCTCGTTTGTTCACTAATCCACTCTGCCCTCTTCTTGTCTCTTAAGGTTACAGATACCATTTTTCGTTTCATTGCTCGCTGCGTCGTCCTCATTTTAAGCTGAACCTTCTTTGTAAGTCTACATGTTTCTGCTCCGTAGCTAAGTACCGGCAAGATACAGCTGTTATATACCTTCCTCTTGAGGAATAGTGGCAACCTATCTGTCATAATTTGAGAGTGCTTGCCAAATGTGCTCCACCCCATTCTTATTCTTCTAGTTGCTTCAATCTCGTGGTTCGGCTCCGCTGTTATTACCTGCTCTAAGTAGACACGACGAGTTTGAAGCCTTGTAAATACAGATTTGCTAACATCCATGTATAGACGTCAGACCAATATAGTAGTTTAGACAGAACACCTTACCCTCTCGTGGGCTTCAATGACAAAACTCAGGTTCTTCAAGACGGGTGGAAAGACGCCGGGATTGTAAGAAGCGGTGAAGTTGTCGAACACTATCCTTCCTTGGTCTGGCCACGAGGTAAGCGCGGTGCTTGTGACCTTGGGTCGCACATCATGAGGATCGCAGCCGTCCTAAAACATAATAAACCGAAGTGAACACAAATATTAGTTTTCGAGGAGGAGACAATTATTATCGTTATTCTGTACGACTCCGAGGAAATATTACGCACGCATCTCACATAGACGACGAAAAGGAAGGGAACAAGATAAACGACAGCATAGGGACAGAATAAAGGATAAGGAACAGGATAGGGCATTTACGGCCTATCCTGCCCCTTCCTTTATTTTTTATTTTTTTTGTCTATGTGAGTTGCGCCCTTCATATTTCTTCAGAATGAACAAACTAGCCCCAACAACGCGTTCTAGTGAGCGCTATGATTCTACTTCCCATGAAAATCGGTAGCTTAAAGCAAAAATAATTGTGCCAAATTCAAGAGATGAAATTTTAGCAATGAGACCCAAAGTTACTACAATTGGTCACAGATTACCTCAACGTATGAAAATCATCTTTGAGTCTTCGTCTAATTCATAGACATCCGTGCCAAATATTCTCGGACAATGCTGCCACTGTTTTTAGATATTTCGATTCCGACATCTCCAGCTGGAAACAATCCGTACGTGGAAGAACATATCTTACCTCGGGTTGTAGCCTGGTGTATTCCACTGCGCGTTCGAAAGCGATAGAGGACATCAGGCAAAAGAAAAATGAAGCATTGATGGCCGACAGCAGCATTGGAATCTAGTCACGTAATGAAGAAAAAAGAAGAGGTAATACATCTACAATTCACAAAATGCCGGTATGAATTAATTTGCTGCGCAAGCTGTCTAGAAAAACCTAGTTTTTCGAGAGCTAAAACAGCGCTTACAAAATACATAAGAACTTCTCCTGGCGTGTGTAGCTTCTCACGTTAGCTTTTATGCAGTGTTTGTTTTTCCACTAGAAAGCCATCTTGAACCAACTCTAGTGTGCCTCTGCAAAAGAGAACATTGCCAATGTGAACCGACCCTAAGTATTCTCTTTCACATTTTCTCTCTACTTGTGACATAACGCTCTGCAGCATCTGTCGTTTCTTAACCTTTAAGAACTTGATGCTAGTCGAGTTTGTACACGACACCGAGAAAATGATAGAAAAAAAATATCACCGGCGATTAGAATACAGTCAATGCTATTTCTTTGCGCAGCATCGTACTGGGGAAAGGTAAACTGCTAAGTAAGTTTTGGATTCCAGCAAGCGATCGACTACGCAACAAATCGTAATTTTTGTGAAGTAGGACAGCACCCACTAAGCCATTATTCGTCTTTTTGTGGATAAGCGAGCTACCCGCCACACAACTTATTCTGTGCAAATCGCTTGTGCTGCATGCGGCTGATGACGATCACTCGTCATCAGATGATGATGATGATGATGATGATGATGTTAATAATGATGAATCAGCTCCGCTCTAAAACCTAGACGCATATGAGCCCCCAGTTGAAAAAAAAGTACAACATCATCACAAAAAGAGCGCCTAATAGTGTCCCTGTGACATATGTCCGTCAGGGTTTTTGCCGAATTCATGCTACACCAGATTGCATTATAATACATTAAAAAACACAGCACTTGGCATATCCATTGTATGACTGCGGATTCTAGAAAAGGCAGGCCCCTTCAAGAAGCCAAACGTCGAGACATTGGCTACACGGCCATAAAAATTGAAAAATTTTACATCATGGTACGCATACTGAAAACTATCATAGTAGACTAAACCGTATAAGCCGGATATAGAATAAAGCAAGAGCACGGGGTGTATCTGCGACTCTAATTTCCCGGGGTCTTTTTATCGTTCATTGATTCTTGTTCCACACATACGAACCACTCACTTCTGAAACCTTTCATTTCACTTTTCAGTTAGCTGCTAGAACTGGCAATCATTTTTGCAACACGATTGATAAAAACACACACATAAGAGAACAAACGAGGCCAGGACAAGCGTTCGCCCAGTCCTTATCTCATGTCCTCTCTTGTGTATACGTTTTTACAATCAGTCAAATCAAGCCAAGTTTATTTCGAAGTTCATCAAGTCGGATGTCCTTAAGAGAAAAGATGTCGGAGTCATCTTGAGAGAGCTCAAAGATACCCGTTCGAGAGCAGTACAATTTTAAAAATGTCACGTGATTCACTGAACATGCATAGGCCAAAATAGGAGCTTTTTTTTCTTTTTCTATTTAGTGAACAAAATAAATCAACGGATTGTACATGGGTTACCAAAATCTCGTATGCACACGCGCAAAAATAACTATTTTTACACAAAAGGAATAAATCTAAAAAAAGATGATCACAAAAAACATATAGTGCCAATTGAGCAGTTGCCACATGTTGCACATGTTTGCATACACTTTGCACATGTTTCCTGAATTTAGATTCAGACAGTTAGCACTGCGAGAACGATTAATTGCCAAGGGAACTGCGTCCACAAGAAGCTCACCGCCATCGCCGAGCTGAGCGACAGGCCGATTCCGCTGGGCGACGACGGCGTGGTCGACCAGAGCACGACAAGCACCGACGCGAGCACGGCACAGAGACCAGCGAATCCCCCGGTGACGCGCGTGAAGCGCACGGCCCCGGCCAAGGCCCAGAAGCACCTGACGGTGCCGTCCAGGAGGCGGTAGAAGCGCCGGCACACGAGGCCCACCGCGCCGTAGCAGCGCACGCTGCTCATCGAGTCCCTGGTCTCGGTCAGGTGCTGCAGCATTCGAGACGTGCAGGCGGTGTCCAGGGAGCGAAGCGCGCTGGCAGCCCGCACAGTCACTATCTGCGCGAAGGCAAACGTGTTTCCTTTATTGAGAATCGTCAGAGAGATGGCCATCTTTAATGATATTCCCGGAAATGTAAGCCTCGTTTAAGGCCTGGCTCGCTATTCCAGTTGACACGTGATGACTATGACATGTACAATAAGCATAGATACGCACGAATAATACGCACGGTCGCAAAC
Organism: Rhipicephalus microplus; assembly: GCF_013339725.1. NCBI lineage: Eukaryota > Metazoa > Arthropoda > Arachnida > Ixodida > Ixodidae > Rhipicephalus > Rhipicephalus microplus. Next base: position 132,769,726 of record NC_051174.1, read on the forward strand.
AACAATACAGACGCAAAAGAGTCATTCAGAAAGATTTGTTCTGTCAATTGGTCGACAGCCGCCTAACCATCACTCCCTTCGTACCAACCACAATAAGTGCATCAGACCATTCATGTCACGCTGTGACACTGTTAAATATTCATTCTTCCCGTCAGCAGTGGAAGAGTGGAACGAATTGCCACGTGAATGCGTTAATCTTTCCACTGCAGATTCATTTGTTCGGAATGTGGAAAGCCTGTTTCATGAAGACTAAAAGCAACTTTTGTTTTTTGATGTTTGTGAGCGCTTCCGAACACACTGATCACTGTACCCCCTGCTGATACCTCGATGTTTTGTGACCTGTCCATGATTTTGTACAATTCCTTTCATCGTTCAAGTTTTATTTTCACCATCATCTTGTGATTCTGTTTCTTCCGCTATGTGCGATATTGCCTGGTTTGTACGCGACTGTGTATATTTGCCCGCCCACCCTGTACGAGCCTGAGAAAGGCTTACAGTATTAAATAAATAATAAGAAGCATCTGAAAAAGTGCTTTAAAAGCAAGTGTTGATTGGTCCTCAGAAACAGCAACAGCGCTTTTTTTTTTCCTTGCATATCGAAAAAACCGCCGTCTTTCCGAGTGCCGAGAAGGTGCGCAAGTTCCATGCACAAGCCGGGCTGCGAATGACGTGCTGCTGCCTTCAGAATCTGTCGATCTGAGCAGTCACGACAAATCGCAGAGGACGTGTTTTAAGTCTCCCTGGATAATACGTGTGTTGCAGGTACGCGAGTCCAACTTCCTAATCTTGTGCCTTCAGTGTTTAGTGTAGGCAACGTCGAGTCTCGGCTTCAGATGACCTATAGCATCGCGAAGGCCTACCACCAAACGGCGTTGCTGGTGGCATCGGCGAGTCTTTCCTCCCGGTTGTCGCCGACTCTCGGCTCATCCTTACTCTTCTGGCAACGGCGCCACCCATGTTCAAGCCGACAGCCAATCGCGTTCATGCTCTCCCCTCCTCTCCACACTACCTTCTCCCCTCCAATTATGTTTGTTACACTGCTCTTGCAAAGATACACAAGTTCTAGGGCTACCAACTAGCCCTGATTTCCGCGTTGCGTAGATTTCCCTTTCCTGTCCTCCTATCAACCCAGCTTCACCCACTACAGATCGCTAACCTTTATCTACAAGAATCTATTCGTAACACTAGTCTTCCTCCCTCTCCCCCACTTGGCTTTAACTAAGCTTCGCTCCCGCAGCAGGACTAGAAAGTACGGACGACAGATCCCCGGGATTAACCTCGGTTGAAACTACTCCACAGTTAAAAGAGAGAGTGATTGATTGATTGATTTGTGGGGTTTAACGTCCCAAAACCACGATGTGGTTATGAGAGACGCCGTAGTTGAGGGCTCCAGAAATTTCGACCACGTGGGGTTCTTTAACGTGCACCCAAATCTGAGCACACGGGCCTACAACATTCCCGCCTCCATCGGAAATGCAGCCGCCGCAGCGGGGATTCGATCCTGCGACCTGCGGGTCAGCAGCCGAGTACCTTAGCCACTAGATTACCGCGGCGGGCAGAGATAAAGGTGAAGTGAACACCCACTGAAGGAAAGAGAGAGAGAGCGAAAAAAGTGAAGACTCGCCATTACGACAAGGTAGACGCCAATGGCGGCCACTCCTAGAAGGCAGGCCGTGAGAGTCTGACTTCCCACGACGGCCAGCCTGGCGAGTACCACGGTGACAGTCTGCAGCACCTCCTTGGTCGTCACGTAGAACTGGCAGTCGACGTAATTGAGGTCATTGGAGAACCGATTCAGCAGCCTCCCACGAGGAGTCGCCTCGAAGAAGGAGACGGGCGAGAGCAGCACACTCCGGAGCATGGCGCCGTGCAGGCGCGACGACAGCCGTCGAAAGGAGAGCGCCAGCAGAAGGCCAGCCAATGAGCCGAACAACACTGCGAGCGTTTGCTTTGAATTAGTCCTACCAGTGGGGCAACATCCACTTCGGTAACGATATAGTGCCTAGAATGTAGCATATTCTAGGCACCGTAGTACCGACTTCCGTACTATATGGCTAGCCGGTACACTGTCGAAGTTGAATTGACTGGCGCCAATACTTGTGACAGTGAATGGACACTGAATGCGAGGAAGCGCTACGTCAGTGCATGCAGCGTCGGTGCATTTGATGGTGAAGGAATTGAAGAAGCTTACTAGGAGTTGAATGGCTTAGCAGAAAGTGAAATAGGTAAAATAAAAAAACTCAGCTCCACTAAGTTCTCTGCCAGATAGTTCGATTTTGGACTTCCAAGTGATATGTCATTACGTTTCGTGTGCTTAAGGGCTCGCTTTTCGGAGCCCTTAAGTATACACTTCTTTCCCTTATTCATTCACGAGGGTCTCGTACTGGCAGACTCGGTGCCTTTAGGTTGTATACGAGGGACTATTGGTCAGCTGTCAGCTCGCAATAAGTTCACGTGCAACGTGACGCCACACAAGCTCGTAAAGAGTGTGCCACACTCGCCGCCATGGCTACAGGTGGCGCTGACTGACACTCCTACGTTTAGATTCACTTATAAACCCAATAAAGTGGCTGGGGTGGGGGGGGGGGGTAATCACCGTGGTAGCTCAGTGGTAGAGTATCGAACGCGTTATTCGAAGGCCGCAGGTTCGGTTCCTGCCCACGGCAAGTTATCTTTTCACCCACTTTTGTTTCTTCACAATTACCTTAAAATTCGGCCTAATAACTTCCCCTATACTTTCCTTGGCAGTATTGTCTGTTAGATTATATATATATATATATATATAAGGGAAAGAAGTTTATACCTAAGAGCGCGTTTTTCCGTGTTTTAACACAATATCAATGAGATCTAACAGACAGTAATGCCAAGGAATGTACAGGGGAAGTTATTATTAGAACCAATGGAATGTAAATAAGAAGAAAAGTGGATGAAAAAATAACCAGCCGTGAGCAGGAATATATATATATATATATATATATATATATATATATATATATATATATATTACCTGAGCCTGCGCATAAACTTGATTGATTGATTTGTGGGGTTTAACGTCCCAAAACCACCATATGATTATGAGAGACGCCGTAGTGGAGGGCTCCGGAAATTTTGACCACCTGGGGTTCTTTAACGTGCACCCAAATCTGAGCACACGGGCCTCGACATTTCCGCCTCCATCGGAAATGCAGCCGCCGCAGCCGGCATTTGAACCCACGACCTGCGGGTCAGCAGCCGAGTACCTTAGCCACTAGACCACCGCGGCGGGGCGCGCATAAACTTGCGTGATGGCAAGTTTTTCATAATAAAAACTCTTGCAAGTGAGCGTGTTCTCTGTTCAGTGCACGTTCTTCCCCACCGCAATCGTAGCTCACACCCTAATGTCCCCTTCTGTGGATCACTGGCTCTGTCCACACGTTTTAGGTAATACGCGGAAAACAGGGTAGCAGGGACGTGTGCATGCTTACAGTCACAGGCACAAAGTGCGCCGAGCACGCCGACCCAAGCGGCGTCCGAATATCCTCCGTTGTCGGGAGTGGCGGCCGCGTCGGTCCACATCTTGATCCAGCAGAGGAACGCCGCCACGGCCACCGCCCGCGCCACGATGCTGAGCACGGCCAGAGGGAAGCAGACCCCCGACATGGTGACCAGGGCCCGGGCCAGATCTAGTGTACTCTGCGAAACGAGCGGCGACACAGAAGGTCGATTGCCAGTCAGCCATTATGATTCAGTTATTCCTTCCCTCAAACGGGTGGAGCAATCTGCAAGCATGAATGAAGAAAGCAGAAAAAAATATGGGAAGGACCGCTGTTGGTCTTATTTTAAATTCTTTTTAACCAAGCTATAGAACAAGATGAGCGGTAAAAAAACTGACAGAGGCCAAGAAGTACGACAGATGAAGAAGCAAACGACAACAACGCTTAACAAACAGGACACTGAGCAAAAATGATAAATTTAAAAACTAGACTATAAGAGACCTAAAAAATTAAAAGGTAGACATATTTGAGAGAAATCTGTCCGGCTGGGTAAACTTAAAATAAAAAGGCGCTTGAGCCGATTTTTTTTTATTTTATTTTCAGAAACTGATCTATCTTCCGACTTGACGAGGTGGCGGTGGTGGCGGCGGTGGTGGTAGTAGTAGTAGTAGTAGTAGTAGTAGTAGTAGTAGTAGTAGTAGTAGTAGTAGTAGTAGTAGTAGTAGTAGTAGTAGTTAAGGAATAGGCGCTTACTTCCGCAGGCCAATAGAGAGCAAGGCGCAGCTTTAGGGGAAGGGCACATGGAAAATAAAGAGGATAGCGGAGAACAAACAGAAGCCTCCAAAATCTCGTCCACTCATGGGGTGAAGGGGAGACCGGCAAGTCACGGACGCACAATGGAAGGAGCTGATGGGGGTCGCCTCCATTCCCTCCCTTTCTCGGCTCTCTTCCCTGCAGCTCCATTGCCCTACCCCCAGTGCGCTACTGCAGTTCCTTTGTGAGAGACAGTTGCGGGGTCCACTATTTTCTTCTCATCCCAATTCATAACCACTTCCCCCAGTCGCATCCATAAACTCCAAGAAGCTCTGGAGAGCCCAGAGGATGGAAGCAGTAGCTCGTTTGCGGTTGTCCCAAGAAGTCCCTGTCGCCTGTGGGCAGTGGTGAGCCTATAGAGGACGCCATCGCTGGGCAAGTACAGAGAAGGTGCCCAGGGGTCCGGAGTCAATGTGACGTTCGCAGGCCCGCGAATGGTTGAAGTTGGGTAGACTTCAAGGCACCAGAACTGAAGCCAAAAGTAGCCAAAGTATCCACGTCATTTACCACCAAATTCGTAGCCAAATGGAGCCGGAGTTGTAAAACGAGCAGATTTTTAGTATATAAAGCTACTTTTATTATAAAGCTACTTTTTACTCATAAACCTACTTTTAATCAATGAAACCTGAGAAACGTTTAAATGTAGCAACAAAATAGCCAAGGTGTGAAGCGAAAATTTTCCTCGTCAAACAGGTCAAAAACTAGCCAATGCGCCCACAAGGTAGCCACCGACAACAACCCTGGTTGCCGGCTCCGAAGCTGGCGCTTCTAGGTCGCTGTTTCCTCCTACACCATCGTTTAACGAAAACGTTAACCATCGATGAATTCAATATCTCTCTGCACAATAAAATAAGAAACGCCCTGACGCACTCGTCCTTATCCTGCCTTATGAAAAGTGCTACAGTTTTTTTTTTTACAGTCTTCTCTATTAACGTCGCCACGATTGCCCCTTTTTCAAATTGTGCAACGCAACAAAAAGCAAAACAAAAGGAGCCCTATTTCCTGTCTCTTCTTCTGTTTCTTTTCTAAGCGTTCGCGCAGTGCGCCATGCTTTCAATATGCACTAACAACCCTGCAAGAAAGCATCATTGCGACGTCCTTCGGTCAACCTGACACTTTGGTTTTTGGCGACGTTTCGTGGCTCAGTTTCAACCGAGGTAAGTTTTAACGCCCATCTAGGTTGCTTCAGGAATATTGAATTCCTGAAGCAACCTAGATGGGCGTTAAAAATAGAGTTCGAATACCTATACATGCCTCTATTTTAGGGGCAAATACTTACATTTTTGTACTCATCTGAGGCTAAACACTTATATTAATAGCTCTATTTGTAAAATTACTTTCGTGCTAGTCTTTTTTGGACACTTTGCGCTTTGTTTGTTGTGCTCAGCTATTGCGTTTTTTGTGTATTTACTTTTGCGTTGTGCTTGAAATCTGTCTTGCTATTACGTCAAAAGCTAGCTTACTGTATTTCAAATAAATAAATGATTTTTTCCCCTGCATTAGTGATTGTAATATGTCATGTTATTTCGTTACTGTTTTCTAATTTCTGTGCCTTCGTTCTCTTTTAGTAAAAAGGCGACATGCGACTTCAGGTTGCAGTACTTTTCTCTGCTTATTTGCCCTCTGAGACCAAATCGCGACATCGGGAATCGCATCTTTATGTAAGTGTATAGTGCTCAGAAAACGCCAACAAGACTGATGTCGTCTTTCTAAGATTCCGTTTTGGTGCCTTTCTTGAAAATCCACCGACAGAAATCAGGCAACGAGGTCGAAGGCCTTAAGAAAAGCATCGGTTCTAAATTATCCGCTACCACATAACGTTGTGGTAAATAAGCTTTGTGAACGTTGCCGCAGCATTTCGCTAAAATCTGGTGTTACTAAGGTTAGTGTACATATAGCGTCGCATGCACAGAATAAAGAACAAATTTGCTATACCTACTAAATCTCTATTCCTTGTTTCGTCTGCAGTGAGTTTTCCGAAAACGCCATCTTCATCCGCCATTTCACATGAATATCTGCGAGAGAGGGACATTTTTTTAAGACAACATCTTCGTTCACCAGTTCCAACCGTATGGCGTAATCGGATGCAGTGTTCAATAACGATGATTCCTCGAGAAAAGGCAAAGCAGGTATTCAAACAAAATAAAGTTAATAAAACAAACAGAATATTATCTAAAAATTGAATTATTTATTTAAATAAATAAATAAATAAATTTATTTTAAAATGCTATTCTATATAATGCTATTTAATGCTATTCATTATAATGATGCTTACAAATTTAGCAAAACAAATTATTGAGAAAATTTTCAAATAGATATTAATTCCTTTTCAGAATACTTGCTTTTTTTCGGGTGCATTATCACAGGTAAGCAGGATTCTGCACGATGTGTTAAATTGCCAACAGTAATAGGCACCAAAAATACAAAAAACTAGGTTACACCGTAATTTAACAAGCAATCGGTTGACTTTGCTCAAGGGCAGTAAGAAAAACGCCACACAACATCAAGACAAATACATATTCTTAGAACTGATCACGTTACACAAAGAATATATACTAGCCACAAGGAAAGATTATTGAAAAGGGGACAAAGGGGTCTTTGTCAAGTATTTATTACATTGCGCTGCGTGGTCAGCTATGCATCACCCGACTTCATACTCTAGTCATACTGTTCCAATCATAGGAAAAAAATCGAATTTACCACATTGGACACTGAGAAATATTCTTCAGGCAACCAACGAGTGCAACTCTCGTATGTTCTTTGAAAAGAATTTCACAAAAGTGGTAAATACAGCGCGGCTGTGAATACTTCCAGAAACATCTTTTTTTAATTACATCCTCCTTGTTTTTTCATTTGAACCAAGATATTCAACTATTTTTCACATGAGAAAAACCTCAGTTATATGAATGCATAGTAATAAACACCGCTATTATTAGGCAGTTTTTTTTTCTTTTATCTCTCGTTTTTTTGCACTGTTTGTTATTAGGAATTTTACCTTGTTTTATTTACACGTGCTTAAACTTAAATTTATACGCACTTAGACTGCTTTAAAACTTCTTTAATAACGCCTTAATACCAAGAAAAATTATGCCTTGAGAAAAAGTCTGACCACACAAACCATTTTGAGAACAAATTTATGAAAATAATTTAGCGCACAACTTATTCAGTTCTAATTATCAGTAAATAATTTATTTGACTAATTATGTAAGTTCGAGTAACTTGCTTAAAAATTTCAATTTGCAATAATGATCTTCATTTAGCTGTCGCAGCTTTATTATCGTCGGGGGGGGGGGGGGGGGTGGCATGTCATTCAATGTCGCAAATATGAAACTGGGGCCATTCTCCGGTTATGACGAGTGCAGCATATCTGAGCGGCGGTAATTAGAAGCGCCGCACTGGGTTAGATGTTACCCGCTGGGTCGCCTGTCGGCGGCGTCTGACGAGTCCGTCTTGCTTCCGAACAGCAGCGTCTTGGGCGCCCTGTCGTCGGTGACCATGTCGGCCAGGGTTCGAAAGAAAAGCAGTCTCTTCTCCCACACCAGGAACAACTGTTCGACGTGTCTCAGGAACACACCTTGATTACACACCATAATGCGAGTCTATTGAAGGAGAAAGGGAGAAACGAGGTACAATAAAGGGTTAGTAAACAATGCCAAGGTCCAAAAATTGTTATGGAGAGAAGCACTCACTTTGGGAGCTTTGCAAATACGGGCTATATATAAGGAAGTTACAGGGTTTAGAACATCCAGAGTATCTGCCATGAATGGGGAGGGGAAAGGCGTAGCCTGTTGTGGCAACTCCGCCCACTTCGACCACATGACGCGACGTCATAGACACGTCATCGGCGAGCAGCCAACGACTGAGCACGGCACCCCCGACATGAACATGTGCCACTGCGGCGCGGAGAAGAAGTGCGGTACGAGAAGCACCCTCTAATCGCGGTAAAGTAACGAAGTGCCTCTTTATCTCCGAAGCTTTCGTTCTGGAGATTCCGCTTCTCCAGGTAGTCTCGGGCGTCGCAAAAGGGGCAAAGAGGAAGACAGGAAAAATGAAAATGCGGACTGCGGCACCGAAGCTGTATCACCGCAGGGCCAAGGTGCCATTTCGTAAAACAAATGATCATTCGACAAGCTCGGTGGCACATGATGTTACCATGGACAAGCTTGCGTCACTGCACGTACTAGGGGGATTGGTCAGAAGGCAAGAGACGTGCAGGCATTGTTTTTCAAAATAAAGGGTCTGTGGGGTGTGCAGCTCTGTAATATTGAGAAAATGTGATCACCATGGTCTACCGTACTATTTGGCGAGCTTGCTTGGGGTGGGGGTGGGGTGTAAAAACAAGTTGAAGCCTGTTCACTGGCCTTTAAATATAAATTCTCCAACCAAATTTCCCGCCAGAATAAATACCGTGGTATGTACAAGCTGTCACACTTTTGGGTAGATAATTTGAGAGACTATAACGCGACAAGTCTTGAACGTTTGGTTGTTTAGCACATGTCCAACTAAATTGGCAATTTCACCGCAATAAATGGTCAAATATGACGCCTTTGTGCGAATGCACTATTCGTGGCAGACTGGAAGAATGTCGTCTCTGCGGTGCTACTTCAGCGAGTCCCACAGTGGCGTAAAAAATGTCCCGTACGAGTTTTTTTTTTAATTACATGTCATAACCAAACAGTATTTTGAGTGTTACAGTTTAAAGTGCAACAGCTATCTAGAAGAAATATGTTTTTCATTACTTTTGTGGCTTTAAATATTCACCTGTTCTCCATAAGGTTTATGAGGCGCAAACACAACACTAGCGTTTTCAAAAAATGCAGTCTTGCCCAAAGTGAGACATATCAACACCGAAAGTCGTTTCCTGTAGATCCATGGTAGCGATTCGAATGCCGAATTCTCGGTACCTTGTGTTGGTAAGTTCTTTTTATATTATATTGGCATTCGATTGCGCTAATAGGCGTGTGTAATGTGCTAGTATCAGCAAGGGAGCTCATCGTGATGTCTCCGTGTGCTCTGAGAACGTGGCAATTCCTTCAGACCCCGTACACCACAACGCGCCATCGTTGGGTCCAGCGAACTCCGTACCTTGTGATTCAATAATCCCTCTCGTCCGATGACCCGTGCGAAGACCTTGGCGGCGACGTGAACATCCAACGCACTCAGAGTGTCGTCCATCAAGTAGATGTCGCTGTCACTGTACACTGCGCGCGCCAGTGCCACCCTCTGCTTCTGGCCTCCGCTTAATGTCTCGCCCTGCAAGGTCGAGTTACGGGGAAAATATAGAAGCATAGAAAAGAGTGCGACAGTACAATGTAACCCAGTACTACCTGGCGACGCCATCACAGCGTCGTGTTAGTGGATCTGGCCCCTAAACAGCTCTACCAACAATGGCCCAACACAATGAGCTACGTTTCTCGATTTCATAAGCAGGAATATAAAGTGAAAGATAAGCAGTGTCCTTGTATTTTGCCCAGTTCTATCATGCGAAGCCAAAACCTAAAAATCACAAGAAAACTTGTGAAGTGAACAAGTTACAGACCATACGGTATGCGATTGAACTACAAATTATAGGTGTTACTCCCGAGAGATGAAGGTAGTATACAGTGTATCAGACAACACATGGGGGTGGTCGATGTTTTACCAGATACCAAAAGGAGAAAGTAGATGATGGCAGGTGACATCATGCAAAGAAATGATAACCGAAGATCTGTTAATGTCATGTGAATACCAAGAGAGAGAGAGAGAGAGGGAGAGAGAGAAATAGAGAGGAAACGCAATGAGGTTATCAAAGCTTGGTTCGGTTGGCTACCCTACACTTTGGGTGGGGTAAAGGGGCAAGAATGGGAAGGAAACAGATATAGAGAAAGGAAGATAAATATGGGAAGCAAATGATGTCAACGGACAAGCTGGATCGACAAAATTAAGACGTTTGGAGGCATACATTTACCACCCAGTTGTAACTACTCAATTAGGTACTTAACAGTGAAATATGACTTCATGTACAAGGAAAAACTGTTTACACGTCGCTCAGCGCAAATTTAAACGAACAATAATAAGTGTCGGTGCTTGACGTCCAATAACCACGATATGTTTATGACGTACACTGCAGTGGACGGCTCTGCAAATTTCGACCAGCTGGTGTTGCTCAACTTGTACCTAAATCTGTGTACACGAGATTCTAGCGCATCCCCTACATAGACATAGAACCACCATGGCCGGGATTCGATCCCGCAACCTTTGAATCGGCAGTCGACCTCCACAATCACAATGACGACGACGACGATGATGATGATTATGATGATGATGATGATGATGATGATGATGATGATGATGATGATGTGGGGTTTAACGTCCCGAAACCACCATATGATTATGAGAGACGCCGTACTGGAGGGCTCCGGAAATTTCGACCACCTGGGGTTCCTTAACGTTCACCCAAATCTGAGCACACGGGCCTACAACATTTCCGCCTCCATCGGAAATGCAGCCGCCGCAGCCGGGATTCGATCCCGCGACCTGCGGGTCAGCAGCCGAGTACCTTAGCCACTAGACCACCGCGGCGGGGCTCTACAATCACAAGGCCACCGCGTTGGGGTCTAATAAGCCACGATTGAGATCTGTATGTTAAGTATAATAAAGCGCAATGATCTGGGGACAAAAGGTGAGAAAGACTAGACGAAGTGTTTTGTCCCGTCTGCCTCACCTTTCGTGTCCCGTTTATTGCACTTTATTTGTACCGAGAATGCATCACCAACTGCCTCAAGCTTGTGTACTCTTGCAAGTTTGCATGGTAAGCATGTCGCTCCAACGCACCTTCTCTCCGACTTCGGTCAGGTCTCCAGCAGGCAGTAGTTCCAAGTCCCGCGCGAGGTCGCACGCTTCCAGGACGCGCAGGTAGCGTCCGGCGTCCATGCGCTTGCCGAAGAGTACGTTGTCTCGGATGGTCATGTTGAATATGCACGCCGCTTGCGGCAGGTAGGCCACACTGCCCTGCGTTGGGTAGATTGACAACGAACCTGCTGTAAGCGGGCAATGCTTTACGGCGATTTGCGGGTGGAAAATGTTTTTAGGGGCCTCAAGGCTCGCGGTCCAAAACGTGTTTAGGGCACACGTATATTCCCAAGGCCAACTTGAGCTTAATTAGTGCTAATCTTGTATTTACTGTACAGTTGTACAGTCTAAGGGTTTCGTATATATAGGCGAATCATTAGAATAATTTCTTTCAGTTTATTAAATTTCAGTTTCTATGCTGTATTAGATTTTTAGAAACTTTCACTAAGAATGTTTGCTTAGGTAGTTTGTACACCTTTTATTGCAATACTGTAAACATGTTCTCTATTCCGCCCATATTTAAGAGGTCGTGGTCCCTGTCAAGACTATAGAGGCTTTTTGAACACTGCCCTCAGATTTCCAAATGTTGAAAATAAAAGTTTCATGTAGTCATCAAGTCCTCGTGTTGATCTGAATATAGCGAAATTTCAGGAAACTGCTGCTCTGCATTATTTCCTACTTTGAATATCAGCAGTTTTGTTAATACGCATTAGCTCTCTGCAGAATGAAAAGCAGTGAGGTCCGCTTTAGAAGCCCATGACGATAGTTATAGCGCGAGAATAACACGACGACACAGAGACAAGAAGGACACGAAAGACCAACTAGCCAAAACTGCCACACTTCTAAGTTACAAGCCCAGCCGCAACAACATGTTCTTCACCTACCAACCAAGTTTCCCCATTATCATTTTCTTACAAGATTATTGGACGTAATTTGTCCTTGCATTTAACGAAACACTTAGACGTTAATTCATTTTTACCAAAATTTTCTCTTTTTTTTCTTTCGAAAAAAATCTTGTCCGGCTATTACCGAATTTTCCTTCACTTACAGCCTTCATATAATTCTCGACAATGTCTTTCTCTCAAAAAGTGTTTTCTTTTTTCGCTTTGCCAACGCTTTCGACAAAGCGTGTAATAAATTGCTTAGATGTAATTCGGTTCGTAACAAGACCAAGATATTTGTGTTTTTCTTTTAATCCACTTAAGTCCGTCACAGCCTGCTCTAGAGAGTGCAATAAGATTATTTGAAAAATAAACAAGCAGGCAGCTCCAATTTCGGACAAAAGGTTAAATCACGCCCTGGAAAAAATAATAAATTTGCTTTTCAAAGTAATAAGCAATTTACCCTATTTAAAATATAAAATCGCTTTTTAATTGTTCTCCGAGTTCCATCCACGTAATTATCAAATTGGTCATAATTTATCTATTTCTTTCTTAGCTTCTTTTTCTTCGTTTGTCTTTATTCGTCTACGTAGCAAACTTATATGAAATGTCGAACTCTACTCCTGCAGTCCAGCTAATGACTGCCTTATTAGATCATACAGCTCGTAGTCCACAGACACCTAAGAATACCGCAAGCGATACCAGAGGCAACCTATACATAAATACAGCTGCAAGCGAAAGCGACGGAGATCGCGCACGCGTTTCATTTTTGTACGAAACTTTCAAATCGAGAAAGACAAAAGTTGTACGGCTTAGTTCTGCTGCAAATGGCTTTCACTACTCTGGAGACCTCTCGATTCTATCCCAAAGAGGAGAGCCTTATCAGAGTCCAGTATTGCGTGCACACTCTTATAAACTGAGGACCTCCAGAGTGCCAGCAAGAAGGCGTTGGTACAGCCCCACTCAACTCTCGGTAAACTACCGTATTTAAACAAAGCTGGCACTTTTTTTTAATTAAATGTATATAAGGAGAGGTTCGTGCGATTTGTGGCGCTGGCTATACTCCTCTGCTTTTGCGCCACAGTCGTCCCCGCATATCAGAAAACAGACACGAGCCTACACAAAGGCACACAGTAAAACACTCACACACTGTTTACAAGTTCCCCAATACAGAAATCGGTCCACGCAACACGCCATTTGAAATAACGCAAGCAATCACGGAGTTTGAATTGGTTATACAACGCGTAAAATGTCACGAAAAACGAGCCGAGGCTTACGTGAACGTGGATATCTCCGTCGACGCAACGAAGCTCCCCAAGCATAGCAGCCAACAATGCGCTCTTCCCACTTCCCACGAGTCCGACAACGCCGACGAAGGAACCCGGTTCGACGTCCATGGTGACGCCACAAAGCACCGGTTTCTCATTTCCAGCCGTTTCCTCTCTTCCACCGCTCCAGGCCAATGAGCACTTGCTCAGCATCACGGCACCTGCGAAACCGGGTATTGAGTTGAGTATTGCCGACTTTCACAGCCCCTTAAAGCTTTCCATAGATTATACTTCCCGTTGAAACGTAATCACCATTACCAGCTCATTATAAACCTACCACCCATCGAACGCTTCTCGTAAGGATTTCCTATCTACACTGTCTATCATTCCCAGGATTCGAGGAAATCCACTCCCAGTGTCATCCGTCAGCGCCCTCAACGGCGTCCTCCCAAAACTCGATGAGGAGTAAGAAAAAATATATAACAAAAAAAAGTTGGTCATCCAAAATGACTCCGTTTTATGCAATAGATACTTATGGGAGAATTCCGGCAAGATCGCAGCATCGCTCTACAAGTCATGTGGCTTCTACATCATGTCCCATTGTCAAATATTAAGCACCCTATGAAGCCGTATGATTTGTAGTGCGACATTGTAATACTAGTAAAATGTTTCTGTGGGTCTCTGCTGCATGTAACCAGGATTCTTTTTTTTACGTAACCAGCTTCCCTCGTTACATATTTTCTCACCTATTTCTCAATCATTTACGGTAGGCCACCCTTTTTGCCGACAAGTGATGGCGTTACGTGTGCACGTCCCTAAATTCCCGATTATGGTACGAGTGGTTTTGATTTCATGCCTGGGCACATCTTCATTTCGTCATATCATCTGACCCTCTTGCGTCTTTGTCTGCGTTTCCCTGTTCTCGGAATTCACACCGTAGCTCCAAGTGGCCGTTGGTTGTCGGTCCCCCGAACCCTGTCAGCCACATTCCTCACTAATTTCAGAGGCGGCGGCATAGTTCACCGATAACTAACACTGCGTCTGCAAGTGTGAAGATGTGCGGATGTACAGTACCGTCCACTGTTAAAAGAAACACTTTGATGAGCACCTGTCGTATTGCGGGCCTCATTACTGCACGTACACATAAAAAACATTGTTTGTGCATGGCAGTAGTTTATCAAAAGGAGTCAGAAAAGTCAACCAGCAGTAGTCTTATGCAGATCTAAGCCTCTATGCTTTTGCCAGAGAGCGAAATCTGGACATGGTGCACACGAAAGTGTTCCCTTTAACTGTGAACCCGTCTGTACTTTTGAAAAAAAAACCTCCGAGATTGCGCCGGCCACATCAGTATTTGCATGAGCCATTTGCTAATAAATGATCCCTTCTCAATCACAATCTTGTAGGCGATTAGGCGTTTCCGGTAGCTAATCCGATCTCTCATCAAGGTCACTTACTATTTGTCGTTGCGACATTTGACCGTTATCATTCAACATTGCATTACTTCGTCTCCCACTGTTGTCACCTGTATCTGCAGCAACCCAAATGTCATGGTCTGAAGCACGTGGCTCAAGGTCCCGCATGGCGGAACAAAACAGTCCAGAGGGAACATGGCGCAATGCGTGCGGTAATAAGCAAGAACAGGAAAAGAATAGCACATAGCGCAATGCATGCGACGTCAGACATGTCCACACCACGCTTCGCCGTCTCCCGTTTTCCCGATAGGAAACTTGGACTGCTAATTAGATGTGGAGCATCTCTATCTCGTGGCTGTGTCACGCTTCCGGCGTCCACACTCACACTACGCATGCGCGACACTCCTCTTTCCCTCTCTCCAGCAGCTGCGCGTTACTCCCTCCACTTCTCTCCTACCATATGCTTGCGCTCGCTGCAGTGCGCATGCGCGTCCTCTCTTCGCTGTGCCCTCTCCTATGCTTCCTCTCTCCTGCCTCGCAACGTCGCCGCAAGGAGCGTCTGCAAACCTACGCTCGCTCCCCCTCCTCCGCTTTAGGCATTCCTTCCCCACGGGGTCTCGAAAAGACGACGCAGGCAGCGTCTGCAAGCGAGTTTCTTGATTGAAAAAACACCGACTGCTGTCGCTGTACAACCGCAATGCACAACATCACCCCATGGTCCCCTTCGGAGAGATGCCTTTTTCGTTCCATCCACGTTGCGCGGTTCTTGTCGAATTTCTTCGGTACCCTCCAAGTTTACGCATTGTATGTTAGCGGCGGCCTGTCTTGATTTGGCAATGTCTAACGTAAGCGCTTAAGAGCGTCCCAAATTAAAATATCACCTTTTGCTTAAATTATAAATACCAATATTTTAGCGTTCCTTGAATAAATCGTCTGAAAAGTGAATTATGGTTTTAGAAATAAAATTACAGGATTTAGTTATTCATAGAGTTTGAAGCGATCAATCAATTATTGAAAGGATCAGTGCGACAAACACAAACACGATAGGGCAGAATTAACCACATCTTAAGCACTGCGATGTCTTCCTCGCAGCGCGAAGAATTGCCCACCTTTTTTCGAGGTAATGTGCTGGGCTTGGTCCTTTTTGATGCACTCTTCTTCCCCAGTAAGAGTTCTCACCATTCTTCGTACGCCTTCCGAAACCTGAGAGGTCGGTGCACAAGGGTTAATTATTATTTTTCCGAAATGAGGACATCCTTAACTACGGCACGCACTCTTAACAGAAAGCTATAGTAAAGGAGGTAGTAGCTGCGGAATATCACTACTCGCATCTTCACTGCACTGCGTCTCGTTAGGGTTTTACTATATGTTGATGCATTAGAGGTAGTAAACGTTCACATTACTGCTCAGCGTGCCGGGATTAGGTATTTTTACTGTGTGCGTATACGTGATGGGGCAAGAAACGCTACTACTCTACATTACAAACTCATATGATTTTTATGTTATGCTGTAATATCGTAACCTCGTCGAGGAAAATTCTGACAAACTATAATTATCCTGATAACGTTGGTATACCAGTTTTTCTGGAGCGGCCTCTGCCCAGGCCACGAATTCGCCGAAATTTTCAAAGTTGTTACCGCCATAACTCTTTTTTTTATTCTCATGACACCCATATTAAAGAAGGTGTAAGCTGTAATATGGTGACCGTTTCGTTATTGCTGAATCTAAAAATTGAAATTATGTGTCATGCGCAGAGTACACTGAGCTATTGTTTTGTACTATATTTGTGAAATACTGTCCCATCGCCAAGAGCGACACAGGGTCCATAAAACAAGGTTTATTCGAGCAAACGTGTGTTTCATAACAAGGCAAAACAAAACGACGAAACAACAGCTAAGAAAACGACGCGCTCACATGAGCATCGGCGGTGAAAAGAGACAGTCGCGGCGTTAGTCTATCTGCAGCGATCGTCGGATTGCGCTGATAACTATCGTCTGGTGGCGACAGGGCGAAAAACTCTCTCTATAAAAAAATGCTAGCGTGGCATACAACAGAAAGCAGGAAACTTGCGATTTGCTGCAAACAATGGTAAGACAATCGGGCGGTGACATATGTTGGCCACAAAACAGCTATAACAAACTTTGAGGCATGAATTATGTCAGTATGACCTAATCTTCGTGCGTTTTAATATGTGTTAAGCAGTGCTCATTACACTGTATTCAGTAAAGGTTCGTTCTTGCGATGAAAGATTGTATGTACGTCCGCTTATATGCTTTTTTTTTTAAGGGAGGCGAAAGTGATGGAGGCCTGAGTGGCTAGATTTAGGTGCAGATTAAAGAACCCCAGCTCGAACTTTCCGGAGCCCTCCACTATTCGGTGTCGCTTGTGATCATACAGTGGCTTTGGAATGTTAAACCACTTCGATCAATATTATACGCTTTTTTCTTTTTCCAGCATTCCTGAATGATTTGATATGTATATTTAGGCTTGCGCAATTATTTGAATGCTTCGAATATTTCCAAAAATAGTACAGTATTGAAATTAGCTTCGATTAGAATTTAAAATATTGAAAATTTTGAAGCATTTGAAATGAACGAATAAATGTAAGTTAGTCCGCATGCAACTCCTGTAAAAGTGGTTTCACTGAGTTGAAGTGGTGATAAGCCGTGAAAGCTCCTGTCCAAATGTGTGTTAACCCACACAAAACAATCTGTAAAGGTCGTTTCACCGCAGTAAATAAGTGCTACACCGTGAGTACATCTACACAAAAAGATTTGGAGTGCCGCGAAGCCCCGTTTCAAGCTTAAATGAACATATTACCCTCGCATCAATACATCATTTCTTTAATCTTACAAGCCTGTTATACCGATATAGCAAATTTCACAACATACATATTGTACAGGTTAGCACTTGCATCGTACCGAAAATTATGCTGCTATTAAAAGTGTTATTCGACTTCCTTTGGACAAATAAAAAATTAGAAAGAGAAGAAAGCTATTTTCACAGGTCTCGTTTCAAATTCAAAAGATTATTGTAGAGGTTAGTTAGGTCATAAAACTTATGCCTTTTTTCTCTATATGTGATATATACCATTCTAAATTGATTTGAATTTATTCGACCAAAAACACAATTCGCTTGAAATTTGCTTCAAACCTAAAATTCACTATTCACACAAGCCTCGTATATTTGCACACATTCCTGTTTTGTCTTACTCTGTGGCTGCCTGAAGTGCCTCCCACAGAGCGGACCAAGTCAATCTTTCTCATTCGGTTCTCTCCCCGGGAATTCTCAAACGTTATAATATTTTTTTTTTCAGGAAAGCGAAATGAAAAAAAAAACAACTGAAGGCAAGCACCATGCTTCGATGGCGTAAGCAGGCGGAGATGTTCACTGCCACGATGTCCATGATGGAAAGCATGTACAGGGAAGAGAAAGACCGTGCAGCCGTCAGGGTTGCCGGTCGGTTAACGGCAGCAAAGGTTCCCAGCAGGATTATGGTCATCTGCAATCGGAAGTAATTTAATGATGACTAATAAAATGCTGGGGTAATATCATTGGTGGCAATATCATTGCTAATATAATGGCAATATCACCGTGACTATAATCATCACTATCATCCTTATTATATCTTGTCCTGACCACGTGTTCGTACTTTTTTCTCGTGTTTTTTTTTCGTATTTTCTCAAGTAGACGTTAGCATTGCCTAATATTAATTTTCTCTTGCATGCACCAGCTCGAATGCACCTTGTGGTTGTTCTACGACACGTCCAATAACCGATTGATTGATTGATGAATAAACCAGTCGGTTGATCGAAATATCAATATGGACCTGTTAATACCACTATACTTATCAACTTGACATAGATTGGTCGAATGGTGATTATGATGATGTAACCGAAAGAATCTCTTATGACAATATTTTACAACATGGGGCCAATGGTCGTAAAACAAAAACGCCCCGACGAACACGAAATTTGTCAGCATAGTAGTGCGAGACATGCCGCAAGTCAAGGCCAGACTTGCTAGTTTTCGTGTCACCAATAAGCGTTTGCCATCATCATCATCAGCAGCCTGAATACGCGCGTTGCAGGGCCTCTCCTATGATCGGTCAATGAACCCGGTCTCGTGCTTTCTGCTGCCACGTTATAGGCACCCGGTAATACAGTTTACGAGATCTGATGGTAGCGCCAGAACACACAGCCTAGCGAGTAGGTGCAGCAAAACCGAGTCTTCCAATGCGCAGCCCAGCGAGTAGACACAGCAAAACCGCACTTGCATGTGCATGTCATTTTCTTTTTTAGTTGTGGGCAGGGGGGCCACAACTTCTTATGTAAGCACCCAGGAAGCTTCCTTTGAAAACGTACCAAAATGGCAACTGACACTTCAGCGTGTCTCTGTGTCCAGCGAAAGTTTCAATTTCTTAGTATCCCTGGCGGTCGGTACCAACAATGCTGTGGCGGCCCAAAAAGCTTCGTCGCGCACTCTGGTCCCCTGTCGGGTGCCTATATCTGCGATGTTTTTGAAAAGCTCATCCGCCCACCTAACTTTCTGTGTCCCCCTCGTGCGTTTGCCTTCTCTGGGTATCCAGTCAGTTATCTTTAATGACCAGCGTTTATGCTTGCTTAGAAACGCATGCTTAAAAAAGCAGTATACCGACGCAAAAATTTTCCATCTCTTTTTGTGATCCCAGACACAGGCTAACGACCCAGATTCCACGGCCGGAAGTCTCCCTTTCTCGAGCGAGCAACAACTATTTATTTGGATGTGTTTTCAACACCGTCCAGTCACAGCTTCGGTTTCAGAGGGCTCTTGAAACGGCGGGACAAAGCGGGGTTCCTTGATAAGAAGTGCTGAACACGTGAACCACACAAAATGCAGCGACGCATTCGCCTCGTGCACCGGAGGTGGCATAGCGGGCACGTGATCACCATTTAACTGAGTTTGAGCACTGCGTCAGATAGCGCACGAACGACTTTGGCCGACAGCACGCGCAAGGAGCAGGGCAGCTCGAAAAGTATATGGTTGTTCGCACTTATTTAAGTTGATGTCGAATTCGCAAGATGTTCCGTTTTGCACGTACTAGACGATACGCCCTATAAGATGTAGTTTGAGCAAGTTCCAAGATATATTTATTCGTTAAAGTCTTCTAGATGTGCGTGTTCACACACCTGTTGGTACGTACATGTGTGTGTTTGTGTGCGTTTGTGTGTTGTTCTTGTTATTGTTATTGTTGCTGTTGTTATTGTTACTGTTGTTATTGTTACTGTTGTTGGTATTGTTACTGTTACTGTTGTTGTTACTGTTACTGTTGTTGGTATTGTTACTGTTGTTGGTATTGTTACTGTTGTTGGTATTGTTACTGTTGTTGTTACTGTTGTTGTTGTTATTGTTATTGTTGTTGTACACGTCCGCACAAATTTACCCCACAAGTTCGCCCACATTCACAATTTTGTATCAGTACTTCCTGATAACAATTGCATATCTTCGCATCCTTCACCAGTTTTCGTACGCGGTTGGCTACAGCAGCGGTTACCTTTGTCTAGACCGTCAAAAGCTCGCACGAGGGTTTCCCACCTTGGTAAAACTATGTTTTACCAGCCTTTCAGTGAAAATGACCGAAACCTATACGCACCAGGGAGCTGGAGGAGACTTGCAGGGAATCGACGAATCCGTCCAGCAGGTTGGCAAGGAAGATGAAGAAGGTCTCCCTCTCGCGGAAGCGGTTCATCGCCCGGACCAGTGCGTCTTCCCAGGCGTAGAACTTGACGAGCCGGACGCAAGACAGAGTGTCCGCCATTTTCTTCAGGCGCTCGTCCCGCTGACGGTTGACGCGCTTCTGTTCACGCGGCGCCAGAAAACAACGCATAAGGCTATACACCAGCATATTTAGTTACAGCGCGAAGCCGACGAAGAGGAAGACATGTGAGCGGTCATACGTGGGGCAGAGATGAATTGATGTGCGCTAAATAGGGCACAGAAATTCGCTCAAGAAATCGACCACTTCTCATCTGACATCGCACTGCAGCACGTGTGGCTGTTCACCTGCCTTCGCCGATACAGAGATTCTGTCAAGACACCGATCCCGGATAACTAGAGAAATGATAAAAGCTTTCCGTGTTAAACGAATGGATGAAACATGCGTCACTGGGGCATCTATATACCTCGCTGAAAAAGAAGTTCGCATATCTTCTCAGCACACGTGCGATAAAGTGATACGCTACGCAACTTTTTTTCTATCCCTTTTCAACACTTCTGCGTAATGTTGATACGCTTCTTTTTTTTCGTGACTTTTATCTCACGCTCTTGCATTTTTCAAATAAACTTTTCAGTTGCGAGTCAGCGCTCCTCTGTGTCCCTTCCATCTTCGTCGATCTCGCGCTATGACCAAAAATGCATCCGTATCAACTAGCCTAACTTTCTATACTACTGCTATATAGCTGTTTCACAGCAGTGTTGATAAGATTTTCGACAAGCCCAATCGTGTCACCAGAAAGCTGGCGCAGCGCCTAGCACAGCGTAAAGAAATCACGGCCACGTATCTACGTGCGTTTTTGAACAAGGTAATGTAAGTTATCTGGCCTTGTGTACTCTTCCTCTTATTGTCATATCGGTATTTGCGCTGCTGTTCACCGTAGACCACCAATTAACCCGAATTTTCGAGTCCAAAAAGTCACAGTTTCACCGCAAGGGCGAAGCAATGAATGCGATAGCAGCAACTTGGAATGTAACGCTGATAATGGCAAACCGGGCGAAGCAATGAATGCGATAGGAGCAACTTGGAATGTAACTCTGATGATGGCAAACCGGTCGAAACGTGCAGCGCGCTGCTCACGCACAAATGAAGCACGAAAACAACACACACAGGACGAGAGTGAACGAACAACGTTTACCACTCGACACTTAACACGCTGTTTAAACGAAAACGAGGCGCAGGTACAGATGTGAGTGTGAACTAACGAAGGCCCCAGTTGTTACTTCGCTGTGTTTGAAAAAGCGCACTCTTTTCGCAACGGTGCCAGTCCAGCGAGCGAAATGATGTTCGTGCGCTCGGCAAATATACGCAATCATTCCGGTCGAAGGCGCGCGATTCTCTCCACCGAAGAATAAGCGCACGCGCACAAGTATTAACCCTCCCCCACCCCTTCATCTTCTCCCTCGGCAAAGCTTTCGTGGTGTGGTCTGCAAGATCCCATGCACCGATTACGAATCGGTGTAAATTGGCGAATGTGGCAATTTCTGCAAAAGTCTAAAGCAGCATAAGAATGACGTCGCCAAGAGCCACACAGCGACTAATGCACTCACAGAGCTTGCCGAGACAACGCCTCCTTTAATTCAATGTCCAGTGCAAACGCACGCTTCTCGACGGGAGCTGTCGGTCCGCCCTGATTCAGGTAGTGGTCGTGATGCAGCGCTATATGAAGGGGTCACGCTAAAGACCCTAGATCATTAGGTCGCGCTGCTCGCGTCACACGTGCACCCGAGTGCTTTCCCCCGACGGTGTGATAGACGTGTTTCCCACACCAATAACATACGTCTGACAGATTCGCTCCTTCATGCTACCTCTTTCTGGCTCGAGACAATGCTGCCGCCACGTCACATAGCAGCGCATGCAGAAACGTTGCAGTGACGCTACCCCATGGATTGCCCGCCTAGCGCCACCAACGGCGACACGCTCTCTCAAAACACCGTGTATTACATGGCGCCAGCGTGACTGCCAACACTGTGAAGACGAGGAATGCAAGGCGGCGCCCCAAGGATCTACACACAACTGAGCGAGAATTACTTCTTATGATTTCCGTCATAAGGGGCTACTCTCCCCCATGACAACAAAGCACACACGAAGGCTAGGCGGTGGGCGAGAGCGGGAAAGGGTTATAGAGGAGAGGGTGGTGAATAGCTGAATCGGGCGCCCTTGACTGGCATTGATGAAATAGAGGAGGCGTTGGCTGAGTAGACAGACCACGAGATAAACTGGGACAACGAACGCATCATGGCTACGGAGGAAAATTAGACAACGAGACCCAACCCCGAATCGCTAATCATTCAAACAACGAGTAACACAAACAACAGATCATCTGGCACGCTAAACTGCCTGTACTCCCGGACTTTGCGTCATGCGCTAAACGCTACATAAGAACCTGCTGCTCAGCCGTCATTCAGTTGTGAGATCATGAAACGTCCTTCATGTTATGTTTTGACATTGGTCGATGATGTATAGTTGCAATGCGGGCTTGTTGTTAACGTACTTGAAAGATATTGACGTAGCCCGAAGCGAAATACGGGCACAGGAAAGAGCGCCGCAGTCGCCCAAAAAAGCAACATGTGAACGTACGTGTAGAAAGCGTCCATTATACGAAGAGCAAGGGGGAAGACACTTTCACCACCTCCTTCTAGGGCTGCATTCTTAGCAGCCTTGACTAGATGCTACACATTGTTGTAGAGATATGTAGCATAACTATGCAATGTACACTTCCCACACCAAATTCGAAAGTTTGGTCACAGCACAACGTCAGATTTATATTGTGTACCCCACTCTCAAAGAATGGTTAGTCCTACTTGGCCTTCCCCTCAAAAGGGGGATGCCAGGCCGGGTAGTAGTTCATGGTACTTCAGAAACCATAGCGTACATGCTACACGAAAACATTTTGTCCTGTCTCCATCTTGTCCGTGTCCATGCACTGCGCTACGGTTTCTGAAGTACGTCGACTGCACCCCCCCCCCCCCCCCCGTCAACACCTTCCCATTCCCTCTGGGCGAATGGGAAATCTACGCCATTGCTGAACAAACGGAGATTTGATGGCCAGTCGGCACTGCGTATCAAAGTAAATGAACGACCACCAGTATCTTTGACTGGTGTGAGCGAGCGGCACCTAACCTGCGCCATATGACAAAGTTACAAAACAAAGGCGTTGAAAATTGCATGCGCATAAAGTGTGTTATACTGGGGTCATCTTCCGCTAGGCAGTTACCTTTAAGGCTGTCACGAACAGTCATCATGAATAAGCGAACTATATTGCTAGAATGTTACTTTTATGCCTATGAACGTTGCAGCAAGCAATCGAAATATAATTTTATGATACGCCACACACACACACACACACACACACACACTCATGATACACTGTGGAAGATGGTTCGTCTGAAGTGGACTAACACGTATTGACGCCTATATAAGAAGCACCAGCCTGTCAGACGAGGGGCTCAGCTCAGTGAGCTTTGTGAACATGCACTTACCCTCGACCAGTTTGCAGTATCGATCCGTCAATCGGCGAAGACGCACAGGGAGTACGCCGCACACGCACGCTAGTTAAATATATTGGGCGGCTTCACGTTACGGGTCGGCTTACATAACGACTACCAACCTTGGAAAGCCAACAAGTTGAATCGGGAGCGTAATATACTTGCCCAAAATCCCGTCTGCACCTTGGAGACCGGGACGAAGAGAGCCAGTGACACCAGCTGCCAGGCGACGCAGCCGACGACGGGAAGAACACCGACACGCTGCACCAGCATCCACAGGAGAACAGGAAAACAGAGGAGACCGCTGGTGATTTCGAATATGATGATAGCAGCCATGTTTAGTTCCTCGCAATCCACGCCCACCAGAGAGACGAGGTATCCGGTAGGGTTCTCCGAAAGGGTCCGACCACTCATACGCGTTGTCTGTAAGGGCAGAACCGACTCTAGATTGACCGTAGCGCAGCGAAACACGCAACAGAGCGCTCACTTGAAACTTATTATGGCGAAAGCTTCAGATTCCTTATCAAACCTGAAATGTGACCATAGGCAGCGACCGTGCGAACGCTCTGTGGACGATCAATGCAAAAATAAAAAAACTTGGCTTTTTAGGAATCGGTATAACACGAAAGCGAAACGTGTTTTCACAGAGCTAACAGAGCGTCTCTTGTGCATTGTCTCGCCACGAAGGAATGAATGCTACAGCAACAAGTTGCAATGTCACGCGGAGAACAGCAAGGAGCTGGAAACTTGCAGCGCGCGCCTCAAGCAGAAAGCACGCACGAAATAAATATGTACAGGACGAACTCGGACAAATAGGGCTCAATATTTTAACCACGCTGTTCAAATAGAAATAATTACGAAACGAGCGCACAAGTATACACGGGACACGCGCGAGCAACTCTCATATTTCTTACTTCATGTGTGAGCAGCGCGCTCCTTTCGTAAACGCGGCCGCGGCAGCGAGCGAAGTGACCTTCGTGCTCTTTTTAACCACTGTAACTTCAAAGAAAACCTGCCGTGGAAGCAAAGATGTACACATCACCCCGATTTCGCGATAAGCGCGCACACGAGTGAGCGACCACGGCAAAGAATGTCTATACGTACTTTGACCACGCCATAGGGAGGCAGGTGCGCGCGCATAGCTACACTCGGGGTGGCGCGGAGGCCACGACGCGTGACCACGCGCGCCCAACACTACCCAACACGCGGTACTCGAGTAATCTCGCTACTGATGACGAAAACGTTCTGAAGTGACTAAGCTCCGAGTACGGCTAACGGTACATGGTGCGTACAAATGTATTGTCGTTAGCAAGCTGAAAAATGTACATCTAATGGCGTAGTGGTCAGCATCGCGCTCTGCGGAGCAAGAGGTCACCGGTTCGACACCTAATTTAGGTATATCCGTGACGGAAATACGTCATCATATATCCGTGATGGAAATACGTCAGCTGAGCCGTGGTGGGCCCTGGCATGAAAAAACTTTCATTTTAAAAACATCAAGCGATGACGCCACAATACGACGTCGTCATAACGTCATGAGCTTGGGTGTGGCTTCATGTTACGTACCGCCCCATGACGCCGTTGTAGCGCCCTCCTTTGGGCAGCGAACAAAACCGGACAGCGTGCGACCTGGAGAGCGGTATACGAAGCTGGTACCTGACAGTAGCACGTTAAGATTGCTTGCACATCGTTCTCCCTGCTTACACATCGACTGTGAAGATAAAGAAGGCTCGTGCTTTCGAGTCTTCGAAGGCGAATACACGCCCTGTGAGTTTTCTTTTTTTTTTTCGGTGGAATAGATACACAAAGATACACGGGGAAGGGTGGGGAGGAGCGAGTGATATGAACGAGATGAATACCAAAAAAAAAAAACGCGCTGAAGCTCGAGTCACGACTAACCTTTGTGAAGAGTGCCGCTTGCATGAGAGCCTTCATCTGTAACGATAATCGCAGCACCACGTATTCCAAAAAGCCCGAAAGGAACACTTCCGCCACGCACGTTGACAGGAAGAGCACCGTCAAGGCTGTCGTCGCCGGCTGGCAGCCCAACTCCTCGATGAGAGCCCTTGAATAACGGCGTAAGAAAACGGACATGCCGCTTCCGATTCACGAGATTCCAAGTGAATTTGTGAAATTTAAATAGTCCTCAAAGTGCGTGCACGACTCTCGTAACGTACTGTTTTATCTTCTTGCATATGATTTGGCATAGAGAGTTTGAAGTAAATAGCACCTTGGTTGATACATCAATCCCTGTTTGGTTCAGAATGTATGTTAATTAGTTTAGTAATTGTATTTACCAGAGATCGGAAACCTGCGGCCAGCAGGGCAGTGTTATGCGACTGTCGGCACGACATGAAAAACACCACCCCCTTTGGTTTAACTAGTCGATGAACACCCGTCGACTAAGCGACGAACAACTCCAACCCTTTCTGGCATTTGTCAGTGAGCGAGTTCGAGGTAAACATATCCAAGTTCGCTAAGAAAGTTCAGCTGAAAAAGCCGCATCAAAATAATATTAAATGCTTCTAATGTATGCTAATGAATTGCAAGTTTGTGTGCGTGGTGCGAATAGACACAATTTTTATGCCAGTTTGGTGTGCCCTCAAAGAAAATTCACTGAACTTTCCTCTTTGCATCTGACGAAAGAATGAATCATAATAAACTTTGTGAGCCGACTTGTATTGGTGAGCCTAAGTAACTCAGAATAGTGAAGTGTAACTGCTGAACACGAAAACTGCACCATCTCCCCGAATGGGACCATGGTGTGATGCGGAGCATCGAGGTTGTTCAGCGCGAGCATCGATCAAGAAACTCGCTAGCAGACGCTGCCTGCGTCGGCTTTGCGAGGCCGGGGAGGGGAAGCATAGGGGAGGAGAAGGGACGCACACGCACACAGTGGGAGCGAGTGCAAGCAGGTGGCAGAAAACAGTAACGCGCAGCTGTTGGAGAGGGGAAAGGAGGAGAGTCGCGCAGTGTGAGTGCGGGATATGAATGCTGTGACATATCCGCGAGCAAGAGAGATAGAGAAAGAGAAGAAAACATATCAGAAAGGTAGGGAGGTTCACTATACTAAGTCCAGTTAGCTACCCTACACGGGGGAGAGGGGAGTGAGGGAGCAAAAGGGAGAGATGAGGAGGAGGAGATACACATTGCACATAACACACACACCGCACACACAGTTCAGGTTTCACAGGCGGTCGCAAAGTGACGTTGCTCTCAAGAATTGCAGATGGGCTGGTGTGGCTTTTTTTGCTGAAGTGCGTGAAGGTCCCGCTCCCAAGATCTTTTCCATAGTAAAGAATCAATCATCCAGCCTCCTTAAGGCATACTGGAGAGTCCGGCAATCTTTTTCAAAGTCTGGACAATGGCACAGGGCATGCTCCACAGTTTCTACACAATGGCAGTTATCACAGTTAGGGGAGTCAGCCACGCTAATGCGATGACTTAATGAATTGGTGGGGGCAACGCCGACCCTCAACCGATACAGCATTGTAGCGTCCCGTCGCAACGTCTTTGATAGCAGCTGCAATTGTAGTAATGAAGTCAGGGTGTGTGGGTGTCGAGTGCAGTTTAGTGGAAGATCCCGATGCATAAGTGTGGTATTATGCGCGATGTGGCGAAGTTCTTTTGCGGCATCAACCCTTGACAGGGGCATTGGCAGTGTGGGTGCTCCGTCGTGGGCACAACGAGCAGCGTTGTCAGCGAGGTGCTTACCACTAATCCCACAGTGAACAGGTAGCTACTGAAAGATTACGTAATGTCTTTTGTTAGTGCCGCGATGACAGATTTCATGGATTTGAGATACCATCTAATGGTAGTTCTCGCGTCGTAGACTTCGCATACGTAAAAGGGCCGCCTTGGAGTCGCAGAGGATAGCCCAATTAGCAGGGGATTCTCGCATAACAAATCTAATTGCGGCTAGAAGGGCGGCGAGCTCGAATCCCGTAGATGTGGTAACGTGTGAAGTCTTAAACTTGACGGTGATTGACCGAGATGGAATCACAAAAGCACCTGTCAAACTTCCCGAGACTGAACCGTCCATATAGATATGAGTTCGGTTTTCGTACGATACATGCAAATGGTCCAGTGAGATCTGCTTGAGGGCTGCAGATTGACAAGCTAGCCTTTTAGGGGCGAAGCTCCTTAGGGCGTGGGCTGTGCGTCCCCTGTAGCCTGTATGTAGCCACCTCTAGTTTAGTTCTTGCAGTGTTCACTAGATGGCGGTACCATCCCCTGTATGTAGCCACCTCTAGTTTAGTTCTTGCAGTGTTTATTAGATGGTGGTACTTGTAGCTGATGATGAAAAGATGCAAGATGTTATAAACCAGAAAGCGGTACTTGTAGTTGATGAAAGACGCGAGATCTTATAAAATAGGAATGATGTCACATATGACGCGTGTCATTGGTTGAAGGCAATCGTTCGATTTAGTGCGGCGACGTACGCTAGGGGGAGCGATGTAATAAAATCGAGTGGGCAAAATGTACAGAGGATTCATGGTTTACCAGGTTTACCTCCGGAGCTTCGCCCACTCATCATCATTCACTTCGTGGATATGGCGGAATTTTTTTTGGTTATCCCCGGGACTTCAAGGTCGACAGGAGAACTTTGCAGGCACCACTCCGGGCAAGGCGGTATGGTTGCGGGTGAAAATCTCCAGGAGATGGATTGCTGGTTAGCCAGCACCATTCTGGAGAACTCTGCCTTCGGTCTTTACAGTGGCAGGCTAGCAAGGTGGTGGTTAGGTAGTCTGGATACATGGCGAATGTGCGCCCAGAGTGTTTCGACAGTTATATAGGTCGTAATCGGGTGGTCTTGGCCAATGGCAATAGTTGCGAGCGTGTTAGCACACCTAGGCAATCCCAAGCACGTGCGAAGAACTTGACCTTGAATCCACATCTAAAAGGAACCTGAGACTAATCCATGTACTATCCATCTATCCTGTGCACTTATCCCGTAGCTTGTTCTTTTTGTGATCGCTGCAACGTCCTAAGTACGAATCCATAGCAACTCGCTTAATTTTCAGTTCTAAGTAATTCGTGTAAACGATGCAATCTACAAAGCTTCAAGTTGAACAATAGGAAAAGGCCTTTACGAAATACTCACTCAAGCAAGGGCACGCGTATGATGTAGTTGGTGTAGAATGCAAATCCTGCGAGGATCACCCAGAGCACCTCGTACCACAGCACGCGCAAGAATCCACAGAAGACGTGGAAGCCGGAATTTCGCCCCGTCCTGGAAGCGCACAAGCTTTAGGATGAGTAATCGGTGCGTTTCTGAAGATCTACAGGTCTCTCTAAAAGAGGGAACACGCAAGCAGGTACACAAGAAAGTGGCTAAGACACCACAGTGAGATCAATTAGTGCTTTTAGCTGCATTGCCCACAGTACACTCTACGCCAAGAAAAATGGTTTTATCCTAAACAGTGTAGCTATTAGAAAAACAATCCGAAACGCATATTTACGCACAGTCGGTGAACAAACCAAATCACCGAATGGATTTCACGTTGAAGACAAGAGGAGTGGTTGACGTTGAACAAGGCCTGACATTACTTAACCATACGGAACATCTACAATGAAAGCGCCACCCCAAATTTGGAGTACGCTCGAGCTTATATCGACTTCAAAAGCAAAAAGCGATAGCGCATTCTATAATCTACCGTGACCCAGTTCACACGGCCTTCCCAATAGCCAGGCTTCGATTCTCAGTGGGCACCACGCAGCAAGAAAATAGACGTCTGTGCAAGTGTGAATTGCCCATATCCTATGTAGGCTAAAGATTGCCTGCTCAATTATACTTGCCCACTACAACACGACTCTTCCTTTAGCGAATCGGGAAAGTATACCCACTATATGCGTCCGTAAGACAAAACGCGCACATCGCAACTGCAGGCGCTGTTCACGCTGTTGCTGACAATGACGATTACCTATTCCGATGAGCACTGTGACGGGTGACCCTTAACCACGTGTCGCGTAATATTACGCGTGTTCAGAGAGTGTATATCCTCACACTACGTGATATTCGTACAAGTTTTCCTTTCGGAACCAGTTTTAAGCACTGCAGCATGACTTTGCTCGCCCAGCTGTAGGCCTAGACTCCATTCACGTTCGAAATGAACATTTCATATGCGAAGAATTTCTTTGCCTACCGCGGACGTCCATCCGTGTGCTCGCCCATACATCCATCCGCGGGCGGGTATGTGCCACAGGTATGTGAGGACGTGCCACAGGTGATGCACTTAGTATCTACCCAGAAAGGGCGAGAACACACGTGGGTAGTTTTAACGCGTGAGCGTGAAGGATAAGCGACACCGGCAGCGTTTATCCGATGAAAGCAAAGAATAAATGTCAATGTCCCAGGAGGAATCCAGCCCCGGCATTCTGCGTGGCAATCTAGTATTCTACCCCGTAGCCACGCCAGATTTCGAAACTGCTTTGAAGAAAAAAAAAAGGCTAGTCAGTCCTATTGTTGGTGAAAGATCAATTGTGGTTGCAATGCTGGCTTTCTAAGTTTAAAAACACTGGCAAGGCCAGGTCTCGAAACTGCTTTAGGGAAAAAAAAAGCTTATTCAGTCTTAACGTTAGTGAAAGATCAATTGTGGTTGCAATACTGGCTTTCTAAGTTTGAAAACATTGCGCATGTGCTCCTATGATACAGGCGTTGTATACATAAGCACCACCAAGTGAAGTTGGTCTATGCGTAGCACAACCTAGGGCTACCATCATTGCAAGCACCAGCGCTACATATCAGATTACCACAGGTGTTGAAAATACCTACGTTGTTTCTGGCGTCGTTACACAGCTGTAAACAACTGGTTGTATAAACATATGCGACTGTTCAATATATGTCTGTGCGTGCAACATTCGTACATATCTCTAGCGTCATTTCGTAACGTTTCGGTGAAACGAAAAAAATGCACCAGTGTCTCCTTCTCTCAGCATGTTTCGCGTAACATCGATTCCCAAGCTACGAAATATGGGCCAGATTATCTTTTTTTATTTATTTGAATCACTTCCGAACTATCGCTCACTGAGAACGCTGATTTTTTTTTTTCCTTCCAGTGAACGATCCGACACAGTGCGTGTGAAGTAAGCTTTTTAACGCTGTCTTGATAATGAAACAACTACGCTGGATATGTAAACACTGTTTATCCAGGTGTTTTGAGCCCCTCAGCGGACGCGCAACTGGAAGTCGAGTGTTGATTACGACCGTCTATTATTACAGTCCGATGACCCTAATGAAGACGCGAGTAAAAACTGACACCTTTTATCTACAGAGAGAGAGAGAGAGACAGACAAAGGGAAGCCGGGAGGTTAACCAGATATTGGCATCTGTTTGCTACCCAGCACTGGGGGCGGGGAAATAGGGTCAAGCGTGCTATATAACATACGACATGGCAGACTGTTTCTTCGCATCGTGGTACGATGTACCCGCATGCATATACCGTTTGTGCATGCAGCGAATTCATACCATTTGAGTGGCGAAGAACGTAAATTGCGGACAAGAAGTCGGCTTTTCAGTCTTCGCATGAGCGGAAAAATGTCTCCCTCCACAGTGACGGAATAAAGGCCGGCGTTGATGATGTGCCTGCGTAAAACACATTGTTCGAACAGGTAAGCGCTAAAGTGCATGCTCTTTGAAACACTTCGCGCGCATAAGCAAATACATCCAACAAGTATACCTGTAAAAGTGTGGCGCACGTTAACTGTTACCTATAACTGCAGTTTCCAAATTGTGACGTAAATTTAAAAAATTACGTCACAATTTAATTTGTTGTCAAAAAAGCAGCCTTTCCATCGGTGGGGTCGAACTCACAACCTTTTACAATCACGCGTAAGACACTCTACAAATTGGGCTGCGACGGGAGGCACTCTCCCGTCCTCTTCGTTTGGTATCTCTGTCTATTTAATATCTCGAAGCATGGAGGTCTTGAAGCGTTAACAGGCACCGCTCAGCCTGCAAGCAGCGTTGGTAAACACTCCCAAGGATTGCATGTAGAGAAATACTAAATGAGTTCATGAAAGCCTTGTTCCGCTGAGCTGGCTTACAGGCGACACGGTGGAATTAGCAGTATATATATGAATGAGGCGGTAATGGATTGGGAAGCACCATCCAACGTACCTCTATTTGGTGGAGGGCCGGATGCGTTATTCGAGGTAGTGGGCGCGTATATCATTCATGGGAAAAGGGATTTTGAGTTCCTTTCATTACACATCAACACGCGTCACAGTTGCTACACTGTAGTCAGGAACAAAAATTACCATACCCTGTGTTTCCCCTGGTCTGATTGCCTGTTGCATCTCCATTTCAAACGTTATTTGCCATTCTGTGTTCTATCTGCATACAAGTGTTTCGACGCACTGCGCAATCTATAGCGGTGGACAAAGGTAATGAGCAATGTCTCAAGAACAGAATATGGAGCAACCAGCACAACAGTCGACAAGAAAAAACTCAACTCACCTAAACACTGCAGCGCCCACGCACTTTGCAAGAGGTGAAAGCGTTTCGTCACTCACATTGCGTTGCACCTGCAGATAAGCGGCGAGTCAGTATTGCACGCGCAGTGCATCGCCAGACGAGAGCACACGGTGCTTTCGATCGATCGATCGATCGATAGATAGATAGATAGATAGATAGATAGATAGATAGATAGATAGATAGATAGATAGATAGATAGATAGATAGATAGATAGATAGACAGACAGACAGACAGACAGACAGACAGACAGACAGACAGACAGACAGACAGACAGACAGACAGACAGACAGACAGACAGACAGACAGACAGACAGATAGATAGATAGATAGATAGATAGATAGATAGATAGATAGATAGATAGATAGATAGATAGATAGATAGATAGATAGATAGATAGATAGACAGACAGACAGACAGACAGACAGATAGATGGATAGATAGATAGATAGATAGATAGATAGATAGATAGATAGATAGATAGACAGATAGATAGATAGACAGACAGACAGACAGACAGAGGGATAGATAAATAGATGGATAGATAGATAGATAGATAGATAGATAGATAGATAGATAGATAGATAGATAGATAGATAGATAGATAGATAGATAGATAGATAGATAGATAGATAGATAGATAGATAGATAGATAGATAGATAGATAGATAGATAGATAGATAGATAGATAGATAGATAGATAGATAGATAGATAGATAGATAGATAGATAGATAGATAGATAGATAGATAGGATATGTGGGGTTTGACGTCCCAAAACCACCATATGATTGTGAGAGACGCTGTAGTGGAGGGCTTCGGAAATTTAGACCGTGCACCTGGAAATGTTTAACGTGCACCCAAATCTGAGCACACGGGCCTACACCATTTCCGCCTCCATCGGAAATGCAGCCGCCGCAGCCGAGATTCGATCCCACGACGTGTGGGTCAGCAGCCGAGTACCTTAGCCACTAGACCACCCCGGCGGGGCTATTCAGCATGTTCACAAAACTCTGTTTATCGGTATTCGAGGCTCTACAGATCGTGATTCAAATGTTATAGCGCTGCTCGTGGCTTCGAATTTACAAATATTTTTGAAATTCACATAGAAATCGCTTTCCTTTCTCTCGTCGAATGATGCCGAAAACCGCCCCGTCGCGGTGGTCTAGTGGCTAAGGTACTCGACTGCTGACCCGCAGGTCGCGGGATCGAATCCCGGCTGCGGAGGCTGCATTTCCGATGGAGGCAGAAATGCTATAGGCCCGTGTGCTCAGATTTGGGTGCACGTTGAAGAACCCCAGGAGGTCGAAATTTCCGGAGCCCTCCACTACGGCGTCTCTCATGTTCATATGGTGGTTTTGGGACGTTACACCCCACATATCGAATCAATCAAAATCAATCATGCCAAAAACCCAAATGATGGCGCCAGAACCGAATTCACAGCTATTGGCTGATTTCGGCATCACGAGCTTCATAGTTACCATGGCCGTCGCGACCTGAGCGCTCGTGAATACGAAGTAAGCAGCGCGTTCCAAGAAGAGGAAAAAAAACGTGGCTCATCTCACTGCTTAGAAATCGATAAACAATAAAGTTTAACGTGTCATCGAGGAGAGCAGTTGAGCGTTTTTTTATTGTATTGTTTCACCACAAGGACGAAAAAATGAATGCTACAGTAACAAATCCTAATGTCACGCGAAGAAAGGCAAGCAACTCTAAACTTGCAGCGCGCTGCTCAAGCAAAGAGCATGTGCGAAATGAGCGTACACAAGACGAGCGCGGACTAACATCTGTCAAAGCTCGACTTTAAACCGCGCTGCTCTTACAGAGATTAGGACGCTCGAAACGAGCGCTCAAAAATACAGAGGACGAGTGCGAACAACATTCACAATTTTACTTCATCGTATGTGAGCAGAGCGGCTGTGGCAGCGAGCGAAGCGACCTTGAGCGCTCTCCCGTATCACGAGTCTCATAAGCGCGCGCACAGCAGAGACCACGCTCCGTGGAGGCGGCACTCCTGAAACGCTAGAGGCGACGATCTATTTAGAGCGCACTCAGAGGCAAGCCCTTCGCGCCATGACGAAGACGCGCTAAAGTTGCAGAGCTCTGAGAACCGCCAAACAGTATATGCTATACGTATATAAATAGCTTGACGTCAGCAAGCTTGCCAACGTATATTCGATTTTTGGTCTAGTGGCCTCGAGCCGCGCGTTGCGGAGCGAGAGGGCGTAGCTTCGACGCCCGGCAACAGAACAATTTCTTTTTTTTCTTTGCAATCTGTTTGGGTACAATTTAGAATGTCATATCCGTGACGAAAATACGACAGCGGAGCCGTGGTGGACCCCGGTCGCATTATAGAAGAACACCAGCGTAATCAGACTTAGGCGAATAATAAAGAGCCGCAGCTGATGAAAATTAACCACGAGTCCTCCACTACGGCGTACGTTTAGTTGGCTTGTTTGTTTGTTTCTTTTTTTTCGTATACCGCAATCTCAAACATATTTCAGCGGCTATTGTACATAAACGTATTTTGCACAATAAGGTACCAACATACTTGTACCATGTAAGTACATAAACGATAAGAAGGGAAGATTTAAACGTAAGAGGCAAGAATATTCGACAATGCATAGTATCAACAGCCCAGATACCAAAAACGTTCCAACAACGAAAAAAACACACAACTAATATATAATCAAAAGCAACGCTGTCATCAAAGAGACCACGAATGTTGGGCAGCAGCGTTTCCGGTTGGGCTATACCCCTGAACAAACACACCAGAAAAGAGACTTCGCTTAAAACAGGTTTTTCCTCGAAACGAAAGTGTTGTAACAAAAGAGTGCCTTCGGTACCATGGACTAAGTATACGTAATAAGAGAGGTACGTATGCAATAAGGTCATTTGAGTCATTGGTAAAAAATAACTCTGGTAGGCAACTTCGATTTTGACTGATAATTTATAGCAATCCCCTTTGTTTGATGAGTACAGCCAATCACGTGCCCCAGCACGATTAACATACAGTATGCAAAAAACAATTTCCCAATCACTGGTCAGCCTTTCTTTTTTTCTTAGGGGGGGAGGAAGGGGGGCTTATTTGAATTTTACCAGTCAATTTAGTTATTTTAGTGTTCCCCAATAGCGCGTTTGTCATGCACTCACAGCACGTTTATCGATAACTTTGAGTAATTTAGTGCTGAAGTCAAACATACACTGGGTAAATCAACTAGTAACGTTAGTCACGCACTGAAAAACATGCATTTCAGCGAAGACACCACCCTTGTGACAATGTCAAAAACTAAATATGTGATATTGCCCTTATATCTATACATATTTTCGCCATACACAGCTGCAAATACTCCCCTTCATTTTGAATTGACATTTTCTTATTAGGATGAAAAATTGAAACATTTTCAAGAACGAGAAAAATATTTCAATTTTCACTGTTCTTTGGGGGGGGGGGGGATGATTATTTGCTTGTCAGATCGATAGCATCTCGCAAATACGGTTCAGGCAGATTTCATGCCTTAGGTAGTTTAAAAGCGTTTATTGATGAGCTTCCAATTCACGATAATACGAAGTGCTACGCGATGCCAGCTGGCCAAAGCAGAGTGTTTCACACACGTGGCTGAGAGCGACGCTGACTAAAGCTCCGTGGATAACAAAAAAAACTAAAAATACCGTTAAAAAGGAAGGCAAAGCGGCCTAGCCTAATTGCTAAAGCATCCGACATGTTATACCAAGGTTGCAGCTGCAGTTCCCACCTGCGGCAAGAAGATTTTTTGTCGATTATAATTCATTTCTTTTATGTAATAATTTCTACCCTACTTAAAAGCATACAATGACCACTGCGCATGGCATAGCTTCATCGCCTGTTGATTTCATTAAGTTGTGCCTAATCCGAAAAACGATCCTTGAATGAATTTTCACTTCTTCGTATACTTTTTTCTCACATCACATCTTCATATCACGCATTTTGCTTTACAACTTTGTACCACTAGTTTTTAAGCTTTGATCGTTGCCGCTCGGAGTGCTGCGTAAATATTTTCACACATACCGTTTCAGTAATCAAGCCAACTGAGCTCTCACCTTCATGCTGTCCTTGATGTAGACGGGACTGCTTCGAAAACAGGCGAACAAAAGGCTCCCAAGTGCGGCGACCATCGACAGTGAACACCACGTGGTAGCCCACGAAAACTCGTCCGCACTACCGTAGGTAGCTGCCTGGAAGGATCCGCGTATCTATAATAGTTGCTGGGGTTGGACGTTCCAAAACAACGAAATTACGGGCGGCAAGGCACGCAGGCACAATGTAGAGAATGTTAACATTTAAAACAGCAAAGGCCCACGGCTGCTTAAATGTTGAAACATATATAGTCAAAAGCAATAGCACTCTTGTTGTTTTGATTCAAAGATCAAGAAATATAGCTTTTAAAAATGATTTGTCATTTCAAATAGCTCAGGTTGATTCCTTGAACGTTACATAGGTGTGCTAAAATAACATTTATTTGTTGATTTATTTATTTATTTATTTATTTATTTATTTATTTATTTATTTATTTATTTATTTATTTATTTATTTATTGCTTCAACCTCGAGCGAATAGGTTCGAGTAACTTCGAAAGCCAGTAATACCACTCACCTGCGCGAAAGTCAAGTCTTTCATACACAAGAGGTCGTTCACACAGGCGACGAAATACATCGCGTGCACCGTGCAGAACAAGTTGGAAGCAGACATGCCTTTGATGCGTTGCATGAGAGCGCTGAACGTGAGCCACACCTGTCAATACGAACACGCATGCACGCGAAACGGTTGAAGACACCGAAGCGAATCAGAACATCTCAGACAACTTGAATCTTTATACTTGAAGATCATTGAACTTTGAAGGAAAATTTTAATGAACATTATTCTCATCGTTTACAGAAACAGGCGAGTCGGGCGAACACATTTCTCAGCATTCTTTACGACTAGTGAAGTAATTCGAAACAAGACCCCCATACGCTGATAACGTATCCCGAATATAAAGAATAACTCCGTTCTCAGTCATTTATTTTATTTATACATTGCTATGATGACATTCAAAAAGATAACATGTAAACTAAAACATTTTAGGTAAATGCAAATGGATTTATGCCTTTTTGGCAATCAACGATTCTAAAAGGCTCAAAGAATAATAATATTAGGCTATACGGCGGCCATGGCGCCAACGCAGGGCGGAGCGCGTGATATAAGCGCCGATAAAAATCACTACATAAGAAAGCGCGTGGCGATTTGAGCTGCTATCGAAAAAACACCGCATGCGTGCACAGCAGCGCCGCCACTCAGTCAACGTTTCAGCAGTGCAGGACCTTCAGCAATGTTCTATCTATTACCAAAAAAAGTAACTAAATACGTTACTTGTTACTCCACACACGCACAAAAAAAATGGAACGCGTTACCGCCCCACGTTACTGTTACCGTTAAACATAAAAAGACAATTTTATTCTTCCTATTTTGCACTGACTTACTTTTTCTGTGTTTTCACTCTTCTTATTTGATTTTTGTGAAGAGTGTCTGTGTTGTATAGTTTATTTGTATTGTTTTATTCTTGTGTGCGCCTCCACTAAGACCTCACGATTCTTCTAGCTTACGTT
Organism: Rhipicephalus microplus; assembly: GCF_013339725.1. Taxonomy (NCBI): domain Eukaryota; kingdom Metazoa; phylum Arthropoda; class Arachnida; order Ixodida; family Ixodidae; genus Rhipicephalus; species Rhipicephalus microplus. The sequence goes on from NC_051174.1 coordinate 132,807,742, forward strand.
AAATAAATGGCTGACTTACTACTACCAATTATGACCAATTAATAATATTCTCTCCCTGAATACCTCGAATACCAAGTACTTGAGTATATGTCGCCGAAAATCCATCGTGTCATTGCCAAACTCTGTCAATACCATGTCAATACGTAATGTTTATGAGTTAAGTGAACGCCAGGCCTGCGCAGAAGGCGCAGCGCAGTGACAGCGAAAGCTAGGAGAGCAGCCTGACAGAGCCTTTTCTATACACTCATTGGGTTACAGCTGCAAGCACACTTGCTGGGTACCCACTACATCGTTATTAATCATAATTTCTGGGTAGCAGGCCGGCATTCGCTATGCTATATCCTTCGTCATCCTTCTGAGAAGCGTGGTATCCGCTAAACACCAGCAAGAAATTTTGTGCCAATCGTTCATGCAGTGGCTGACGACGATGAGGAATTATGGTTGGAATGGGTATGCGCCACACTTGGTGATCATTTTGCACCGTCCCATTCATGGCCTATCCCCCTAGGTGGGTTGCGCCAAGGTGTTGAGGAACCAACCAACCAACCAACTTGGTGATCAAGAACAAGCTTTTGTAACGGGTTGGAGCATTGGACGACCCACTCATAACGCTATTCGCATTGTGCGACGACTGGTTGTTTTTTCGCTGTTCTACAACGCTTTATAGGGCGTACTAACGCGATTCCTTTACCGACACAGAGCCTGCCTAAGGCTGAGTTTGCCAACGAGTCCCAAGCGCTGGCGTGGCTCGAAGTCGCATGATTGATAGACACGCCGAGCCACCGCGGTCGACGAGATCCGTCTTCCGAGAAGCAGCTACTCAAATGCACAGTGTTGTTGAGACTTTTGACCCTGTTCCGGAGTGGCATCCCTTTCTGGACGCTTGTGTGTATTTGCCCGACTTCTAATGAAGTATGTTGTGCGTAGTACACAATTATTGGTGATGATTTCATGCATTAAAGAAAACAGCACCAGCGTAGCTCAGTGGTACAGTACTGGGCTGGAACGCAGCGCAGCCGGATTCGAGCCCCACTGTGTCCTTGGTATTTCTTTATTTACTGATTTTTTTTCTTTCGATACTGGTTACAGACACCGGCGACGGCAGCGGACAACTACGGCACCACGCGTGACCCATGTTCTGATCTCATAACATTTTTCGCTGTAATCGACAAGCGAAGAATCATGAAAAGGGAGTGCAAGTATACAGGGGGATGAAACAAATCGGCCCCGTATCAGCATGTTACACTGCGAATGTCGTCTGAGGAGAGTGAACAAAACGTTTATTTGATTTTCTTCGCAAGAAAATCGGTGAATAGTATACTAGGGCGCTGCGTTAAAGTGCCTCGAGCGTGCAGCGGAGGCGAACGAGCGCATCAAGTCACGTCACACGTAAGACATGAGCGCTATCTAGCAGTTATATTGGAAAACGAAGCGCGCGCGCCTTGCGCGCCCGTCTCGGAGGTGATATGGTGTAGAACGCAAGGCGACCGGTAGGTGCCACCACCGTGTCGTCTGAGCAAAGCGTTGGAAAGCGCTGCCTGGTCTGCGCAACATGATAAACGCTACGGTCCTTATAATTACTTATTTATTTATTTATTTATTTATTGGTACCCTCAGGGCTTACAAGAAGCATTGTAGAGGGGAGGGGCTGAAGTAAATGAAAACACTATAAGGAATACACAGAAAAAGTGGCACTAAGAGATAGAGCACAAAAGGAAACAAACTAGATAAGTTTATACATGAACTAACAAAAGAAAATAGGACGAAAAAATACACTTTGACGTCGCAATCACAGTGAATGTCAGTGCATGTTGCACAAAAAATAATCGACTGATGCCTTTTCAATACACATGTTCAAAAAAAAAAAAAAAAAAAAAAAATAAAATACACATGTTCAAAAAAAAAAAAATGATACATGAAAAAGCAAATTTTATCGAGTTACACACACAAAAAGAAAACATCAGTGCAAGGCAAAAAAAAAAAAAAAAAAAAAAAAAATTGTTGAGATCAAGACCGGTACAGAGATAGGTGGTAAAGAAGTAAATTGCAGTTTCAGTGTGTTGTAAATGCATTTGTGAACGTGATGCAGCTTTATAGCGTGTTCGTTAATGCTTTCCGGAAACGGTCAGGGTCTCTGATTGCGACTAGTGACGCAGGCAGGTGATTCCATTCATAAGATGTTTTTGGCAAGAATGAATATGAGTAGGTGACTGTGCGCTGTGATGGTACGTGAACTTTGAAAGGGTGGTCGACACGTGGGGAGATATAGGATGCGGATGTGATGTATCGGGACTTCAACTCATTGTTATGATAATATATTTTATGAAAAAGGCAAAGACGGGATAACCTCCTACGAGAAGAAAGAAGGGGAATGCCAAGTGTTCGTTTCATGTCAGTGACACTGGCAGTTCGATGGTAGTTGTGAAGGATGAAACGGACCGCTCGATTTTGCACATTTTCAATTATGTTTGTCAGACTAGCATGACCAGGATCCCATATGGAGCATGCGTATTCAAGGTTAGACCTAACATAAGTAATGTACAGCTGTTGCTTTAACTTCGGGGGAGCTAAGGAAAAATTACGTTTTAAATAACCAAGCATGCGGTTAGCTTTCGATGTAATGTATTCTATGTGTCTTTTCCATGAGAGATTGTTAGTAATATGCACACCAAGATATTTATAGGATATTACTTGATCAAGTGAAGTATTATTCAGTAAATAATTAGGGCATGCTGAAATACTACGGGAAATTCTCATTGTTTTGCATTTAGACGTGTTAAGGTCCATAACCCAGAGCTTACACCATGTCGAAATGTTATTAAGATCATTCTGCAGTGTTAGGGTATCATTAGGGCCTTCAATCTTGCGATATAAAACACAATCATCGGCAAATAAACAGATGGAACTTGTGATTTGGTTAGGAAGATCATTGATGTATATTAAAAAAAGTAATGGTGCTAAAACAGAGCCCTGAGGTACGCCTGAGTCAACCGGTACTTCAGGAGAGTTTTTATCATTAATGCTGACATATTGCGTTCGGTTGGATAGAAACTCTCGAATCCAATTGAAAACCAGGGGATCAATGCTTAACTGGCTGAGTTTAAATAAGAGTAAGCGGTGACTGACGCGGTCAAAAGCCTTGGCGAAATCTAAAAATATGCAGTCTACTGTAAAACCATTGTCTAGAAATGCGTGAAGATCATTGCAAAATGTTGCTAGCTGTGTTTCGCATGAGAATGTCTTACGAAACCCATGCTGACTACTATGAAAGAACTTATTCGATTCTAAAAAATTGACCAGATGGGAGAAAATGACGTGTTCGAATATCTTACAAGGAATTGAAGTCAGGGAAATAGGTCTATAGTTTTGAGGGTTGTGTGTGTCACCGGATTTATGAAGTGGTATCACCTTGCCTGTTTTCCAGTCTTTAGGTAAGGAACTACTGTTCAGTGATTTCGTGAAAATAAGGTTTAGTAGGATGGAACTATATTCGCCGGTAGCCTGCAAAAATTTCGACGTGATGCCATCAATACCGCACGAGGACGATCTCTTTAAATTGTTAATGATGGAGCGGATACCAGACGAGTCAAGTAAAAAGGGTTCCATGGGAACGTAGCTAGGCGCAGTGAAACGTGGACAGATGTCAGGGTGAGTAGCACAAAATGAACGGGCAAAAACAGTGTTAAGTGTGGAAGCGCACTGGCTGCTTGGGATTGACTCGCCAGATTTATCAGTAAGAGCTATAGTTAGATTATCCCGGTTTCTCACGACATTCCAAAAGCGTTTTGGGTTGCTTTGGAGCAATGACGGAAGTGTATTATTATAAAATTTAAACTTAGTTTCTTTTAATGCACTGGAGTATGCTTTTGCCGCGGTTGTATAAGTGGACCACTTATCAGCAGATGACGATTTCTTGGCGGCACGAAAGAGCCTTTTTTTTTTGTTAGACAGCCGGTTGAGGTACCTTGAATACCATGGCGCGTTGGATGAATGATAAACCTTCCTTACAGGGATATGCTTTTTTATTAGATGCAGTGCTTTGTCTTTGAAACACGTCCATATTTTCTCGACCGTAGCATCATTGTAAGAAAGACAAAAGCTGTCGAGAAATGAGGAAAGCTCGGTGTTGATAGCCTCAAAGTTGGTCTTATTGTAATCCTTTATAAGTTTAAAGCGATTGCTCCTTCTATTCCTCGGTACAGAAATGGAAAAATGTAGCACGTCATGGTCACTCAACCCTGGCAAGTGAGTTATTTCAGATGCAATATCTGGTGATGAGGTGAGTATCAAATCTAGTAGGTGTGATGTGCTAGGAGTAACACGGGTGGGAATACGCACTAATTGAGATAGATTGTAATCCAAACAAGTGGTTAGGAAATAACTCGTTTCAGCTGAAGCAGGCTCTGCAAACGGGCATGGATGAGACCATTGGATTGATGGAAAATTAAAATCTCCTAGAAGAAAAACTGGAATACCGGGAGTTAATGCCGAAATATGACTTAGGCAATCATGTAATTCTTCGCAGAAAGAGCCGTTGGAATTAGGCGGGCGATAGCAAATGCCAAAAACAATTTTTTGAAAACAAATCGTCACGTAGCACCAGACAATTTCTAATCTACAAGGGATTTTCAGAAGTGTACATTGAAAACACTCATTCACAGCAATAAGGACCCCACCACCCCTTCTTTCGGAGCGATCACATCGATGTACAGTGAAAGTTTTGTGGCACTGAAAAAGCTCACTTGTTGCAATTTGATCGGAAAGCCAGGTTTCAGACAAAAGAATTATGTCAGCATCCGTGTCATTAATTAAAGCACTTAGGCGGTCTCTTTTCGGAATAAGGCTGCGAATATTAGCATACAGGATTGAAAGCTCCGATGGTGAAGATGAGCCACCACCCCTCACACTGTCCTAGCTAGTGTTAGAATAAGGACGACCTGATCTGGTCGCCCTAGGGCTAGAGGAAACGGCAACTTGTGGGGAAGGTGCCTCGCAGACGACGTTGGTGCGAGCATCATACACATAGCATTTATTTTGTGCATATAATTTTTTTGTACCGCAACTTAAACGGTTTTTTTAAAGCAATGCCAAACTCTGTCAGCTTTTTACGAGCTTCACGAGTTGATACAGAGAAGTCTTCAGAAAGGCCAATGCCACTACCTCGTAAAATAGATTTCTTAGACAGTAGTAGCATTTTTGACTTGGAATTTGAAAATTTAGCAATGAGGGGTCTATTTTTACCTGCCAAGTATCTGCCTATTCGGTGTGCTCGTGCTATGTCATCGGGTGATAAGCGAACATCCAACCTGTCACGGGCCATCGTGATAATTTTTTCTTCTGACTGGTGCGCTTTCTCGTCTGGCACGTCAGGTAAGCCATGTATGTATGCCTTTTCTAGTAAGAGACACACATACAGAATATTGACGCGTTGTTGTGGTGCCTCAGATATGCGCAATATTTGCTTTTCAATTGACAATCGCACCAGCATGAAAGCTGAATCTTGAACAATATTGGTGGGCGCTGCGGATGGAGTCGGCCGTTTGGAGTATCGTTGGGCCACTTCGGTGCCGTTTAGGGTACCGTTAAGGGCAGACAAACAGACAAACGTACAGACAGACAGACCAAAATTTTTTGACAAAGGTCCCAAAGAAAGAAATATACACAACTACGCTGAAACCAACGTTTTTAGAAACTGTCAGTTGGAAAAGCCCACTCCGGAGGCGGCACCAATTCGTATTTGCTCCGAGGAGCGGCGCTGGCGTAGCGTTGAGATTGTTGTTGGGCAAGGTAGAATTTTTCGTCGGGGGGAAGGGTCACCACTTTGATGTGAAGAGGGTGCCGCACAGACAAGTGTGGTGAAGTGTCATTTTTTGCTCTGAAAACAACAGCGGAAAATGGGGGAGGGCGGGGTGGAGAGAGAACGGTACAGGCCCAGTGTGCCACCCGCTGGCCACACCATTCAGTCAATGCATACTCATACACTTCTCATGTACAGGCGCGGCCCTCATTTATCACAAAGCTGTATTCATTCAGCCCTAATGTAGCTACTTTAGCTAAAATCCGCGTACATGGAAACGAATTTCCCGCTGTTTCGCATGCGGGAAATTCCAAAGCGACAGCAGCGCCGCCGCTGAGCGGGATACGAGAGGGGGCCGCTCCTCGCCGCTGCGATCGCTAGCACTTACCCAACTGACAGTATCTAAAAAAGTTGGCTGAAACCGTCCTGGAATACGAAAAGAGAAGAATCTGTAAATTGTGAAAAACTGTATTAGGACAGTGCAGAGCTGAGACGAAAACAATAACAGTGGAGTGAGAAAAACATCAAGATCATGAAAGCTAACATTGTAATCTGTATGACCTTGTATTCCGTGAGCTATAGGAGGAAGAAGAGGAAGAAAGTTTAAGCGGAAAGACAGGGAGGTTAGCCAGTTGTTAGACGGGCTGGCTACCCTGTGCTGGGGAAAGGGGTGAGGGGAATAAAATATGTTAAAAAAGAAATGTTGCGAAAAGAGAGAGAGAGAAAATTTTTTTAAAATATGACAGAGGAAAGGCAACATCAAAGAGTATAAGACACTATAGTTTGTCTCTGAGGCCAGTTGTCCGTGAGCAATAGAGTGTTGTAAAAAGTTGGTAGGTACATGAAATGGTCGATTCTCTCTGGTCAACTTATGCGGAATCCGAAAATTTACACAACTGAGAAGTAAAAGGCAGAATATGTCATAACGCGAATTAGTTTGTGAAGGAAACAACAGGACAGCGCGATTCGTCGCCGGTGAAGTGATGGCATTGATAATGACCTGGCAGTGATGGAACGAGATCCAGAGCCATTTGTAGCGAGCCGATGATTGTCAATGCTTATGATTTTTTTCTTATTTCGCTCAATGGCCTGACTTCCACATTTAGCAATGTCATTAGAGATTAAAGATGCATATTCAAGTTGAGAAAGACATGTTGTGTTGCGCAATTTGTGGAAGACTGTAGAAAAACTAAATTCTCGGGAGATTCTACAAGAGCAGCCAAGGGAACGAAGGCTTCGCGTGGCAGTACGTTTAGGGCGAACAGAAAAATTCAGCCAGCTATCAAAAAGAACACCAAGATCACTGAATTCACAAAACCTTAGATAAAGAGAAGGTATTGACAAAATATGGAAAGGATACGATTATATGTTTTGCGAGATGTACTCGTGAGTTTGGTCTTTGAGCTATTCGGACAATAGTTGTTGTCACACCATTCCGAGAAAGAACACAAATATGACTACAGCAAGCGACAGTCATTAGCTGAATGAATTTGCAATAAATAATAATAATAATAATAATAATAATAATAATAATAATAATAATAATAATAATAATAATAATAATAATAATAATAATAATAATAATAATAAAGTGCCATTTTCCGTTCCGAAACCACTACACAGTTATGAGGGAAACCCCAGAGGGCTTTGAGAATTTCGCATGCAGCACTCCTGTTAGAAATCAATTTAGAGGTATACGTAATTGTGCACAGACTCAGAACTTGGTCTCTGACGGTGAAGCGTGTGTTACAATACTCGCCGTACCCAGCTAAATAGACAGCTAAATGGACGGCGGCCATCTTAAGTCCCATTCCAATTCTCACGTAGCCGGCAAAGTAGACAGCTCCGAGAAGGCCGCATCGTAGACAAATACGATGCAGGCTAGTTTGCTGTCTAAACAAGATGGCGGCTCGGCGAATCGCTCAGATAGATCAAATCTCGCCAGAATGGCCGTCTGCACACAAGCAGACACTTTTCCAGAAGCTCAATGTGAGTAACGTTTAATTTTTTTTATATTTCAACACAAATTAAGCCAAAATACAATTTTTATGTTTGTTTACTTTGGATTTCTCTTCTCGACGCGAGGTGACGCTTCGTCGCGTAAAAGCCTTTTAAACGTGTTCCAATTTTCGGACAGCATGGGCTCGGTGCTATCTTCTACGCAGTGTGCGTAGACTGTCTGATTGATTGATATGTGGAATACAACGTCCCAAAACCACCATATGATTAAGAGAGACGCCGTAGTGGAGGGCCCCGGGAATTTCGACCACTTGGGGTTCTTTAACGTGCACCCAAATCTGAGTACACGGGCATACAACATTCCCGCCTCCATCGGAAATGCAACCGCCGCAGCCTGGATTCAATCCCCCGACCTGCGGGTCAGCAGCCGAGTACCTTAGCCACTAGACCACCGCTGTGTAGACTGTCTACGTGCTGTCAAGAATTGGAACACAACCGAAGGATTTCGCTTTAAAAAGCCCCCTGTGCCAGTCAATAGCATGCGGGGAAGACTGTAAAGGCAACGATTCAAAAAGGCTCTTTTACATGACAGTGTTTCAAAAAGATGGTTCGCGAATTACATTTAGAACGAATGTTCGACAATTTAGAGTACCAGGTACTCTACCGTGGGAGAGTAATAAGCTGTCAGAGCTCCGTATCTGTGAGACTGCTGTTAGAAGACATGTTCGACGATTTAGAGTACAAGGAACTCTACTATAGGAGAGGAACAAGCTGTCTCAGTTTCAAGACGGTCTGGGCATAAAACGTGTGCTTAGAAAAGGAGTTTAACGATTTACAGCACTTGGCACTGTACTATGGGACAGCATAAAGCCACCATGTGTGTTTAGAATAACTGTTTGAGTATTCAGAGTACTTGTTAATCTACAATGGGAGAGCATAGAGCCGTCCCGATAAACTTGCTCCATACATGGTCAATCCAGAGTACTTGTTAATCTAGCATAAGAGCATATCCCGGCAAACTTGCTGCGTACATAGTTAAGGGTACGTAGTCGTGCAATTTGAATTGTGATCTTAAAAGACGCAAAACCTCCAAGCAAAGACAGGTGAAAGGCAGTGTTTGTGGCGTCGCAGCTTCTTTCTCGCATCCGTGTTTTGCAAGTCCTGCCTTTCAGAATCAATACTTACCAACTGTATCAGCTCTCTCTTATTTTAAGCTAAAGAAAAGAGCAACTTTCTTTCTTGAGAGAATTCTTTGCTTTCACCTTTCTTTTATTGCTGATTTGAGTCTGGTAGCGTGCACCAATTAGCCAAACAAGTAGGTTTACCGAAGCAGCATGAAGTGCAGGCGCACTCACAAAATAGAAGAACCTAATTTCTTGATTGTTCCGACCGAGGACCGGTATATATATATATATATATATATATATATATATATATATATATATATATATATATATATATATATATATATATATATATATATATATATATATATATATATATATAATCTTACAAGAAAACGTATATTTACAGATATTTACAACGATTACACGCGATGACAATGCCTGGCGCACTGGCGGGCTGGAACCAGTCTCTATCCACTTCGTAGTCTTTTCTTTCAGCCTGGGACCCTCTACCGCTTTATGCCCCAATCCCACTACTGCCTTGTGGCACTACCCCGCGGCGTTAAAGCGCCGACCCGGCGCTTGTCACGAAAGGGGAGTGTTGGGTGACACATAAGGCTTCAGTCTTACGACGTGCACAACAGTGGATGGTGGTGGCATTGAGTGCGCTTCGTCGACGACTCGCTGTATCTCGTAGGTGAGGTTGGTGATCTTGCGAAGGACTTTGTATGGTCCGTCATAGCGAAATAAAAGTTTTTCTGAGAGGCCGATGTGACGACATGGGGTCCACAAGAGTACGAGAGAACCTGGTGCATACGAAACTTCGCGGTGGTGACGATCGTATCGATCTTTCTGAGAGGCTTGAGAAAGCATGAGTCGTTCTCGGGCAATGTGTCGTGCTGCGTCGGCTCGCTCTATGGCATCGCGGACGTATGTGACAGGGGAGCTTGAACCAGCGGGAAGGAGTGTATCAAGAGGCAGAGAGGGTTCCCGTCCATAAAGAAGGTAGAACGGGGAATAGCCTGCGGTGTCATGTCTGGAGGAGTTGTAAGCGAAGGCGACGTAGGGTAACGTTGCGTCCCAGTCACGGTGGTCTCGAGAAACATACATTTACAACATGTCCGTGATAGTGCGATTCACGCGCTCTGTAAGTTCATTAGTTTGTGGATGGTATGCCGTTGTGAACTTGTGGTTCGTGGAACAGGAACTTACGATATCCTGGACGACGCGAGATAAAAAGTATCGGCCTTGGTCAGTAACGAGCTGTCGAGGAGCGCCGTGATGCAATATGATGTCATGTAGCAGAAAGTGGGCGACATCGGTAGCGCAGCTGGTTGGAAGAGCGCGGGTGATCGCGTAACGTGTCGCGTAGTCGGTCGCCACGGCAACCCATTTGTTCCCGGATGCAGAAGTGGGAAATGGCCCGAGAAGGTCGAGCCCTACGCGGTAGAATGGTTCAGCAGGGATCTCAACAGGGTTAAGAAGGCCAGCTGGAAGCGATGTTGGTCGTTTTCGACGTTGACAAAGGTCGCAGCTGGCGACATACTTTTGCACAGAGCGATATAGGCGTGGCCAGAAAAAACGGCGCCGGACGCGATCATAAGTGCGGGTGACTCCCAGGTGACCAGCGGCAGGTTCATCGTGAAGCTGTCGGAGAACATCTACACGCAAATGGGAAGGCACGACACGAAGGCGGTCAGGACCATTAGGGCGCATGTTGTGGCGGTAGAGAGCACCTTCATGAAGGAAATACAAGTTCAGAGAAGTGGGTGGAGTAGCGGAACTCAGGCTTTCTATGATGGGAAGTAAATCTGGGTCGCGGCGTTGCTCAGAAGCAATATCAAGAAAGTCTGATATTGATAAGACGCAAGCCTCCGTAGCCCTCTCTGTGGCGTCTGGTGGATCCACTGGATACCGTGACAGGCAGTCGGTGTCTTGATGGAGGTGACCAAATTTATACACGACCGAGAAGGTGTATTCTTGGAGGTGGAGAGACCAACTACCGAGACGTCCCGTGGGATCCTTTAGCGAGGAAAGCCAGCAGAGTGCATGATGATCAGTTACAAGAGTAAAACTGCGGCAGAAGAGGTACGGGCGAAATTTAGCGACAGCCCAAACAAGAGCAAGACACTCTCTTTCGATGATGGAATAGTTCCTCTCGGCAGGGGATAAAAGGCGGCTGGCGTAGGCGATGACACAGTCACGTCCATGCTGACGCTGAGCTAAAACAGCACCAATTCCGTAGCCACTCGCGTGCGTACGAACTTCTGTCGGAGCAGTCTGATCGAAGTGGGCTAATATTGGCGTAGTCGTGAGGGCTCCAATGAGCGCCGAAAATGCAGCACTCTGAGGCGAATTCCAAGTAAATAGGACATCTTTTTTAAGAAGCTCGGTGAGAGGCCGCGCAATATCGGCGAAATTTCGGATGAAGCGGCGAAAATAGGAACACGAACCCAGGAAGCTCCGGACATCCTTATGAGAAGAGGGCACGGGAAATTGAGTCACTGCGCGAATTTTGTCCGGATCGGGCTGTACCCCAGATGCGTTAACGAGGTGACCAAGTAGAGTTATTTCGCGACGGTCGAAACGGCATTTGGAGGAGTTCAGCTGAAGACCAGCGTTGCGAAATACTTGGAGAATACTGGACAGTCGCTCTAGATGGCTTGCGAACGTCGGTGAAAAAGCAATTATATCATCTAAGTAGCATAAGCAAGTGGACCATTTGAAGCCACGCAGAAGAGAATCCATCATGCGCTCAAAGGTGGCCGGCGCATTACAAAGCCCAAACGGCATTACTTTAAATTGGTATAACCCATCGGAGGTTACAAATGCTGTTTTTTCTCGGTCCCGTGGGTCAACAGCGATCTGCCAATAACCGGATCGAAGGTCAATAGACGAGAAAAACTTTGCGCCATGAAGGCAGTCAAGGGCGTCATCTATTCTTGGTAAAGGGTAAACGTCCTTCTTAGTGACCTTGTTGAGATGTCTATAGTCGACGCAAAACCGCCATGTGTTGTCTTTCTTCTTGACAAGCACGACCGGGGATGCCCACGGACTAGATGAGTGTTCGACGACGCCTTTGGCGAGCATTTTCTCGACCTCTTTCTGGATGACAGAGCGTTCGGCAGCGGAGACGCGGTAAGGGCGGCGATGAATTGGGTTGGCATCGCCGGTGTTGATGTGATGGGTCACAACTGATGCCTGGCCTAAAGGGCGGTTGTCAAGATCGAATATGTCCGCATAGGATGTCAACAGACGGTGGAGGTCTTGTGCTTCGGAGGGCGAAAGATCTGGCGCGATCATTTTGGCAATGTCAATACTTGACAGGTTGGGCGCAGTGAGCAAGTTGACGTGCGGAGTAGGTTGCTGAGCCGACAGTTCAGAAATATCACACTCTTCCAACGACGACATGACGCCTAGTTTAATACCAGCAGGCAGCACATGCGTGGAGAAACCAAAGTTCAAAAGAGACAGATGGGTCTGGTTGTGGCATACTCTCACCACGGTGTGCGGGACAGCAATGGAGTGCTTTAGCACAACGTCGGTAATAGGTTAAACGACATATTCACCATCGCGCACAGGCGGATCACACACGAGCTGCACGTAAGTCGTGGCTTGTGGCGGAAGATGCAGGAACTCGGTGGCACAAAGGCGGCTTTGAACATCACGGGCAACAGCGGCACCAAAAGGCAGTTCCAACTGAAGAAGATCCGCCGAGCAGTCGATAAGGGCGGAGTGCGCAAAGAGAAAGTCGAGGCCAAGAATCACGTCCTGTGGGCACTGCTCAAGCACGGTGAACAATACGACGGTCTGGCGCCCAGAAATACACACACGAGAGGTACACATGCCGAGAACGGCAGATGTGCTCCCATCGGCAAGCATTACTGCACACTTAATAGGAGGCGTGATCACTTTTCGCAGTTTAATACAGAGAGCAGCGCTCATGATTGAAATTTGTGCACCTGTGTCTATGAGGGCTGTAACGGTAACGTCATCCACCAAAAGGTCCAAAATATTGCGGCGTGTAGGAATCGTCAACAGAGGATTTGCAGAATGGGTCGTTAATGCAGCGTCACCTCCGGGAGCTGCATGGTCTAGTTTCCCAAGGTTGAGGGCCCAGGTCGTGCAGGGGACCTGGATCGAGAAATCATCGGCGAGAGAGATCGGTGGCCTTGGGGTGATGGTGACCGGCTGAACCTTCGGCCCTGAACGATAGTAGGAGCAGGCTGTGGATCGTACGGAGTAGAAAAGCGGCGAGAACTGCCTTCAAAGCGACGCCATGTCCCAGTGTTCCAAGATGAATTGGATGACCAACGATTGCGACAGTAGCGTGCAATGTGGCCGGCGCGAGAGCAGTGAAAGCAGATCGGTCTATCATCCGACGTTCTCCATTCAGCAGGGTTCCGGTAGCGGGAAGGTTAGCGTAAAGGATACACCGGAATCTGGTTAACAGAAGCCGAGCTCTCGGTGGTGCGAACAGCGCAAACAGATGTGATGCCGAGATTTGCTATTTGTTGGCGAACTACGGCTTGGATGAGGGAGACGGTGGATGCGTTGTCTTGAGGACCGTCAGAGGCGATGGCTGCAGGAGCCATTGCTTCGAGTTCGCGGTGAACGATTCGGGTGACATTTTCGGACGATGTAGCTTGCGTGGACTTGGGGCTGTCTTCGCAGGTCGAAGTGGCTGCCGTATTAGGCAGACGCGCAAACTGGCGGGTTATGCGACGGTTCTTGGCGTGCTCGAAGCGCTGACACTCCTTCACAACCGCGTCGACGGTGGCGCAATCTTTAACGATCAACAGATTGAACGCGTCATCGGCAATTCCCTTCAATATGTGAGCGATTTTGTCAGTTTCGCTCATGTTCTCGTCCACCTTTCGACAGAGGCCCAATACGTCCTGTATGTAAGATACATACGATTCTGTCGATGTCTGCACGCGACATTCCAGGTCTTTCCTCGCGGCCTGCTGTCGCCCAAATGGCCTGCTGAACAACTCGACAAGCTTCAGTTTGCAAACGTCCCAGCTGGTCAACTCCGAATCATGCGTCTCATACCAGGTGAGCGCCGTATCCCGCAAGTAAAATACAACGTTGGCCAGCATCAACGTAGGGTCCCACCTATAGTATTCGCTCACGCGCTCGTACAAAGCGACCCAATTTTCAACATTCACCTTGTCCTTGCCTGTGCCCGAGAAGGTTCCGGGGTCTCGTGGAGGCAGGAGAATCAGAGGAGGCAGCTGGTGCTGCTGCTGGTGCTGCTGGTGCTGCTGGTGCTGGTTCTGGTGCTGCTGCTGCTCTTGTGGGTGGGCCTGTTGAGCCATTGCAGGAAAATGAAGGTGGCGACCACTCCGAAGTTCCGAGTTGGTTTGCCGGAAAAGCCAGGTAGGCGTACCCAGCACCTCCACCAATAATCTTACAAGAAAACGTATATTTACAGATATTTACAACGATTACACGCGATGACAATGCCTGGCGCACTGGCGGGCTGGAACCAGTCTCTATCCACTTCGTAGTCTTTTCTTTCAGCCTGGGACCCTCTACCGCTTTATGCCCCAATCCCACTACTGCCTTGTGGCAATATATATATATATATATATATATATATATATATATATATATATATATATATATATATATATATATATATATATATATATATATATATATATATATATATATATATATATATATATACGTGTGTCTGTGTGTTGTTGTTTTTTAGTTTTTTCGCGCTACACAATTACTTCAAAACACAGAAAAGGCTGCAAAAGAACGTTGCACGTCCACGTGTAATCTTTTCACGGCCCTGTGCCGCATCACATTACTATGCGGACAGAGATTTAAATTCGTAAAGCATATTTTCAGCTGGCATCTCGTTTAAACCCACCCAACGGGTTCGTAACACATGCGCCACCGGACGCGACTTAAATGCGTAAAACAGCAAACGTGTGGGTGACTTAAGCGCATGGCATATGTACGCGCGATAAACGCGAATCAATGCACTGAAAAATGTTCCGAAAGCTTTAAGTTTTACAGCTGTTCCGCGCAACCTAGAACCGAAGCCCGATTTGCCAACGACAACGCCACAGCTGCACGGCTCTGCGGGCCGTATAAAATTAGTTTGAGATTGATAGTTATTCAGGATACGCGAAAAATAATAATAAGATAAGAAAAAAGGTCTATGCACTGTACTGTGTTCCATATATGCTGATCTCACGTTAGTCATTCTCCTTGTTTCGCCAATTTTCCGTTAACCAGGAATCATCACTCGTACAGCTAGCTGTTATCAATACGGTACACGAGTAAGATAGGTTCTTACCTTCTGTCAGTACAGAAATCACGTATTTTGCAGCTGTCGACGTGTTGTGTAACGTAGTGTTTTTTTTAAGGTAGATTGCGTATAATAAAGATCATTCAAGCAGTTTCACCAACGTAACGTCACCAACACGAGCCAAACTGTACAGTTGCTGGCATCACATTGCCATTTCGCTGCTCGACTTTGCACTGCAGTAGTGTCGCTATCAACTGTTAAATCATTGTATCGCTGTCGAAGGTCACGGTACAAATCTTGCAACCCATTCAACGTACAGCTCCACATTGCGGCTGAGGTGAGTACCATTCGCGAAGAGGCTGTTCGCACGCATCGCCAAAGTGATTGATTGATTGATTGATTGATTGATTGATTGATTGATTTGTGGGGTTTAACGTCCCAAAACCACCATATGATTATGAGAGACGCCGTAGTGGAGGGCTCCGGAAATTTTGACCACCTGGGGTTCTTTAACGTGCACCCAAATCTGAGTACACGGGCCTACAACATTTCCGCCTCCATCGGAAATGCAGCCGCCACAGCCGGGATTCGAACCCGCGACCTGCGAGTCAGCAGCCGAGTACCTTAGCCACTAGGCCACCGTGGCGGGGCCGCATCGCCAAAGCGGAATGTTGAGAAATACTGAGTGTGTTTTCAACGAAACGACGATTGTCCGCACTTTTCTATGCCTGTCCTTCGCTTAATTTGGACACCAGTCATTCGCTCAATCAATCAATCAATCTATCTATCTATCTATCTATCTATCTATCTATCTATCTGTCTATCTATCTATTCATGTATCTACCTACCTCCCCCTCTCCGAAAAAAATCCACCCCCTCCCCGAAAAAAATGAGCGGCTCATGTGCTCTGCTATACAACTAAAAGGCTACGTGATATGAATGTTGCGGTGTTCTACTCACAAATATGATGACCATGACACATTCCGTGGCTGCTTCCTTGGAACCATCGAAAACGAGGGCATTGACCACGACGAGTAAAACGATTGTGACGGCGTTACAAACCTGAAAACAAGGCAACCACATGTACACTGTCGTTCTTTATGAAAGGGAACACGCGAACGCGTGGCCTGCTCTCTGCGGCGGCTGCCTACAGCACCATCTACCGACAAGTGAAGAAAGCACGTTCGCTTTTGGCGACATCTATGGCCAAGCAAGATAACGAGTCATGGGCGGTAGACAAGCGCTGCTAGATTACGTTCCCTCAACGTTAGCACGGCGAGCGATATCGGGCGATTACTGCAGCTTGCGCCGTGGTCGCGCACAACGTTTGATATGTTGGCAGTGGACTACGCACTGCAGGCCTGAGCAGAGAGGGACTGCAATCTAGCAGCGCTTGCCTACCGGCTATAACTCGTTATCCTTTTTTTTTTCGCAACAGATGACGTTGAAATCGAACATATTTTTTTTTTTTTGCTGCCGGTTGATGGTGCTGTAGGCTGCCGCCGCAAAGACCAGGCCACGCGTTCGTGTGTTCCCTTTCATAAAGGACGACAGTGCACACCGAATCATACAGAGCTGGAAACGAAAAAAAAAAAATATTTGCCCATTTCACGGTGCGCCCCCGTTAAACCCAGTGTAATATCCGCAGAAAACAGCGGAGCGCGATTCTCCTGCGTTTCCCTTGTGATTTTTTACGATGATTCGCGATACTGTAAGGGTGTTTAAAGTACATTATTTGAAGAATAGAGATCCACAGTAAAGGAGGTGTGGCGGCCCATGTTACGCACTTCCCTGCTACAGTGACTCCAGGCCTTATTCCCGCTCGAGCAGCCTTCGCCAGTTGCGCCATCTGTGGCTATATCTCGCAACTAGAGCATTATATGCGACGCGGACACCCGTCTGTCGTCAGGCACAGCCATGGAACGGCTGATTTGTTAAAGAAATGACAAGAACTAAGTATTGCCCTGGCATCACCAAGAAAGAAAAAATGGCAGAATATTCCCGGTGTGAATGATAAAGAGTGGGGCGAAGCATCCGTCCGTTCATTAGTTCTTCCTTCCGTCCGTTCCTGCGTACGCCTGTGTAACCGTCCTTGCGTCCATCCACCCGTCCGTGCGTGCGTCTGTTCGTGCGTCCGTCCCTGCGTTCGTCCATGCATCCACGCCTGCGTCCGTTCATGCGTTCATCCATGCATCTGTCAGTGTGTCCGTTCGTCCATCTATTCAGCACTCCAAGTACCACCATCTCGCATCTTTTCATCATATATTCTCCATATAGAAGCACCGCGATCCAGCGGACATTCCAAGGACTAAACGAGAGGTGACACACGTCCACTTTCTTACGGCTTGCGCTTCGTGTCTACTTCCCACCTTCAACCGCCTCGAGTTCATGGTATGTACTAGTTCACTGTATTCATGGAACTGCGGCCCAACGCTCGCTAAACCTTTCTAAAACCAAGGAGGTTACGCCCAACGAGTATAACGTAACAACGCTTTTTTGTCAGCTAGTGCTCAATGTACATGCAAATGACTGCTAAGGGGCAATGAGAGACAGGATCATTCGGCTTTTAGTTAACGCGCACGCTGCGAACCCCATTAGCAGCCATTGAGATGTACATTGAGCACTATCTGACAAGAAAGGGCTGCTACGTTATACTCGCTGGGCGTTGGGCCGCAGTGCCATGAATACAATGAACTAGTATATACCATGAACTGGAGGTGGTTCAATGTGGGAAGTAGACACAGAAACGCAAGCCGTAAGAAAGTGTGCGTGTGCCACCTATCGTTTAGTCCTTGGAATGTCCGCTGGATGGCGGTGCTTCTATACGGGGAATATATGATGAAAAGATGTGAGATGGTGGTACTTGGAGTGTTGAATAGATGGACGAACGGACACACAGACAGATGCATAGATGAACGCATGAACGGACGCAGGGGCGGATGCATGGACGAACGCAGGGACGGACGCACGAACAGACGCACACACGGATGGGTGGATGGACGCATGGATGGTCACACAGATGGACGCATGGACGGACGGAAGCAACAACGAATGGACGGACGAATGCTTCGTCCCACTCTCCATCATTCACTCCATGAATATGCTGCCAATTTTTTTTTATTGTTCAACAATGCACAGAAGAAATCTCTCACCGACACCCCCTTGGAGGTCAAAATGTAAGACTGGTTACACACTACGACTACTACTACGATTACGAGGGACGAACGGGTGCCGCTATAAGAAGCTTCGCCCTTTAAAAATTTAAAAAAAAAACTCCAACATGCGGATTCAGAAGTGGGACCTCCACGTCGTGAGCGCGAGGCGTTAACCACTGAGCCACCGAGGGTGTTTTTTTTTTTTTTTCTCTTCATTGGAACCACCGAGGAGTACCTCATTCTACGTTCAAACGGCAAGCTATTTATATCTACCACTTACCGCTGTTGGCGGGCATTTCGGGGGCGGCGAGTATCGTGCTTTTAGCATTATCAGCACGATAGCGCAACGAGCGCACGGCGGATCTCATCTCTAAAGAGTACTTTGGCCCGCGAAGAGGAAGGGAGTGCGCGATTTCTCACGAACCCTTATCTCTCGGTGGGGATGGTCATATGTCTTTGCTGGCGTTGGGCTTGCACTGGAATGATTCTGTTGTAGCTACGGGGCGCACAAAGGAATCGTTGCACAGCCTCCGTTTGCGAAAAGGGCGCTTTACAGACATGGCAAAGTAACAACTGAGACGCTTATTTGCGTTCACCTGTATTCGAGAGTACGTTTCGTGCGTCATTTGTCCGTGAGAAACGCGGGGCACGTTTCGATCTGCTTGCCACTCTGCACGTGACCTTCCAATTTGTTGCTCTCGCGTTGATTGCTTCGCCTTTGTAGAAAAGCTGCGATTTTTTTTTGTCCATCCATGTCTATCACAATGAACCTCTCTCTTTCCCCTATAGAATTTCCTAAAATTAACTGGAGGGGACTCTGGTGTTGCGATCATTCAGCTACTATGGGAATATTTGGTAGTACACGGATTTTCCTATAGTCTTCGTACTTTGTGCCGCGAATCGCACTTGTGGCTTCGTTTATTGTTGTGTTTCGGTTTTGCTTCGAGGGAATTTTGAAATTAGTGGCCAGATTTGAAATAGTAACTCTAAAAGATTAAGCTGACGAAGCACATTCGCTGAACATTTGCTGATTTTTGTTTTGAGTCTGTGCGAGGGTGATTTAGAACATTCGGCAAGCAAAACTGTAGCATATGGTCACCTTGTTCAGTTCTGCGCTTGTTAAAAACGACATCATTCGTAATCTTCTTTTTTTTTAGATGATAGTCCATCGGATAATAGTCGATGCTTATGCGATCTCGTCCCTTTCTGAAGTGTCCTTGTTCGCAAGGCCACACTATTTAGAGACGAATGCTTTACTGACCAACTACCACTAAAACTCAAGCGTGTGAACTTGTCCTTGTTGATACCCATCCATAAGAACAGCGCGAGAACAACAAATAGGCTAATGTTAAAACTTTAGCGCCCTCCTTCTTTCACCACTGCATATGTCCCACCGCAAAGATTATCGCCATAAAGTAGGTGTTCCATTTTCAAAAACTAAAACATTCTCCCAATCATTTTCACCACGCACCACGATCGAGTGGAACCACCTCCCAGCTGAAGTCACGTCAATCACCCACAATAAACGTTTTGAAAAGCACTATAACCAGTATTATTTAGGTTTAGAAGTCCGTTTTACTTGACTGGTATTATTACCGACTGTATTCCTTTTACTGGTATTTATAGGTATTTAATCTTGATTCCCAACTTCCTCTGGAATGCATTGGACCTTGAGGGGTAAATTAAATAAATAAATAAATAAATAAATAAATAAATAAAACTCAGTTGAAGAAAGTGATGACCATGCCCGAATCTGAAGGTCACAGAATCGGTCCCTGCATGGCGGTATCATAATCGCAGTTACTACGGTAACCATAAAACGATAAAAATAATGTCTTCTATACCTTCCGTGACTTTATTATCAGATGATTTTTCCTAGGATTGTCCCAAGCAAAGGACACAAGTACTCGAAAACTCTCTTTCTTTATTCGTTCACTATAGTGAAGTTCGTAAAATCGAGAAATATGCTTTTCGGCCTTTAAGAATCTAAAATTGTAAAGTATCAACATCCGAAAGCTGCCACAGTGTTTTTTTTTTAACCGGTAGGACACGTCCGTGCGTTTTAATGGCCCTCGAGGGCAACCAGAATACGAAGCCTCTCACGTCAGGGTAAAACTGGCTAGATAGACGGCCCATAAAGCTATGACTCATCGCCTTTATGCAGAACAAATGCAGCCAATGTGCGATAAGGTTGAGCAAAAAAAAAAGGAGCAAATATACGATCAGTGCCATCTCTCCCATAAACCATCAAAAAAAAAGGCAAGCACTGGGCGAGAATTCACAGGGATTAAAGACCATCACCGACCCTCCCAGCTTTTGGTGTGTAAATGCATTAGCGACTGTTAACCCTGTTGTTCCCTGCGTGGATTCTGCGTATAGAGTTTCGTCAGAGTAAAACAATAGGGTCACGATTAATGTTGAAAAGTAACAGAAACACGCCATCCAAAAATAACTTTAATATAACGGACGTTCCGGCTCGCTCACGGTGGCCTTGTTCACACTGCTAATGGTCACTAGTAAAGTTTGTGGACTGACAAGAATAACACGTCCGTTTCGAAATTTGAAAGAAGTGACTGCATCATCTAATCTTTTATTTCCGCAAGAACTTGGTTGAATCAGGTTTATTGACATGATTGCTCTTTTTGCAGTTTAAACTGATGATAACATTCAGCCCTATTGATACCTGCAAGGTAATAGAAATTTTTTCGTTGTATCGGGAAATAAAAAAATGACCTTCGTTAGACTGAGTTTCAACTGTAGCTCAGTCTGCTCTTGTTATAAGCTTTGCATTACTGTTTGCTATTTTCAAAGGCTTTCTAAATGAACTAGTGAAGGAGTGAACACGCGTTAAGGAAGGCGTTTCTCTTGAAAGTCTCACCAGATAGCCGAGATCACAAAGTGTGTAGCAGACCGGTCGCCGCGGTGTCAACTGCGGCCTCTGTAGCAGCTCTACGATGGAGAACAAGGAGCAGCCGACGAATGCCCACTTGAGCAGCCAGGAAGCATTGTGCACCAGTACCGAGGTCTGTCGTGCATGTATGCGGGAGAAAAGGCAATCAGTGCCGAGAATTAGTCGGACGGAGCACTCAAGTCAGTGGGCGCTGACCTAATACCCAGCAAGTAACCTATAGCTACTTGATATTACCCATCACTATTGTTAAAAAAACGACATGAAAGGGCAGAGGGAAGCTTGCGATGAGAAAATCCTTAAGCAGGGGCTGTGAGCTCAAGCTGACCTTTCCACAAGTGAGGACAGGCCGGTCCAACATAAGCAACCTACGTTTCGAAGTGCCCCGCCTTGGTGGTCCACTGGCTAAGGTACTCGGCTGCTGAGCTGCAGGACATGGGATCGAATCCCGGCTGCAGCGGCTGCATTTTCTATGGAGGCGAAGGTGCTGTAGGCCCGTGTGCTAAGATCTGGGTGCACGTAAAAGATTCTCACGTGGTCGAAATTTCCGGAGCCCTCCACTACGGCGTCTCTCATAATCATATATTGTTTTGGGACGTTAAACGCCACTTACCAATCAATTACAGTACATCCGCACGTGAGTGAGCGATGGAAAATAGTGGCAAACGATGAAAGTTATGCATTTAGCAGAATGCAGCGCACGTGCATAAAATTCATCATCATCATCATCATCATCATCATCATCATCATCCTGACTACGTCCACTGTAGGACAAAGGCCGCTCCCATGTTCCGCCAGTCAACTCGGCCCTGTGTTTGCTGCTGCCAATTTATACCCACAAACTTCTTAATCCCATCTGCCCACCTAACCTTCTGTCTCCCCCCTAACCCACTTGCCTACTCTGGGAATCCAGTTAGTTACCCTCAATGACCGATGGTTATCCTTTCTACGCGCTACATGCCCGGCCCATGTCCATTTTGTCTTCTTGATTTCAACTATGATATCCTTAACCCCGGTTTGTCCCCTAATCCACTCTGCTCTCTTCTTGTCTCTTAAGGTTACACCTACCATTTTTCTTTCCATTGCTCGCTGCGTCGTCCTCAATTTCAGCTGAACCCCCTTTGTAAGTCCCCAGGTTTCTGCTCCGTAGCTAAGTACCGGCACGATACAGCTGTTATATACCTTCCTCTTGAGGGATAGTGGTAATCTACCTGTCATAATTTGAGAGTGCTTGCCAAATGTGCTCCACCCCATTCTTATTCTTCTAGTAACTTCAATCTCGTGGTTCGGCTCCGCGGTTATTACCTGCCCTAAGTAGACATAGTCTTTTACAACTTGAAGTGCACTATTACCTGTCTCGAAGCGCTGCTCCTTTCCGAGGTTGTTGTACATTACTTTCGTTTTCTGCAGATTAATTTTAAGACCCACCTTTCTGCTCTCCTTGTCTAACTCCGTAATCATGGGTTGCAGTTCGTCCCCTGAGTTACTCAGCAATGCAATGTCATCGGCGAAGCGCAAGTTACTAAGGTATTCTCCATTAACTCTTATCCCTAACTGTTCCCATTCTAGGCTTCTGAAAACCTCCTGTAAGCACGCGGTAAATAGCATTGGGGAGATTGTATCCCCCTGCCTTACACCCTTCTAGATTGGTATTCTGTTGCTTTTTTTATGAAGCACTATGATAGCAGTTGATCCTCTGTAGGTTTCTTCCAGGATGTTTATATATGCTTTGTCGACGCCGATTCCACAGTGCCTGCATGACTGCTGACATTTCTACTGAATCAAACGCCTTCTCGTAATCTATGAAGGCTATGTATAAAGGCTGGCTATATTCTTAGCATTTCTCTATTACCTGATTGATGGTATGAATGTGGTCGATTGTTGAGTAGCCTGTTCGAAATCCTGCTTGTTCGTTTGGTTAATTGAA
Organism: Rhipicephalus microplus; assembly: GCF_013339725.1. Taxonomy (NCBI): domain Eukaryota; kingdom Metazoa; phylum Arthropoda; class Arachnida; order Ixodida; family Ixodidae; genus Rhipicephalus; species Rhipicephalus microplus. The sequence continues at coordinate 132,830,883 of NC_051174.1, forward strand.
TTCTAATGTCTTAATTCTGTTAGCAATAACCTTTTTTAAAAAGCTTTTATACTACGGAGAGCAAGCTGATCGGACTGCAATTCTGCGAGTCCTTGGCATCTCCTTTCTTATGTATTAAGATGATGTTAGCGCTCTTCCAAGACTCTGGTACTCTTCCCGTCAGGAGACACCTCGTAAACAGGGTGGCTAGTTTTTCTAACACAAATGTCCTCCATCTTTCAGCAGATCTGATGTTACCTGATTCTCCCCAGAAGCTTTGCCTCTTTGCATGTTCTCCAAGGCTTTTCTGACTTCTTCTATCATTACTGGTGCGGTGTCATCTGGGTTACTGCTAGTTCTTATATTAAGGTCGTGGTTGTCCTTGATCCTGTACAGATCTCTGTAAAACTCCCCAGCTATGTTAACTATCCTATCCATATTTGTAGTTATTTTGCCTTCCTTGTCTCTGAGTGCATACACCCGATTTTTGTCTATTCCAAGTTTCCTCGTCACTGCTTTCACGCTTCCTTCGTTCTTCAGAGCGTGTTCAATTCTCTCCATGTTATACTTTCTTACAGCGGATACCTTCGCTTATTATTCAAATTCAAAAGCTTTACCAACTCTATTTTGTCTGCTGTACTTGAGGCTTTCATGCTTTGACGCTTTTTAATGGATTTTTCGTTTCCTGGGACAGCTTGCCAGTGTCCTGTCTAAGTACCGTACCTCTAACTTCCACTGCACACTCTGTAATGATACTCCTCAGATTATCATTCATTGCCTCTACGCTAAGGTTGGTTTCCTCGATAAAAGCCGAGTAACTGTGTTCCGAAGCGAGACTATGAATTCCTGTACTTTCACTCTCAGTGCTAGCTCATCGATTAGCTTCCTGCGTATCAGTTTCTGTCGTTCCTTCTTCCAGTCTAGGCGAATTTTAGACCGTATAATTCTTTGGTCACTGTATCGTACCTTGTCAAGCACTTCCACATCCTGCACAATGCCTGAATGTGCACTCAGTATGAAGTCTATTTCGTTCTTATTTTCGCCATTAGGGCTCCTTCATGTCCACTTACGGTTCCCTGGGTTTCGGTAGAAAGTATTAATAATCCGTAAATCATTGTAGTTTGCGAATCCTATTAGTAGCTCCCCTCTGGCATTTCTAGTACCGATGCCATAATCTCCTACTGCCTGGTCTCCACCCTGCGCCTTCCCTACTTTTGCATTGAAGTCTCCTATCAGTATAGTATACTGTGTTTTTACCTTACTCATTGCCGATTCCACGTCTTTATAGAAGCTGTCAACTGACGCGTCATCATGGCTGTATGTAGGCGCGTAAGCCTGTACCACCTTCATCTTGTATCTCTTATTGAGTTTAATTACGATACCTATTACCCTTTCATTAATGCTATAGTATTCGTCTATGTTGCCAGCTATGTTTCTGTGAATGAGGAACCCCACTCCGTCTCTTCTGTCAGCCAAGCCCCGATAGCAAATGACGTGCCCGTTCGGTAGCACTGTACAGTATAGGCCTCATTTGTCCTCCTAACCTCACTGAGCCCTATCACATTCCATTGAACACCCTCTAGCTCCTCGAATAGTACAGCTAGACTTGCCTCACTAGATAAGGTTCTAGCGTTAAACATTGCCAAGTTCAGGTTCCTATTCACAGATGGCGAAGCCCTTACCTGCAGACCTTCATAATCCATGAGTGGCGCGTTGCGATATTCCCCCTGAAACGTAGTCAGTGTATGCGTGAACAGGAAGTAGGTCGCCACGATTTCAGTTGTGTGATGTGGTCTGAGACAAAAATAAAAAGGGGCGGCGGGGGGGGGGGGGGGGGGGAGCGGAAACAACCTAGACCGCGTAGCGGCAGACGGCAACAGCCCTTTCTACCAGGTCTAATTCAACCCTGCGGAAAAGGACAGCTGCACAAGGTCGGCATCGACGGGAGGACACATTTTAACAACATAAAAAGGATGATTTCTCCTCGTTAACCCCTTGTGCACTTTCGGACCTTACGGTTGTTTACTGCATCTCGTAAATTTGCGCCATATATGCCTACTCCGTGGTGTTCGCGGATCAGTACACAGAAAATATTAATCCGCTCTAGATATATGCACCAGATAGCACGGTTAAGCAACAGCTGCTCACAAAGCGGGGATCCAACACCCATCAGAATTTAAAAAAAAATACCTTGCTCTTGACGAAGTGCACATGCTCATTCGCAGCTGCATGAACTCGAAATAACGCTACGTTAGCGTACCGTTCCATCACAGCAAAACAAGTTAGAAAGTAGTTATACGCTCACAACTCCTCAAACATAGCAACTGCTAGATTTTCACGTTCCACAATTTTTACGATGTGGTTATGAGAGACGTCGTATTGTAGGGCTGTAATATCAACTGTTGGGATTTCACTACCGAAACCACAATGTGGTTATGTGGGTCGCCGTGGTGGAGGGCTTCGAAAACCGCGACCACCTGGGGTTCTTCAACGAGCACATGTTTGTATAAGTTACGAGGGCCTCTTGCATAGCACGCGAGACCACCGCTGCTTTGCTCGAACCCACGACTTTGAGGTCAGCAGCGAAGCACCATAACCGCTGCACAGCCACGGCGGCTGCGTGATGAACCAAAACGATAACTGTTGGGCATGGCAGCGCACCCCCGAACTGGTTATACAGTGAGCAACGCGGAATACGTGGAACGGCGCTTCCCACGTGACACCTTTGAGCTCCGCCACTCATACAGGACGCACGTGTCAATCGTAAAGCGCTATCCATAAATATCACTGCGTACAAGGCATAAAAGCATGCGTATACAGGTGTGTGTCGAAAGTAATAAAAGCTGGCACTGGTAGAAGACAGCGTTACGTGCTGGTATAAAAGGTCACCGTTACGGCGCAAGGGCGAAGAAATGAATGCGATAGCAACAACTCGGAGTGATGGCGCTGAGAACGGCAAGCAAATCTGAACGTGCAGCGCGCTGCTCTCGCACAAGTTATGCAAGAAAACAACACACACAAGACGAGAGCTAACTAACAGCGTTTACAGCTCGACTCTCAACGCGCTGTTCAAACAAAAATGACGCGCGAAACGCAATCACAGGTACAGATATGAGTGCGAACTCACAAGTGACCCAGTTGTTACTTTACTGTGTGTGGAAAGCACGCTCTTTTCAGAAACTTGGACTGTCCAGCGAGCGAAGTGGTCTTTGTGCGCCCAGCAACCCAACGCAATCGTTTTGGTAAAAGCCGAAGGCGCGCGATCCTCCCCCACTGCAGGATAACTGTGCAAATAAGGCCCTTTCTTTTGGTGGAGCAAAGCCCGCGTGGGAGATGAATGCACATGGGTGCATCGCGACGAGCTGGGCGCCGAGCTTTACGCCGAGCGCGCTCATCGCGCCATCTCACTGGTAATGCTGAAAACACACTACTTCGCCCGAGTTAGGTGTCACCAGCGCTAAGTGGTAGATATAAATAGCTTGCCGTTTCAACCTTGAAGGAGGTGCTCCTTTGTGGCGCAGTGGCTAATGCCGCGCGCTCACGAACGAAAGGTCAGACTTTCGATTCCGCGCACCCGAGTCTTTTAAGGGCGAAGCTCCTAAAGCTGTGGGTTTGTTCATGCATGTCGGTGACCGGTTTGTAACCACCTAGTTTTATGACTCACTCAGTAGGTGGCGCTAGTGTGAGTGGTAGACGGACGGATGGACAGACAGACGGACGGAAGCAAGAATGAAACGGACGAACGGAAGCACGGACAGATGGACCGACAGAAACACAGAGGGACGCTTCGCCCCACTCATCATCATTCACTCCGTGGATATTCTGCGATTTTTTTCTGAGTTAATTTTCTATCTTGCGTTTTCATATATATAGATACGAATACATATACGGTTAATGACGGCAGACGCCGACGCCAGCGGCAAGAACCCAGCCGAGAGTGTCCATATATTTGCTATCGCAATAAAAGAAAATTACACCTACTCCCGCTAAAAGGGACCATGTGTAGATGCAAAGCAGCGGACGCTAATCAAGGCGCTAATGCTTACACTGGCGGAGGCATTGGCGCTGGCGCTCATCGCAACCTGGGGAAGCCCAAAGCACCCAGTTTTCAACGAGTGTTTCGTACTGGAACATGCCAATAGCTGCTAGAGGGCAACGAGAGACAGAAGGCTCCGATTGGACACAGAGACCCGCCGTCCGCTTTTAGCTAGCGCACCCACTGCGAAATTTATTCAGCAACGCACATGACAACTTTCCCTTCGGCACTTCCTCGGAGGTGAAGATCCAGTGCCTATATATACGGTGTGTGCCAACGAAAGGTTGTGCAGCGCGAGCAGTCAGTTTCAGGGGCGAAATCGCTTGGGACGTGGACTGTCCCCTCGTAGTATAGAAGTATGTTGTATTAGTAGCCACTTTGAGTTAACTTTAAGAGTTGTTCACTAGATGGCGTTGTATGTACATGTCCTCGGAAATATTATCAGTTGGTTTCATCATTACTCCGTTACTTTTGGCAAACGTACCGTCAGTATGCTCCATATCATGTCTTTTCTATAGATCGAATAAACAGTTATGTTTTCATGTTGGGCACTTGTTTTTTTCTTTTTGCAATCTAGTCATGGATCGTTTATATTGCTCAGGTTTTCTGAGAAAGCACTAAAGGAAAGGTCCAGAAAGTCAATGATTGGCTCATCATCAGCGCGAGAAGAGTTTTGGTACTGGTGATCAACCGTGAGCTGATCATACAAAGCATCAGTTAAAGTTAAAGCCACAGCGTTGTTATCAGATATTCCCGGTACAGCATCACACAATGCGTTGTTTTAACAGTACCACTAATTAAGAAAACTTCTAGGACTGAAATTGCACTTTGAATTCTAGTATGTTGGCATACAATCTGTAGCAAATTATAAGTAAACCCTATGCCTAGCATTTCTATGTCACTTAGACCAGACGACTGCGTAAAGAAAGTGTTCCAATAGATACTCGGCAATTTACTCACCTCGGTAAGATACTCATCATCGATAATTAATCTGTCGTCTGATCTGGTATGCTAACACATGTAATCAAGGTTTTCAAGAACCGAGACCGAAGAGTCAGGTGGCCCAAAATAGTTCCGAGAACTTGTCTATTTTTTTAATATACATAGCACAAAAAACGCGTACGGCTTCCGAAATCTCAGGCATTCTTACGGGTGCCCGAAATTTGTTGCAACCCCGCCTCCTAATCTGTCCCGATCTCTACGAAAGCAGATGTAGTTTTTCGGAATAAATTGATTGATTGATTTGTGGGGTTTAACGTCCCAAAACCACCATATGATTATGAGAGACGCCATAGTGGAGGACTCCTGAAATTTTGACCACCTGGGGATCTTTAACGTGCACCCAAATCTGAGCACACGGGCCTACGACGTTTCCGCCTCCATCGGAAATGCAGCCGCCGCAGCCGGGATTTGAACCCGCGACCTGCGGGTTTTTCGGAATAAATTTCCTGTCGAATATGTCATCGCCTAACCAAGTCGATCTAAGCACATGAATATGAATGAATGAATGAATGAATGAATGAATGTTTCATAATCCATTTACAGATAACAAACATTTGTCAGACCTAAACCCAAAGGCTAGTTGAAGGTCTGAAAAAATAATACCTATAGGAATATCCTTGCACACCTATAGGAACATCTCGTTCGTGGGTAAAAAACAAGGCTTCAAGTAGGACAGCTTTATTTACAGTGCTACGACAAATCACGTTACGGATACATCGATTTTGACTACTCCCTTTCTGGTGTCATTAGTTACGCTTTGAAATTTCGCACCTCTTATTGTTAGTTCCAAGCCAAACATATGGAATGACATCTAGGTACAGCTTATCATATACGAGCTTGACTTATGCACCATTTTATTTTTCATCTGTCGCAGTTTGCCAAAATTTTTTCTTGATTTCTCTAACACCGCAGAAAAATTCTCTGTGACCGAAACAGGAGATCCCTTTAGTTTAAAACATTCTTGTTTTATTTTCGGGATAGCCTAACAATTTTATTATCGCAGAACAATTTTTAGCATTTTTTTTACCCTGTATATGGCATTGCTGTATGCCACTGGCAGCAACTCCAACAAACCCTCTATGATATCAGTGGTTAGACTTTCAGTAGTCTCTAAGACGGTTTGATCAATATCATTTACTATTAGGTTATTTCTACTGCTTCGATTCTCAGGCTCTTCATTTCTTCGCGATGTAAGAGACATAGCTTCTTTGAGCATCGCAACTGTTACCTTTATTTCATCTACTTCATTTTTTTATCGAAAGCAACTGAGCTAGCTGACGTTTCAGATTCCCTACATGGTCATTTAATTCGGTAATGCCATTTTTCAATTTGACCCTGTTTAGCTAAAATATCGTTGATTGACATAATTATGCTGGATTGTCCAACAAACCCTTTAATGTCGGTTCAGGGTAATATTCAACGCCGCCACATGCCAAAAGGTACCCCGCCGCAGTGGCCTAGTGGCTAAGGTACTCGGCTCCTGACGCGCAGGTCGTGGGATCGAATCCCGACTGCGGCGGCTGCATATTCGATGGAGGCGAAAATGCTGTAGGGCCGTGTGCTCAGATTTGGGTCCACGTTAAGGCACCCCATGGGGTCGAAATTTCCGGAGCCCTCCACTACGACGTCTCTCACAATCATAGGGTGGTTTTGGGATGTTAAACCCCACATAGCAGGAGCAAAAAGCGTGTATCGCTTCTGAAGCAACGGGTAGGCATGTATCTGACCAGGTATAGGCTGACCTGAACGATAAATCATAAAGAGAGAGAGATAAAAAAATATCAAAAAGGTAGAGAGGTTAACTAGACTAAGCCCAGTTTGCTACCCTACATTGGGAGAGGGGAATGAGGGAGAAAAAGATAGAGGAGGAGATACACGTTTCACATAACACACACACCGCACACACAGTTAAGGCTTCTCAGGCGGTCGCAGAGTGACGTTGCCCTCAAGAATTGTAGAAGGGCTCATGTGGCTTTCTGGGCTGTAGTACGTGAAGGCCATGCTCCCAAGATCTTCTCCAGAGAAAAGGGTCGATCATCCAGCCTCCTTAAGGCACACTGGAGAGTCCGGAGATCTTCTTCAAAATTGCACAGGACTTGGTCGAGAGTTTCTACACAATGGCAGTCCCGGGGAGAACCAAAAAGGCTAGCCTGCCATCTGCGGCCCTCAAGCAGATCTCATTGGATCTTTTGCATATATCATATGAAAGCCGAACTCATATCTATACGGACAGTTCAGTCTCGGGAAGTTCGACGGAAGCTTTTGTGATTCCATCTCGGTCAATCACCGTCAAGTTTAAGACATTACACGTCACAACATGTACGGGCTCCGAGCTCACCACCCTTCTAGCCGCAATTATATTTGTTATGCGGGAATCCCCTGCTAGGTAGACTATCTTCAGCGACTTCAAGGCGGCACTTCAACGTATGCGAAGTCTACAACGCGGGAACTACCATCAGCTGGTATCTGAAATCAATGAAATCTGTCAACACGCTACTAACACAGGGCATGACAATCTTTCAATGGCAGCCTGGTCACTTTGGGATTGGCGGTAACCACCTCGCCGACAACGCCACCCGTTGTTCCCACGACGGAGCACCCACACTGCTCATACCCGTGTCAAGGGTTGATTCCGCAAAAGAACTTCGCCGCATCGCGCATAATACCACACTTATGCTTTGGAATCTTCCACTGAACACCACTCGACGCCCACAGAACCTCGCTTCATTACTCCGATTGCATCTGCCATCAAAGACTTCGCGACGGGACGCTACAATGCTGTATCGGCTGTGGATCGGCGTTGCCTTCACCAATTCATTGAGTCATCGCATTGGTATATGGCTGACGATAAATCAGGAAAAAGCTTAGCGTCCTGTGGTATGTGGCACATGCACTGCTTCCATGCACACTGATCGCTGCCGGCGATGTTGGTCATCTTAACAACAGGGCTGTCCACGTGATGAGACGTTCCGCAGGGAGCATGAGCTGAAGCCGGCATGTCCGGCGGAATGAATTCACAATTCAGTTCGATGAAACGTTGGCGCTGTCACTGAAATCCTCATTGGCGATCTATTCTTAACCTGCGCAGGCGGTCGGCATCGGCTGCACGTATGCCCACGCAGCCAGCAGCTTGAACGATAAAGCAGAAAGGGCTTGGTATCTTGTGGTACGTGCCAGATGCGCTGATTCGTGATTGATGCAGTACTCGAGGATGTAAAGAACAGAGTGCGCAAGACGAGCGCTGTCTCTCAAAACGGAAACATTTATTTTGTAAAAGAAACAAGCAAGAAAACAAAACCGAGCATGGCACACATGCGCATTAGAAATTAAGGCGTCGTGAAACGTGAACACGCGCCTATGAGTAATGAAATTAAACTTGTCACTTCGCACTACAAGTACCAAGCAGATAATGCCACAAGTGCTTCTTTCCGTCTATTTATCGATTACCGCCCCATTACAATGAAAGCGCTGGCTTGCGCAAAGCGCGCCCCAGTGACAGGGAACTATCTAAATAACCTTGAAACATTCCGATGAGATTACTACATGCACAATGCAACGCAAACATTGGAGTTAGTTCTGGAAAACACGTCAAACAAGATGACGTCATAGACTCTGAAGACGGCTACTCAGGGCGGTGCAAGCGGGGCGTGCAGCAATGCCCCCCCCCCCCCTTCGACGCCGGACCCCCCGCTGAACCACCGTTCCACCCAGAATTTTCATCTGCCCTGCATCCTATGCCCCCCCCCCCCAAAAAAGTATCATAATCATCATCATCATCATCAGCAGCAGCAGCAGCAGCAGCAGCAGCAGTAGCAGCAGCAGCAGTAGCCTGACTACGTCCACTGCAGGACAAAGGCCTCTCTCATGTTCCGCCAGTTAACCCGGTCATGTGCTTGCTGCTGCCAATTTATACCCGCAAACTTCTCAATCTCCTCTGCCCCCCTAACTTTCTGTCTCCCCCTAACCCGCTTGCCTTGTTTGGGAATCCAGTTAGTTACCCTTGATGACCAGCGGTTATCCTGTCTACGCGCTACATGCCCGGCCCATGTCCATTTCCTCTTCTTGATTTCAACTATATAGGATATCCTTAACCCCCGTTTGTTCCCTGATCCACTCTGCTCTCTTCTTGTCTCTTAAGGTTACACTTACCATTTTTCTTTCCATTTCCCACTGCGTCGTCCTCTTTTAGGCTGAACCCTCTTTGTAAGTCTCCAGGTTTCTGCTCCATAGCTAAGTACCTCCCACATGCATACCGCCCCCCAAAAGCAAATATAGCCAAAGAGAATGCATCAGTTCGTTCTTGCCCCACAGGATGAACTCACTTGTTGTGGGTGCCCCCGCCCCCCAATGAAAAAATCCTGGCGCCGACCCTACACCTACAGAGCGCTAGATAGCTTCTAATAGATAAAAATGAAGTACATTGTGATCGGTGTGTGTCATTGACCAAGCATGGGAAATTTCATGAAATTTCAACTTGCCGATGTCGCCGAAATACGGAAAATATATTTTGAAAGTTTTTTACGTCATGCAACGGATGTTTCAGCACAAGATTTTAAGATAAAATTTCAACCTTGATTTCCTTTCCTCCGCTAATAATGAGCTTATAATTGTGAAAGATATGGCGTTAGAGCTGTCATAGTGCGGTTTGGTAATTTAATAAACTAAATCAAGTCATTGTGTTTCATTAGTGTCCCTTTAATCAACTCAAGTGTACGCTGAAGGTCAAGTCCCCATTCACGGAAAACATTTAGCTCACCAGTCGCGTTTCTACTAGACTCATTGCATGACGAAAAAACAAAGTAATCATCGACATGACGCAAAACGAAACGCGCAGTTGTAAGAAAAAGAATAGCATTCTCTTTTTGCTGAAGTCTCGTGAACATGGAGTGAATATTCATGTAAGTCATGGAACTAAGTCATGTATTCATTGTTACGCCCAAGCAATTGTACCCTTATGAGACATGTAAGCATGGGGTGGAGGGGGCACGTTGGCCCGCCTATGATTGGGCCAGGCAGATTTACTTGAGTTATTTTTTTACAAGAATCTAGCTGCCTTCCGAGTGACACCACAAGCATGTGGAAGTATCATACAAGTATGGGACAACGAAAAATATGTGCAATGAATTACGCAAATCTAAAATACCGCGAAAATTTGGAGAACCATAAAAAATATAGCTGCAACACATGTGATTGCACAAAGGGTAACATATGCAGCCGTCAGCACCTTCAACTTGAACGCTCCGACGCGTGGCCTCAGCAAGCTTTCACCCCTGCCGCGGTGATATAGTGGCTAAGGTACACTCGGCTGCAGACCCGCACGTCGCGGGATCGAATCCTCGCTGCAGTGCCTGCATTTTCGATGGAGGTGAAAATGCTGCAGGCCTGTGTGCTCAGAATTCGGTGCACGTTAAAGAACCCCAGGTGGCATAAAAATCCGGAGCCTTCCACTACGGCGTCTTTCATAATCATATGGTGGTTTTGGGACGTTAAACCCCGCATATCAGTTATCAGCTCGCTTGGACTGAAGTCAGCGCCACCAAGCGTTGAAAATGATGTTTTCTGCGGTGAAGGATAGATGTAGCGCACGTCGGTTTCACTAGTATATTTCTGTTTCCATTCTGCCCGACCGGCGAGTCGAATGCACTCGCTTCGCATCCAGTTTTCGCCACGTTTCACTCGTGGCTATGTTATCGCACGCACCCATGAGACTCGGTGTTGTAGGTTAATTTCGACAATGAACCATTACGTGCGACAGCTTACGCACCTTTTGTGTTTGAATTCACCGCTGCACGTGAAAAGGATCCACATGTACAAAAAGCAGAGCAAATGCACGTTCAAGGCATTTGTAAAAGTTGCACAATAAGCCCCGCCGCGGTGGTCTAGTGGCTACGGTACTCGGCTGCTGACACGCAGGGCGCGGGTTCGAATCCCGGCTGCTGTGGCTGCATTTCCGATGGAGGCGGAAATGTTGTAGGCCCGTGTGCTCAGATTTGGGTGCACATTAAAGAACCCCAGGTGGTCTAAATTTCCGGAGCCCTCCACTACGGCGTCTCTCATAATCATATCGTGGTTTTGGGACGTTAAACCCCACAAATCAATCAATCAAAGTTGCACAATAAATCTGAAATGCAATGGCGTTGTTCATTTTTTGATTCAGCAATTTTCAGGCAGCGTGAATCAAACTGTTCTCGCAATTAGAGTGTGCCTTCCTGTTCGTTTGACGCTGCACAGAAAATGTGGTCTTGGAGCACAACATTTGTGCGGGTAACAATAAAATCTAGGGTTTAGCGTCGCAGAATCACGATTTGATTATAAGATAGGATGGCAGTTTAAGCTTTTAAGTGATTACTACGCAGAAAATTTGCTTTTTTTGCGTTGTACTTAGGCGTCTTTCTTGCTGAGAACACGCATGAACATTGCACTCCGTACGACCTTTCCTGTGCTGCGTAAACCGAATAGAAAGGCACACTCTAAATTGCGAGAACAGTTCAATTGACGCGGTCTGAAAATTATTCAATCAGAACGTGAACAACGCCACTTCATTTGAGATTTATTTATTGTGCAACCTTTACAACCGTCATTAACATGCGTTTTCTCTGCTATTTATTAATGTGATTACTTGCTGCGAATTTGATCGATTGATTGATTGATTGATTGATTGATTGATTGATTGATTGATTGATTGATTGATTGATTGATTGATTGATTGATTGATTGATTGATTGATTGATTGATTGATTGATTGATTGATTGATATGTGGGGTTTAACGTCCCAAAACCACCATATGATTATGAGAGACGCCATAGTGGAGGGCTCCGGAAATTTCGACCTCCTGGGGTTCTTTAACGTGCACCCAAATCTGAGCACGCGGGCCTACAACATTTCCGCCTCCATCGGAAATGCAGCCGCCGCAGCCGGGATTCTAACCCGCGACCTGCGGGTCAGCAGCCGAGTACCCTGGCCACTAGACCGCCGTGGCGGGGCTACTTGCTGCGAATTCAAACTCGTAAGATGCCTAAACTGTCGCACAAAATGGTTCATTTTTGCCTACAACAAAGAGTCCCATGGGCGCGCACGATAACGTAGCCACGAGGGAAGCGTGGTGAAAACGAGATGCTAAGTGAGTGCATTCGACGCGCCGGTCAGGTAGACTGGAAACAGAAATTTACTAGTGAAACCGATGCACGCTACATCTATCCTTAACTGCAGAAAGCACATCATTTTCTCCGCTTGGTTGCGCTGATCTCTGTCCAAGCGAGCCGAGGCCACACGTCCGAGCGTTCAAGTAAAAGATGCTGACGGCTGTACATAACTATATCCATGCGTACTAATCTCACATGAAAGCAAACAAGCCAAATAAAAGGACCCGTCACGATGGTCTAGTGGCTAAGGCACTCAGTTGCTGACCTGCAGGTCACGGGACCGAATCCCGGCTGCGGTAGCCGCATTTTCGATGGAGGCGAAAATGCTGTAGGCACGTGTACTTAGATTTGTGTGCACGTTAAAAAACCCTAGGTGGTCGAAATTTTCGGAGCCTACCGTGTCTTTCGTAATCGTAAACGATGGGTTTTCGACGTTAAAGCCGAATAATTACTACTATTGGGCCGAACAAAAAGCAAAAAAAAAAAAAAAAAATAACACACGCATGCCAACGTCATAAGACGAAAAGAATAGACATGGCCGCAAGATTTGACACCGGCTAGCTTCTTCAGTTGCTTTTTTTTATAATAGGGCCGCAAAGGCTATCGAGACACCTTATCAATGTATGCACTTGATTCAATGCCAAGCTTATCGAGATAGAGAGAGCCCGTACATGTATTTTAATCCTCCGCGATATCGTTGCAACCGTAAGGGATTCAAGTTCGCTGTCTGAAGCGGGGCCTTAACATGCGCAAGGCTGTGATTGACGCACGGAAGACAGATCGAGCGGGTTTTTTTTTTTTTTCTCAGCTTCCCAGTTTATCAGTATTTTTCTTAGTGTGTAGGTCCAAAACAACGGATTGCATATTACGAAGAGTGAACGAATGTAAGTTTTATAAGGCAATAATTCTACCTGTTGTGTTGCATGGCAGAGGTGGCGACAACCAGCGGCCCACGCGGCCACCTGGGAGGACGTCAAATCCCTCCCCACCTTCCTAATGTCACTTCTTATCTGAAGGTGTGTATATGGCACTTACGAGCTCAAATGAAACTTTTGCAATAATTTACGTTTGTAAATTTCAACCTTCTGATGTGTACGCTGAAAATGAATACCGTTTCTATTCCAAACTTTTTTATTTAAAAAAATTCCGTTTTTTTTTTTTTGCCTACCTTCTAACAACTCACTCCTTCACCCATTGGTCGTGGAGCCCCCGGTCAAGTTTCTTTCATGAAGCTCGGCCCTACACCTTAAAAGGTTGCCAACCCTTGTTCTAAGGTATCCAAGATTTTTCACAGCTTTCTTCTCTATAGAATGACATCTTCATTCCACAGGAAGCCTGAAGTGAGTTTCTTGATGACTGAAACATGATCAGCTATTTTTTATAACTACTATTTGCATCTCCGTTGCCTGTTGCTTTGTTTCATTTCCACCTATGGTAAATGCTTTCCTGGGTCGCTGAACATGAAATAGTTATCTAAATTGAACGTGTCTGTTTTCTTTTATTTGTTTGTTATTATTGATAATACTATTATTATTACCATTATTATTATCATTGCATTCTTCCTGTACACAAATCGTATTATGTATTTTTGTTCACGCATTGCATCTATCTCATCCTGCTAAATCTCCTGAAGGATTTGCAGTATAAATAAATAAATAAATAAGTAAATAAATAAACTAGGGCTACGTATCTATAATAATTGAATACTGGAGAGTCAGTGGTGCCTTTTTCTCTAAGTATTGTCATTGAGACGCGTTTTTCTTTTTTCTAATTACCGATGCTCATCTGCCGTTTTTCACACCAAATGTTCACGTTGTGTAGGGCACTGCCTAACAATTTCTGGTCGTCACGAATGTTTATCTACCGGTAAAAGATGCAGTCGCCCGCGAACCATTTGAGTTTCAGAAGTGTCTCGTTTGTGGTGTCATTTTAAACAACAAAAATAACAATGGCCCGAAAACCGACTCTCGGAGAACGTCTGATCTCAAGGGCACCGGGCGTGGATACGAGCTACCCATTGATACGCATTTATTTATTTTGTTTTCGATACTGCCAGCGTTCATACGAGACGAAAGCAGAAGGGCATCAGTTCTTGGATACACAATATAGTTTTTAGATTCACGTTTATAAGCGGCATATTTTTCAGGACGTCTAAGAGTGGCTGGAGGGGTCTGGAGGCAAAATTCAATAAGTACATTCTGAAAAAATGGCGTTAATTGTATACAAACACTGAGCAATCTGTACATACTTATAGACGGCATATAAGACAGCTCTTATCTAGTAGACCACTTGTACACAAACACAAGAGCACTGGGAACAATACACCAGAAAAAATACACACATAACTTTGAACCAGTTACTGCACCCAGCAAAACAAATTCGCTAACGCGCATCGATACCTACAAGATAATTCCATCCTTGACAGCAGTCCACCTCGGTGGAACTGTAGCTACGGTGTTCGGCTAGTGAGCCGAAAGCCGCTGGCCCCGGCCCTGGCAGTCGCATTTCGATGGGGGCGAAATGGTATATAGGCCCGTGTGCTTAGGTCTGGAAATTTGGAACCCAAGTGGTCCATATTTCCGGAGCCTTATACTACGGCGTCTCTCATAATCATATCGAGACATAAAACTTGCGACATTACCATTATTATTTATGACAGCAGTAATTCGTTTTTAATATTGAACAATTTTAGTGAAAACTTGGGATTCATACTTCGAAATCTTAGCGCCAAAAAGCGGAGACAACAGGAAGAAACGTACAAAACAAGAGGGCAAACATCACACAATTAAAGATTACCAGAACGCATTTGATAGCGAGACGCGATCAAATGCGTTCTGGTACTTCCTAATCAGAACTAACAGCCAAGAAAACCGAGGAAGTTATAGGGATGTAATTTAAGGTATTCATCATGTAAATGTGAAGAAAGTAAAGAGGACGGAGAAAAAGCTTGCTGCTGGCTTTTACCGAACATGCGACCTTCGAATGTGTCCGAGGCTCTACCTAATGAGCTACAGCGCCAATCTTTACCCTGTCCACCTACGGGGTGTATATATGTGCATCTAAATGTGGGAGTGTCAGTCAGCGCCACTCAATGACTGCAAGCGTCTCGTTCTGGCTGACTGGATACTGGATACCTTAATGTATGCGGGACGGCTTCATGCTCTCCCATAGTAGGGTACCAAGTATACTCTTAATAGTTAACTACTTTTTATAAACACACCTTAAGGTATGCAAGGAAATATTAGAACGGCTTCATGCTCTCCCATAGCAGAGTACCAAGTATACTCTTAATAGTTAGCCACTTTTTATAAACACACCTTAAGGTATGCAAGGAAGTATTAGATGCGAAGCAGCTTATGACGTAGTTCCATCTAGTGCGCGTGCGGCGTGACCACCCTTACTGCACATGCGCCAACTCTACCGCCTCTCGGGTGAGCGCGAGGAGGTGGGAGGACCCTTTCTTTGCGAGGGCTGTCGAGGAGGAGGAGAGGAGGGGTTGGCTTGAGCGCTGCCTCCGCTCCACGCGGAAGCGTCGGGGGCAAACGGCTACAATTGAAACGTGGGCTCGCAGGATTTCAAGCTGGACGGTTGTGCCCTCGCGATCTCCGACTTCAGCGTAGCTCCCGCCGACTGGTTCGCCCTCCGCGGTCTCCTGACGCCGTGCAGCTCTCGCATTGTGGCACCCCGCCCTTGAACTGCTTCGACCGGATCCCCACTTTCCTATCTCCTTCTTTTTTCTCTCGCTTGGCTGGCTTCTTCTCCGTCTATTTTCCTTCTATTCTTTTTATCCCTCCTTCCCCCCACCCCTATAAGGCACTGCGCCGTGTCACCTGAAGGCAGACAGAAATTAGGTGCCTTTTTCCTCTTCATTGTAACCACTACCACCACCACATGCCCAAACGCAACGGCAACGTCGGCAACCAAACCCCGCCGTACGCAACGCCGACGTCGAAGTCAAGCGTCAGCGTCGAGTCAATGCATCGGCTGCGAACAGACGAAACGAGTCCAACGACCGCGCAGAACGCCTCGCTTGTGACGCCAGCTGCCCGAAAACGTGTTCCACGCTCGCCTTCATGGGTACTAGTCTCACATTCCTGCAGCTGTTGGTACTTGACGGTTAATAGAAAGTTCCGCAGCACTTAACTTGCGGGTCAATAAACTCAATTAATAAAGTCAATCAATAATCCAATATTAATAATCAATATTCAATAATTCAATAAAGTCAATCAATAATTCAATCAATAATAAAGTCAGTCAATAAAAGTGCTGGAAGGCATCTTAAGGTATCACCTTACGCGTCGAAATATGACATATATCCTCCGTGGAATATCTTTCTCTTAAGTTTGTTATAGGCTGTCTATTTTTCTGTCTGATTGTTCTTTCGCTTGGTACACTCCGCAATTTCTTATCAACGCTTGAAAGTGAAGAAAAAGAGAAAGGATAGCTCTAACACACAAAGTCACACACCTCAGAGTAATTATAACCCTGTCAGTCTATAATCGCCGCTGCAAGTCTGATGACTTCAAGAAGTTGAGCGCCACTTTCGTCACCTTTACCCATGATGGCCTCTTAGGACACCGTCATCCCTTTCCGCAGTGTCGGGTTCTTCTATAGACTGGTTACCGTCCCTGCTTTTCTATTCTTTCCTGTTCCTTGCTTTTTATCAACGTTAAATGTTTATAAAATCTCTGCGACACGTAACTGTGTAGTCGGGTTAAACTTTGCTATGAATGCTGATTCGGCAAACCTCCGGTAAGACTTCTCAACTGCTCCCGGCAGCATTTTTTTTTCTCTCTGTAGCCCCACCATTCAGCTGCCGAGATTCAATAAAATTTGTTGCGAATTTTGTGTGCAGAAGATACTAGGACCTTTGGCATCTGCCTCAGTTGCGCAGAAAGCAACTAAAGCACTGCTACTTTACCTAAAGTCAACAAACCTGAGCGACCGCTTGTAGACTCTGTGTGCTCACCGAGTGTACTCGTTATTGTGTGCCTTCTCATCTCTCTGCAACCTCTTTTCTACCCTCTATCCCTTCCCCAGTGCAGGGTAGCAAACCGGATGTGCGTCTCGTTAACCTCCCTGCCTTTCCTTGCATCTTTATCTCTCTCTCTATCTCTCTGTTGCGAAGTTACACCCATTTTCCAGGCTTCGTTAAAGTGGTTCGTCCTAACGAACACGCATGCAGAAGTCGACCCGTCGCGGAAATTCGAGGTGCTCGCGGTAACCTTGAGACACGCCAGCGATAGCGCCGCGGCGGGATTTGCCGGTTGCCGCAGCTTCCGCAACGATAGCGAGCTTCATCCGGAAAAGGGCCTTTCTCGGCAGGCACGCCGAGGGTGTGCACAGAAGAGAAAGCCTCGGTTGCCGACGCGGAAGAGCACGTGCAGGCTTCAGCGCACGCGTTGCCCGGCGGTGGTTCTGCAGCAAAGGTACCGAATCCATATACTTCAAAAGGAATAACGTTCGGTTGAGTTAATACTTGACCTCGCATCAGAAACTGTAGCGCGATGAAGAGTAACGCGAGACAAGAAGCAAACAGATCAATGTCAACACAGGTTTCCCAGTACTTAATTATATTGACCAGCCACTGTTCGTATCTGATATATTGAATACAATACCTCAATAAAGCTACTATAGGTGTCATGATAAGCAGCTATTGCAGAATTGACATGTCATGAAGAAGGTACTATGACTCACATATTATACCCTAATAATTAATTATTTGCAATTATTACTAATTCTGCATTTTCGATCGAGGCGAAAATGCTGTAGGCCCATGTGCTCAGATTTGGGTACACGTTAAAGAACCCCAGGTGGTCGAAATTTCCGGAGCCCTCCACGCAATTTCAGATATTATGTCATACTAACGTAGTTTATTTGAGCTCTAAGTTACTATAGATAGCAGTAGGCTCGAGGATATCCAGTACTAGTTTCCACCCCCTGTGGCCCACGAACGTGTGTCTTACTCAAAGCATGCCACCTCCTTCATTCCGCTGCGGCAGGCGATCGAACCGGCGACCTAGTTCTCAGTCGACATGGCCAACGAGTGGACCGGGGTGGTCACCTATATAAAAAAGAATTAATGTAACAAAAGTCCAATATGCCGGTTTTTTTTTTCTCGTAGAAACTTTTTCAGTGCAACTGCGGTAAGTGTAGCAGCCTAATTCAGCGCGAATTCCAAATTGCCACCCGTCCAGTTCACGCCTGTCAGGAAAGGCGCGATTGGCTGCGCTTCCGACTGACCTCGCGCGACGTAAATTACCGCACGCTGTCTAATGTACGTTGCTGCTGTTGTTGTGAAACACATCTACGATATCTCCGCAGGATTCATTTTCAGGTGAGCCAGCACTGGCAACATGCGCGAGGAAATGATATGTAAGTCTTGTAGTGCAAAAGAACAAAAACGCCAGCCAAGGTGAAACACAAAAATTATAAAGACGTTTTGGCTCTCACGCGGGAGCCTTGTTCACATTCACAGACTGTGAACACAGACTGAACACAGACTGAACACAGACCGTGAACACAGAATGAACACAGACTGTGAACACAGACTTTGAACACAGACTTTGAACACAGACTTTGAACACAGACAGTGAACACAGACAGTGAACACAGACTGAACACAGACTGCGAACACAGACTGCGAACACAGACTGCGAACACTGACTATGTTAACAGACTGTGAATAAGGCTCCCATGTGGGGAGCCGAAACGTCTTTATAATTTTTGTGTATTTCACCTTGGTCGGCATTTTCGTTACTTTGCACTATGTTTGTCTCCAACCAGACGGGATTCCGTCAGACTCTTGACTATGTAAGTCTTGTATTGCCAACAAATTCCGTGTCCACGATAGTCGGCGTGCCTGGCCGAGGAGGCGGCGATCATGCATGCGACTTTGACTGCGAGCCGCGGAGGTTTCCTGGAAGACAAAGCACACAAAGCGTGACACGTCACGGAGAATGCCTTCTTTATATACATCGGGCAAGGTGCCCGTGATCAACGGAACTTTAAGCCTACTCATGCACTGCTTCGCGTGCTACTTGTGGTTCTCTCGAGTGGGAGATAGCATGTCATACTAACGCAGTCTCTTTGGGCTCTTGGTCATTAGCAGTAGACTGGAAGACAGCCAGTACGCGTTGATACCCCCTGCAGTGGCCCTCGAACGTGTATTTTACTCAAAGCATGCTGCCACCTTCGGACCATGGAATAACATTCCAGATGATTCGCCCGAGCTGACCGACCCAGACCCGCCAATCACCATGGCGCGACGACCAGATACGACCACTTCTATCGATTTCGAACTGCCTGAATTCATGAAACACCTGCAAAGTATGCTGTTAAGAATTATTGCAACTACTCAAACACTTCTATATAGTTTCTTGTTATATTGATGCACAGCTTTCTTCCTTTTGAATAAAAATTTCTTGTCTTTGCGCAAGTTCATACAACACTTGTGTGACATGTATATTTGTGCGCTCATTTTGTTCAATAGAAGGGTCGTGAACAAATAAGCATATGTTTTGGCACACGCATGTAGAGTGAGTTATGTGATATTTTCGCAAAATTCCTGCTGCTCTTGCACGGGTCCTTTGCCTCGCTCAAGATGTCTTCGACAACTTTTCGCCTAGGGACCTCCAGCATTATGTTGTTAGAAATAAACTTGACATGTTGTATGGCATTGTGTTTTGATATTAAAGGGGTCTGCAGAATCACTTCATTCTCTATTTGCAATCAAATAGACTCTAGAGTGAAAATTCACCTGATATGTTGCAAATATTCAGAAGCGGTGAGACAACAAACTTGGTCGAATTACATTGTATTGGCGCCACAAGAAAATACCGACGTCTCCTTATATACGTTTAATTAAACAAAAATGAAAATACTGCATAATAACTCATCTTGCAGTAACAAAATACTTTTTGAAATATTCTGTTTGACCCAGGACCATCAACAGTTGAAATGCACTAACGCAACCATGTCTTACAATCCACACGTATGTTATTTTCTTGTTCATTTTTGATAATGAAGATTATATTCTTTACAGACTACTTTACCATTTCGTCTTCCTGTTTTTCAAAGTTTCGACTCTTACATTTTGTACCTTTTTTCTATATGTGTATCTTTCATGTTTGTGTATGTAAAAATGTCTTTTTTTCACCCTGCACGCTTTTTTAAAAAGCTGGAAAGAAAGAAAGAAAGAAAGAAAGAAAGAAAGAAAGAAAGAAAGAAAGAAAGAAAGAAAGAAAGAACGAAGAAAGAAAGAAAGAAAGAAAGAAAGAAAGAAAGAAAGAAAGAAAGAAAGAAAGAAAGAAAGAAAGAAAGAAAGAGAGAGAGATCCGAAATTCAGTGTTAAACAATTACAAATTTCAGTTAAATTTTCTAAAGCAAGGTCGGAGTAATTGACGGCGCATCGTCGAAAGCCAAACCAGCCCGCAGCCATTAGTGTCGTTCTATTCAATGCTAAACATCGATTTTCTTCGCGTTTCCTGCTGAATGCAATCACTCACGTCACCCACGCTTGAGTGAGTACTACGGTCGAAATGGACAAAGTTCACAACTTAAGCGCAGAGGCTTTTAACGACGTCGTCTCATTTTCCTCGAACATAGCTCGAGGCTCGTTAACACCGACACGTCCCCTTGCCGTCGACGTTTCGATCAAGAAGCGAGAAAACGTCAGGTCAAGGTCCACCCATCGTCACAGATAACAGGGACGAGTTGACGGAAATAAAGGTGATTTTTTTTTTCTTTTCGTCTTTACTCTTCCCTCTCAAGTACCACGGGTCATTCTTAACGCGGACGCTGAGGTCAGTCCAGGCGTCGGCTTTCTCGTGACGTCAGGAACGCGAAGCTTCATTGAAATTCCGGTGGCGCGACTCCTTTCTGTTTTTTTTTTTTTTTCTCTTGGTCGCAGCGATCGGCGACCGCCGCCCAGGCGAGAGCAATACCACCGGCTAGCGGCAGCCACTTCTCGTCCAGGGATTCCAGTCTCGGCGGTTTGCAATGAAGCGCCGCGTACTGCTGCTTGTGCTGGCCTGTTGCACGGGTTTGGGTGAGTGGCCAGTCTTCCTCGGCAGCGCGTTTTCTCGGGGGCGTTTCGCGCAGTCAGTGAGTTCCAAAATAACCGATGATGCGCGTCTACGAGCTTTTCTGAAGAGTGGGAAATTGGGCACGCTGGCGGCACATTAGCCCTGCAGGAGCAGTGCGACAGCTGATGGTGCATGTCTAACAGCTTTGAAGAGTAGAAAATTTTGCAACATTGGTAGCACATAATTAGTCAAGGAAAGGCGCGACAGCTGACGATGCATGTCTGCAAGCTTTGAAGAGTGGACAATTTGGCACTTTGGTATCACGTTATTAGTCTATAACGACGGTGCAGAAGACAAAGGCAGGCGATGACAACACACAGTACTGACTTTCATAATTCGTTTAACAGAGAAGCGAAGCACACACATGTGATTGGAGCGTGTAGGCATGCTTAGCAGAGGGTGCAGTTATCAACCGCTTCGAAGACTGCACAATAACAAGATCGACGCGTTTTCACATAAATTCGAAAGAAATCTGATAAAAACTCACCGGCAAAAATTTTTTCACTATTAAGATTTATCCGACGAATTCAGAGTGCATCGGCCTATACTGTCCTTATAATAACGAGAAGTAAACGAATTGGCTGGTATTGATGCTAAAATTATGGGCATGAAGAGAAAGGCCAGCTGTTTGTGCTGTCTTTGCATCTCTCTAGTCAGCGCGTTTGCACCCTCAGTTATTTTATACAGCATTATAGGCGGCTCCACTATTAAAGAGAACACTTGCGAACACGGTATGTTTGAATTTCACTCTCTTTGATAGCCGTACTGGCTTAGAGTTGCGTAAGATTATCGCTGATTGACAGTTATGACTTCCTTTGACAGACTAGTGCACTGCGTGAACGTTGTATCTTTACCCGCGTGCTGTCAGGGTGCCGGTTATATCAACAGCAGTCGCAGTGTTCCCTTTGTAGTGTTCCCTTTAACAGATGACGGTACTGCGCATGTTACGTTTACTTTTTTTTTTTTCGGAACACCATGTTGTAAGCGTCGACATTCAACAAACTTCTAGCTGCTTTTCTTATTGCATCTTCTTTTAATACCGATTTCCTAGTTGACTTGCTGTGATTGTGTTCCACATCAGATTCGTCTTTCTTTGAGGCGTTGTGCTGGTCAAACGGGGCCGCGAGCTAATGAAGACATGTGCTAGTACTTGAACAAAGTTCACGAATAGGTTGGAGATTGTGGCGTCCATGAGCCTTCGAACAAGGTTCAAGAACAAGCCAGAGATAGTGAATCATCTCTTTGCCGGGATTGTGGCAGCCGCTAATCTTTCAATATACTACAGTCCTGTCAAAGTACCATGATGAACGTGCGTCCCATTGCAGAAGCTTATGATATCCACGACAACGACAGTGGTGCAGCATGTGTACGCCTCCCACCGATTCTCTCTCTCTCTCTCTCTCTCTCTCTCTCTATATATATATATATATATATATATATATATATATATATGATTGAAGAGAAGGACGCACGTACGAAATGTGGATTTATTAACGTTTCGGCTGGTGGACCAGCCTTCGTCAGAATGACGAAGGCTGGTCCACCAGCCTTCGTCATTCTGACGAAGGCTGGTCCACCAGCCGAAACGTTAATAAATCCACATTTCGTACGTGCGTCCTTCTCTTCAATCATCTATTACACCGGACCATCGATCTTCATTCCTAAAGTATATATATATATATATATATATATATATATACATACATACATACATACATACATACATACATACATACATACATACATACATACATATCTCGGTTCACGTGCAACGTGACGCCACACAGACTCAGTGTACCACACTAGCCTCCACTCGCCTCCATGGCTACAGGTGGCACTGACTGACACTCCCACGTTTAAATTCACATATAAACCCAATAAAGTGGCTGGGGGGATAGCCGCCGTGGTAGCTCAGTGGTAGAGCATCGAACGCGTTATTCGAAGGTCGCACGTTCGGATCCTGCTCACGGCAAGTTATCTTTTCACCCACTTTTCTTCCTGCACATTTACATTACAATTGGTCTAATAACTTCCCCTATACATTCCTTGGCATTATTGTTTGTTAGATCTCATTAATATTGTGTCAAAACACGGAAAAACAATAGTATATATATATATATATATATATATATATATATATATATATATATATATATAGAGAGAGAGAGAGAGAGAGAGAGAGAGAGAGACGCTCTTATAGCTCTGTGTTGAATGTGTCTTCATCAATTTTAAAAAGCCCAGTGGCTTCGCTGACGAATACCGACAAGCGAGATGCGAGATTTAAAAGTCATTAAATAAGAAAGAGTTGTGTTAGTGCATTAGTTTATCAATGCTTTGAATCAATAAAAAAAGTAACTTTTATTTTTACGAGAACCCATTTCAAAGGATGACAACTAAATCGTTACGGAGCTGCCGGCATTAGTAAACTCATTTTAGTTCACCCTAACCTTATTTATTCTCTTCATAATAGACCTTCCTTGATTTTTATAGATAATGGTGGACTTCATTCTATTCTAATTAGAACAGGAAATTTAGCAAGCCATAACAACATATATTGCACCATAACGGCTGAAATACATAACAGTAAATTGAAATTCTGTCTTTGACCATGCTTCGGTCTTGACCTTGATTCATTCTATCTGTTATAGTCTGGTACGATCGTTCGAAAAACTGCGTTTTGAGCTCTCTTTATAAGCAATCTACTTCGGCAAAAATACAAATACTTTTTAAATATGGTTCACCGGTGGAAAGGAACTCGATGTTTTCTTCATCGTTCTTATAATTGAACTCGAAATGCTGTCTGTCTGCACGCACTTTTTCTAACGCGATAAGGTTGCGCCCGTCAGCGTCTTCTGTGCCTTTGTGTAGTTTGTGCGCAAGCATATCTTACTTCTCATGAGAGGATGCGATATTGCAGGGGCCTCAGCGAGTGGTAAGGAAGGACCAAAGCGTGTCACGAAAGCAGAGGGTCCCGGTGAATCGAACAGGACGGCTCACGCAAGAAATGCTGCCGTTTCTGAAGCCGCAGCAGCCCCGCAAAACCCAGCCGCTTCCAAAACCTTGGACGTGGCCAGTTCCAAGCGACACGTAGACGTGCAACCTCGCCTCGGACAGAACATCCCCTCAGGTCAGCCTCACTACCCTTTCCCACAAGCCTTCGACCAGGGTTTCGGTTCGCCAGCGGAGGTCGGAGCTCCTTTCGCGGTGAATTTCGACCACGGTCATCCACTGCAACAAGATGGCCTAGGGCGCCAGGATCCAGGGATCAGCCAGGACTTCAGTCCAGGACTGACCTTGAACCGATTTCCAGGTCAGTACCGGGCCTTCTCTTTGCTGTACCACTGTCTGTACGCGTTGCCTTGAATGCTGTCGACGCCATGGCCAGTGCCGGTGGTAGTGCAGCTTGGCAGGACGACCCTTGTCGGCAGACTCAACGAATAGGGCGAGGATAAATTCGATATAACTCACTACTGGTAGCATGTCAACGCAGGTAGTGTTCGTATGACATGTTCACATGCTTTCTTAGCGGTTCCGGCAGTTCCAAGAAAAAAATCCATGGCAATCGACCATATTATCGTCCGCCTAAAAACACTATGATTAGAATTGTGCGAACAGAGCTGTGCTATTTGAAAATGAAGAATACAGGTGTGTCAGTTCCTCGTATTCTACTACGTGGAACTCTGTCGAGCGCCTGTTATAAAGTGTCTGAACCAGAGCATTCAGTAAATCTAGGAACTGCAACTTGCCACTTCGAAATAAAATGTCCCAACAGTCAGAGCTTAAGCATAGGCAGTGAAGCCTAAAGGAGCACCGACAAAAAATTTCGAAGCAGAGATAATGAACGAGATAGGTTTATGTGGAGACACACACAACATCCACGAGATATATCAACGGCAACTAGAACTGTTCTATTGCCTAGAACCTCTCTTAAAAATGAATTTCATCGTGCACGCCGCGTGCCTCAACCAGATGCGGAGCCCCTCGCGACGCAGACATCAACGCAGGGGGCAACGTAAACTAACCTACGTCACGAGTTTGTGTTGGCGGGTTGCTGGCACGCGCCTTGCGCTACCTGCGATTTTCCTCCTTCGTGCTTGCGGTTTCGCGTGTGCTGTCGGTGCGGCACCCACGTCTCAGTTTCGCGTAGGTCACGTGACCAGCTGCGTTGACCTTGCACCCGGAAGGGCTCCTGCCTAGTTCAGAGCTCTTTGAAACCGAAACTGAGGCTGGGCGCTCTAAAAACGCGTCTAAATAAATAACCACCATGCACTCGCGCTAACGTGGTTTCCAGCCGTGATAAGTGGGTCATAAGATAAGTGGCTCATAAGCTATATATGAAAAACTAGCCACCCTGTTTACGAGGTGTCTCCTGACGGGAAGAGTACCAGAGTCTTGGAAGAACGCTAACATCATCTTAATACATAAGAAAGGAGATGACAAGGACTTGAATAATTACAGGCCGATTAGCTTGCTCTCTGTAGTATACAAGCTATTTACAAAGGTAATTGCTAACGGAGTAAAGAAAACACTAGAATTCAATCAACCAAAGGAACAAGCAGGATTTCGATTACCCTACTCAACAATCAACCACTTTCATACTATCAATCAGGTAATAGAGAAATGCTTAGAATATAACCAACCACTATACATAGCCTTCATAGATTACGAGAAGGCGTTTGATTCAGTAGAAATATCAGCTGTCATGCAGATACTGTGGAATCAGGGCGTCGATGAAGTATATATAAACATCCTGGAAGAAATCTACAGGAGATCAACTGCTACCTAGTGCTTCATAAAGAATGCAACAGAATACCAATCAAGAAGGGTGTAAGGCATGGGGACACAATCTCCCCAATGCTATTTACCGCGTGCTTACAGGAGGTTTTCAGAAGCCTAGAATGGGAACAGTTAGGGACAAGAGTTAATGGAGAGTACCTCAGTAACCTGCGCTTCGCCGATGACATTGCATTGTTGAGTAACTCAGGGGACAAATTGCAACTGATGATTACGGAGTTAGACAAGGAGAGCAGAAAGGTGGGTCTTAAAATGAATCTGCAGAAAACGAAAGTAACGTAGAGCAATCTCGGAAAAGAGCAGCGCTTCGAGATAGGTAATACTGCACTTGAAGTTGTAAAAGACTATGCCTACTTATGGCAGGTAAAAACCGCGAAGCCGAACCACGAAATTGAAATAACTAGAAGAATAAGAATGGGGTGGAGCACATTTGGCAAGCACTCTCAAATTATGACAGGTAGATTACCACTATCCCTCAAGAGGAAGGTATATAACAGCTGTATCTTGCCGGTACTTAGCTACGGAGCAGAAACCTGGGGACTTACAAAGAGGGTTCAGCTGAAATTGAGGACGACGCAGCGAGCAATGGAAAGAAAAATGGTAGGTGTTAGCTTAAGAGACAAGAAGAGAGCAGAGTGGATTAGGGAACAAACGGGGGTCAAGGATATCATAGCTGAAATCAAGAAGAAGAAATGGACATGAGCCGATCATGTAGCGCGTAGACAGGATAACCGCTGGTCATTAAGGGTAATTGACTGGATCCCCAGAGAAGGGAAGAGAGTTAGGGGGAGACAGAAGGTTAGGTGGGCAGATGAGATTAAAAAGTTTGCGGGTATAAATTGGCAGCAGCAAGCACAGGACCGAGTTAACTGGCGGAACATGGGAGAGGCCTTTGTCCTGCAGTGGACGTAGTCAGGCTGATGATGATCATGATGATGAAGCTATCTATTGCAATGACAACAACAATATGACAAGGTGCGATATTTTTGTTTGAGTGCTCCTAATAGCAAAGATAGGTGGCGAGCATGTGCGTGCGCAGGGGAAGGTTCGTCGCAGTGTTCCCTTACTATTATATCAATGTACTGGGTTAATTTGCCCCCTCCCCTCCATTTAGGTGACTGCAGGGGAGATTAGCTGGCTGACATGGGCATGCAGACATGGGGTGTTTCATAGAGTTTCCTAAAATTAACTAGAGGGGACTCTGGCGCTGCGATCGTTCAGCGACCATTGGAATGATGGTATAGTACACACATTTGCCTAGTCTTCGTACTTGCTGGTGGCTAATCCTACTTGCGGCTTCGTCTATTGCTGTGTTTCGGTTTTGTTTTGAAAAAAAGATTCAACCCTTTTGAACCTCGTGACCCAATTTGGAAAGGTAAGTTGAAAAAAAAATAGGGTGGTGAAGCGCAATCGCTGAACATTTGCTGATTTTTGTTTCGTGAGAAAACAGCTTCAAGCCACACGAACACACTCGGAGCCAAAAGCAGATCAGAAGTACGAAGTTTAGACAAACGTGTGTACTACCCATCATTCCCATGCTCACTGAAGCGCCGTGCGTTGCAGCTCCCATAGACACTAGCGCCAGAGTTCCCTCTAGTGTATATTAGGAAATTCTATGGAGTGTTTCACGTCTTCTGACTTCGTTATCTTTTCAAATAAATTCAAACGACGCAATTGAATGGCGTGATATTTGCAGCAAAAGGGCAGTAACGACAAAAGTTATATAAAATTAAAACCCAGTCAGTAATCCCTTAATTTCTCTCACGACAGTTCACTCAGTAAATTGCTCACTGATTCAAGAACATAATGCGACTTCAGAAGCTAATAAAGACGACACTAGAAAATTTCTTATCAAGCCAAACAGCACAAGAAACGATGCGCTATAAATATTGTTTAGAATAATAGAACGTAAAAGTTTGCAATGAAAAAAAAAACGCTAGGTGATAAGCCAAATCTGGTTTGTTTGCAGCCACTATCCCCCCTCCCCTGTGCTGGGGTACCAAACCGGTTACTTGCAACAGGTTATCTTCCCTAGCCGAGTTTTTCTTTTCATCTCTCTCTCTCTCTCTCTCTCTCTCTCTCTCTCTCTCTCTCTCTCTCTCTCTCTCTCTCTCTCTCTCTTGGTACAGTGTTCCACACAGCAGTGATACGAGCATTTTACATTGTTTACTATAATATGTATATGTAGCACGTATTTTAAGCCTAACTATGCTAATACGGATGAATTTCCACGTTTTGCAGGTAAAGAAATGAGGTTGAATGCATAGCATCAACTAACAGATGGAAAAGTTCAGTAATCAGGTAGACCTCTCCCCTTGAGCTGATTAGGGGTATGGTCATTAACATGTACCCTCGGAAGTACCAGTTAGACTGAGCAAGCCTTAAATGGCAGATGGATACCTTCTCGGCGTACCTGTGAACGCACGCTTTCTGGATGTCCCGCCATTCACACTGATCGATACGAAGTACTTGATTTCATTGGCATGGCACACAATGAGCTTTGAAATTTAAAAAGAAATGACACAAAAAAAAGCTGAAGGAAATGCTCTCGTAGAAATAAACAGCGATAAAAACTCCGGGGTTCCCCGAAGAAGCACTTAAAAGTAGCATAATACAGTAAATCCTACTAAAGTCTTCCTACGTTTTATACACGTGTTGGAAGCCTATACTTGTTACGCAGGGTCTGCTGCGGACGGCACATCCCCAGCATTGCTCGGCGCCGGACCTCAGGGTAGCCGCTTCAACGCTGTGAGTGACCGTCCGGACGGGAGCAGCCGCGCCAAGGTGCCGCCGATCGAGCTGTCGTACGACTCGGACGTTGTGACCGTGGCCGACATCGAGAGGCTGGGAGGCGCCAAACTGGAGCGCACCGTTCGTGGCTACTACGACAGCGGGGCCGACAGGGAACAGACGTTGAGGGAGAACGTGCAGGCTTTCTCCAGGTACTTAACCATGGGACTTCCTCCCATACACGCAAAGCCACAAAAGCCCTCTTGCACTTCTTAAGGACCACCAGACTTCGAGACCGCTTGTGAAAGAACAGTGTGACACCGTGCTGTGCAGTCTCGAGCTGACTATTCATCCTTCTATTTCTTACTCCTCTTCTTTTCTATCCCTTTCCTTTCTATAATTCTCTCTTTCCCCCCCCCCCAAGTGTAGGGTAGCCAACCGAGCCAAGCTTGGTTAACCTCCCTGCCTTTCCTCTCTATTTATCTCTCTCTCTCTCACTCCGATAAAGATAATGATAATAAATATTTGCGACTTAACGTCCCAAAATCACGATATGATAATGAGGCACGCCGTAGCGGAGGGCTTTAACGTGCACTGACATGGAACGGTACAGCACGGACCTCCGCCGTCTCACCTCTACCGAAACGCCACCGCCACGTCCGGAATCGAACCCGCGACCTCCGAGTCAGCAGCTGAGCACCTTAATCACTGATGAACCACGACGGATACCGGGGGACTTCCGATTTGTAACATACATATGTGGAAGTTCTAGTGCGCCCACGTCGTGTCGGTGAAAGGAGGTAGAGGGCGTTCGTGTCGTGCGATAACGTCATACTTCAGAAACAGCGTGCACTAAACGAACACGGGACAAGCATGGTTATGAAGTGTTTCTTAACACCACTTGTACTTGACCAGCTAGAAAAAAATTTTCGTGGAAAGATGTCCGTGAGGCAACCAACTCCGATAGAATAAGGTATTTATGCGACATCTTAGAAAGATGCTTTAACCTTCAGGTTCGCACAACAGTCAATGATAGCTATTACGTGCCCCATGATCGGGTCAGTGCCATTCTGTAAACTAATTGAGCAATTTCTTACCCAAGCGCTTGTGTGGGTAACAGCTGAACAATCTGAGACATAAAATACAGAATTTTAGCGTTGGGACCCCACAGCGACTGCGGCGTATCAAATACCTTGCATTCTTATTCACTCTTCTTGCGTTCAGCTGACGAACAGAAGAAAGCTGGAAGAGCACGAAATAACGCGTGTGCATCAGGACCGAACGGTAAGGGGTACTCGGCACTAGAACTTGCGACCCCCACAGGGCAACCAGAATACAACCCAAACGCTCACATAAGCCACCACTTTTGCAAAGCTAGATATTCCACAGTTCTTCGCTACTTCCTTCTTTAACTTCACGAAATATTTTTCATTACGTGATACTTTCCATATTGGCATGCCTTTAGCGCAGCGTCATCGGAAAAGGCATGCCTCGAAACCGTTAAGCTTGTATAACTGTAGTATTTGACCAGTGTAGTCTTCAACCCTGAGATAGCCTGAAATACAAGGCTCAGATAACTTCCGATGGGATGCTTGGGTATCGCGTCCAAGATTTTTTACAGTGAAAGCTCTATGGGGCCAGGAGAAACTAAAAACTGATCGGCAGCAGTTTCAGAAGCGGTCTCCATTGGCTCCGTTACCGGTTACATCATTCGCAGCGTCGTACTCAAGCAGGCGCGCCGTCGGCTGCGGTGTGAGGTAGCACTGCGAAACGCAATTGAACGCTCATTACACTTCTTGCATTACCCTGCCGCGGTAGTCTAGTAGCTAAGGTACTCGACTGCCGACCCGCAGGTCGCGGGACTGAATCCCGGCTGCGACGGCTGCATTTCCGACGGAGGTGGAAATGTTGTAGGCACGTGTGTTCCGATTTTGGTGCACGTTAAAGAACCCCAGGTGGTAGAAATTTCCGGAGCCCTCCACTACGACGTCTCTCATAATCATATGGTGGTTTTGGGACGTTAAACCCAACATACAAACCACTTCTTACATTACATCATGTGAGGCACAATGTGCGGCATGTGAATGAAACACTGTGGTAAACCGAAGCCAAAAGTGTGCCTAACCTTACGAAGAAGCACGAACATGTAGCCAATAATTATGAAAGGTAAATACGCAATTCTGTATTATTCTGCCCAATTATTGCAATATCGTTCTTGTATATATTTATCCAGTGTTGTTTCCCATTTTTACATGTAACATGCCCCTCCCCTCTGTAGTATGAAAACCCTGAGGGTGTAATAAATAAAATAAATAAAGGTTTCAGAGCAACGGCGGGTTGGACCCACCGCTGAGCACCAAGGCCGAACGCATTCAGCTTTCGCTGGTTAACCATTTGCGCGGAGCACTTGGGCGGTGATTTTTTTTCTTTATGCGATCGGGATACACAAAATAGACCTGTAATCACCACAAATACAGTGCGTCCGGGAGGCGCTGTTTCACTTATGGTGGTTGTCTTCTCGCTTCAATACAGGTACCGCTTCAGACCCGACGTGCTGGTGGACGTGTCCAAAACGAACACGGCGACAACTGTGCTTGGCCGGGAGATATCGATGCCCATTGGCATAGCACCGACGGCGTTGCAGAAGATGGCCCACCCCGTCGGAGAAGTGGGAACCGCTAAAGGTATCACCACCGGTGAATCAGAGAGCAGGTTTGATAATACCTGCCATTTTCCTCACCTTAATATCCTACAAGTAATTGTCTCTTGGGCAGTATTTATTTATTTATTTATTTATTTATTTATTTATTTATTTATTTACTCTCAGGGATCAAGGGCATTACAGAGAGGAGTGGGGGGTAAACACTCTACAGGTATACAATGCAGCAGGAGTGTGGTTACACATATAAAACATATTTGAAATATCCGCATAAACTGGAAAAATAAACAAGCAATAACAGAAATATGGCCAGCATCAATTTTGGAGGAAGTTAGTGTAAATTTAAGAGCTCGTTTTTTTGTTTGTTTTTATT
The DNA here is from genome assembly GCF_013339725.1 of Rhipicephalus microplus. Taxonomy (NCBI): domain Eukaryota; kingdom Metazoa; phylum Arthropoda; class Arachnida; order Ixodida; family Ixodidae; genus Rhipicephalus; species Rhipicephalus microplus. Next base: position 132,862,685 of record NC_051174.1, read on the forward strand.
GTTAGACGCTATATTAATGAGAACTAACAGACAATGATGGTCAAACAAATACAGGGGATATTATTAGGAGTAATTGTAATGTAAACTAATAACAATTGTGGGGATTTATTGTTCCAAAACCATCATATGGTTATGAGAGGCGCCGTAGTAGGGGGCTCCGGAAATTTCAACCACCTTGGGTTCTTAAACATGCACCCAAATCTGAGCACACAGGCCTACAGCATTTTCATCCCAATCGAAATAATGTAAATTAGAAGACAATTGGACGAAAACATACCTTGTCACCCGCAGGATTCGAACCTGCAGACGACCTTCGAATTACGCGTTCGATGCTCGACCACCGAGCTACGGTGGTGGTTATGTCCCCGTCCACTTTATAGTGTATATATGTGCATCCTTTACACGTTTCAGCGTCAGTCAGCGCCACCTTTTGCATTTTGGCGAGCGTGGAACAGTCTTTTTTGCGCATTGGCGTGACGTAGCACGTGACGCCAACAGGCAAAATAAATCTTGCAACACAGTATACTACATTAAGCCTTGAAAGCTGGGAAAATTGGTACGGATTTATCTTCTAGCAAACGGCACAGCAAGCGAGTTACAAATAAAGAACGAATGTAGATGGACGAGCGCAGATTCACAACCGATTTATTGAATCAGTTGCGAGTCAGTCACCGACAAAATGATGACTTTGCGCTCACAACCAACGACGCCAAATTTTTTTGCAAATCGAGCTCTTCAACTCTATCGCGTTAAAAAAAGGCGTTTCTGCTCCGCTAAGACTAACAATTAGGTGCAGGCCGAAGGTTTCTTCTCCTTGCCTCACAATAAAGAATGTACCTGTGAGTACGTTTCGCGGGTCATTTGTGTGTGAGAAACCCAGGGCATGTCGCGATCTGCTTGCTGTTCTGCACGTGACCTTCCAACTCGTTGCTATCGCGTTCTTTGCTAAATTTGCGGCAAAGCTGTCACTTATTTTTACGATTGCCTACTTTACGTGTCACAATGAAAAACGCTCGCTTCAACGCTGGAGAGAATAGGTGTGGCAACGCTTAGTGCAAGTGGCATTTCATCCGCAATGTGTGATCAGACAAGATCAAAAACTGCTATACGGGCCGTGATAGGTTTCAGACAAAGTACAGGGCAGGACAATAGACTCTAGCGAAGCCACAGTGCTACGCCGTTAGTAGGAAGCTTTAGAATAGAATAAGCAGGCGTTGCGGGCGCCATGTGAGCTTTAAAATAGCGTTTGACACCCCTTAGCCCCCCCCCCCCCCCCCTACCAGCAAATCCAAATGCACGGAAGCTACACCACCGCCTCGACACCAGCGCTTTGGAGGCTTTGCGCGCCGCACGCTATTTCAGATTTTCTGAGGGCGGACCACACGCACCATTACAACGCATGCACAGAGGCAGCGACCACATCGCACGGGTTTGCAACGCGCTATTCTAAAACTCCCTATTGTATATACGCATAACTTGTTTCTGTTTTCATCCTCACACTTCATCGTTTTTTTCCCCTCTGTCCCTCTTCCCCGGTGCCGAGTAGCAGGTCACATCATTTATTGATATGTGGGGTTTAACGTCCCAAAACCAGCATATGATTATGAGAGACGCCGTAGTGGAGGCCTCCAGAAATTTGGACCACCTATGGTTCTTTAACGTGCACCCACATCTGAGCACACGGGCCTACAACATTTCCGCCTCCATCGGAAATGCAGCCGCCGTAGCCGGGGTTCGAACCGCGACCTGCGGGTCAGCAGCCGAGTACGTTAGCCACTAGACCGCCGCGGCGGGGCGAGTAGCAGGTCACAGTGAACTAGCTAAGGCCGACCATGCTGCATCCTGATAAATCATCTCTCTATCTCTCTAAACATTATTGGGTCTAACAAAGAAAAAACAATAACTTAAATACTTCCATTTCTTTCCGATATTTCTACAGCGGCCGAGGCAGCAGGCACCGTGATGATCCTGAGTACCCTGAGCACCACATCGATGGAAGAGGTGCGCCGGAGCGCGCCCAACTGTCTGCTGTGGTACCAGCTGTACGTCTACCAGAACCGCTCACTCACCGAGTCGCTGGTCAGGCGAGCCGTCCGGGCGGGATACTCGGCGCTGGTGCTCACCGTCGACGCACCCGTTTTCGGACTCAGGGTGGCCGACGTCAAGAACAATTTCAGCCTGCCAGTGGGACTCAAGTAAAGATGCCGCTCCTCTAGTGCCTTCTCCTTGTCCGTCTAATCGTGCGTGTGTTGCCAGTGCCACTTGTAGCTATGGCCGTCAGCGAGAAACACCTTTTTGCCAGCAGACGTCATGCGCTACGTGAATTTTTTTTACGAAATTGCCGCGTGTATTCCCTATTTAAAGAAGCAAAACATAAACTAAGCGCACTTGAAATGCTCCAGCGTATGTTGGCGAAGGCGAGACAGCCAACGCACAAGGACACATCACTTACTTCCAACTGATTATTATCAGTTAGAAAGTATTGCGCAAGCGTAGAAAGAACACCCGAGCGTAACGCCAAGGTAACAGAACACCATCGCAGCGCCGCAGACCAAAGTGTCAGAGCCGGTTCGCCTGATCAGGGAAGGACATTTCGGTATTGAGATAAATCCAAGGAAGGGGCGCTAATACACGTGATTCCAGCCCTTGCTATAAAAATGCACTTTAAATTTCTCGCGGTATTTGTGACGGCTGATTTTTGAACACTTCACATTGATCGAGCTTAGGGGGACATCCACAGTTCAGTAAGGCATGCTGCCAGGCTACTTCGTGCATAGCTGGAAAACAATTCATCGGCGCAAGCCAAGAACATCCACTGGGAAGAGGCACGGGCGAGCACACACTCGCAAACGAATTCTTCTAAACTAATGCTTAGTTTCCGAAACCTTCACGCATGCGTATACGCTTAAAAGAAAACAACAAAAATACAGCAAGGCCTATTATCACAACTTATCAGCTAGGAAGGCAAACTTATTTTCAAGCAGAAAGAGAAGACGGCGGATGCTGATACGTTGGTCTACGACTCCCGTAATATGCATCGCCTGAGCTATCCCACCTTGCCTTTGGTTCTTCGTAACATAGACGTGCTGTTCAGGAAAGGTTCGCAAGAGCACCCTTTGCTATGATGCAGCAAATGCAGACCTGTGACATTTTTGAGTCACAATGCATGCTCTCTTGGGCAATGACTTGTAAAGCGTCCCTATAGACCGATGTACTTGTGCGTCAACGTCTAACTAGAGCGCGCGAGCAGCCAGTGTTTGCTCCTCTGGGAGACACCTTGCGGCAGTTTGGGGCTTTGACGTGGTGTGTCAGGGACATGCTCGGCCTGATAGTCATGCTGACCCCGTCAGAGCATACCCGTTTACGACGGACAGTGACACTGCCGTGACGACATTAGACACTACCTATCCGAGACCCCGAGGTCGTCACACCTAAAATAGGCGAGTCTTCGTTAGACAGTGCGGTATTTATTTAGATTTTTTTGTTCTTTTGCCATGGCACTCTTGTTCAGGAAATGGACTTGAGTAACATATCACCACATTTTTCTTCAAAGTCTGTTAGTGACGAAAACATCCTGCAAGTGCATTCGCAGCAATATTCACGTGTGTGCCCTCTCCTGTTTTTCAGACTGGCCAACCTGGAAGGCTCCCTCTCGTACCTCTCGTCCATGCCAGGCTCGGGGCTCACCGAGTACACGAACAAGCTGTTCAGCCCTTCGGTCACGTGGGTGGACGTGCCCTGGCTCAAAAGAATCTCCGGCCTCCCCATCGTCATAAAGGGCATCGTGACGCGTACGTCAACCCTTCTTTGGCCGTGTTCCAATACTCACCTGCAGACGGCTAAATAGACAGCTAAATGGACGGCGGCCATCTTAAGTCCAATTCCGATTCTCATGTAGCCGGCAAAGTAGACAGCTCCGAGAAGACCGCATCGTAGACAAATACGATGCAGGGTATACTTTGCCGCCTAAACAAGATGGCGACTCAGCGAATAGCTCAGATAGATCAAATCTCGCCAGAATGGTCATCTGCACTCAAGCAGACGCTTTCCCAGACGCTCAATGCGAGTAACGTTTATTTATTTTTTTTGATTTCAACGCGAAATAAGCCAGAAAATACAACTGTTACGTTTGTTTATTTTAGATTTTTTCTTCTCGACGTGAGGTGGCACACTGTCGCGTAAATGCCGTCCAGAAGTGTTCCGATTCTCGGACAGCATGGGCTCGGTGCTGTCTTCCAAGCCATCTGCGTAGACTGTCTACGTGCTGTCTAAGAATTGGAACGCAGCCTTTATATGCGAAGCAGCTTATGGAGAAGCTCAATCCAGTTAGAGTAACCACCCATACTGCGCACGCGCCACAGCTGGCCCAAGCACTGCCAGAATGCACTCACGTGCTAGCGCGTTCCTGCCTTTGTAAAGGGCTGGGTAAGACGCTGCGCCTTTTCCCCCCTTACACTCTCTCGGCGATAATGTGATGGCATCGGGGAACGCGATCTCGCAGGCTCGCGATGATCCAACGCGTTGTACCCTGGTCAGAACGCGCTGGCATGCGCTAGCGCGCCCGGGACCTAAGTGGCTGTGTAAGACGGTGTGGTTCCTCCCCCTTACACTCTCTCAGAAATCACGTGATGGCGTCAGGGAACGAAATTTCGCTGAGGCGCGATGAACCCACGTGCACCCGCGTCACGTGGCGTGCCCCGACCAGAGTTGGGGACGAGTAAAACCAACAAAAAACTGCAGGGGATTCCTGATGTGCACCACTTGCAAGGATGCGTTAACTTCGGGTACGGTGCCCGTGACTAACGGAACCTAAAGGCCCGTATTCACAAACCAACCTAATACTTTCCGCGAGTTTTCCTTATTGGTTTTAAACCTTTATTGTACATGATAAACAAATTGCACCAGTCTACTTGAACCAGTCTTGTCCTTACCTTTCGCCCTGTAACCATTTTTGTGTCTCTATTACGCATGTAGAGAGTACAGGAAGTTGAGGAAAACGTGAGGTAAGGACGAGGTTAGTCTGTGAATACGAGCCTAAGTCTACCAATGTGCTGCTTCGAATGCTACTTTCTCATGGTTTTCTTTAGTGGGAGATGGCGCAATTTTCCCCCCTCAAATAATGCTTTGCACCGAGTTCCCGCTCTCTAAGCACACGGTATCCGAGTGGTTAAACTCCGAATACCCAGTTAAAATTCGAGTACCCAGTGCTGGCCGGCCACCCACCAGTTTCCAATAGGTACAGGTGGGCTTCGGGGCGGTGACACGGCGCCCCTGTGTGAAGCTTACTCAGCCTGGAGGACTCGCAACCAGTTGCGCGGGGCTCGGTTCCGAGTGGTTAAAGCTTCCATAGTACACATAACAAAGGTCTCAGGCGCGCCAAAAGGTGATACGTATTTGTACTGCGTATCAGTAATATGCATGTAAGGAAAAAAGAACACAATACGCATATGCTTCATGACATAGATATCACAAAAAATTTAGACGGCAAATATAATGATGTTGCATGTCTGAGTATACTCATTTCACCCTCCAAGATACCTTCAAGTTTCTGTAGCGTTTCGTATTGCGTCAAACATCTTGTATTTGTGCGCAGCTGAAGCAGCAATGTACGCACAAACGTACGGCGCAGCCGCTGTAGTGGTGTCCAATCACGGAGGTCGCCAGCTGGACGGAGCACCAGCAACGGTGAGTAAGAGCTTGTTACAAAGCTTGCACGTAATAGCGCAGTTGAGACAAAATGAGCCCTCTCTTCTTGCAAACGGTCATAAGACAAGGGTGAAACGTCTCTTTATAGGAGAGGTACAGCTTTCTTCTCTCTCTCTCTCTTTTTTCTATCGAAAATACAATTTGCCGAGAATGTGTTGTAATGGGGCTGGTATGAAAGCTCTATAATGGTCACTAAAAGGAAACGACGAATAGGTTTAACTGAATAAAATATATAACAGCGCTAAAGACGAGACCCCGGAAACGAAGAGGACAGGACGATCGCAGACGTGGCACCAGGTGTATTGAAACATACACCACCTTTATGAAAGAACCTCTATATAAGTGCGTTATCAATGACAGTCATGCCCACGTGACAAGAGGCGAGACCGCCCAGCACTCTTATTTACTAAAAAGTAGATGACGCTCTTTCCTGCAAAGATACACGGGTGTGTCGCTGATGCACTCATCAGGCCCTTGTCTAGCTATCCAAGATTACTCCAAGATTTTTCTCGCTCTGTAGCTTTCGGCTCGCCCTATCACCTTGGTGCCACTGACGATGAGCTTGCATCCCTGCACGCATGCGCCACAACAAGTCAATCGGTGCTTCCCACTTGCGTCTCCTAATGTATCAGCATGCTCCGTCAAACGCTTGTTGATACAACTTGCAGTCTGCGCCACGTAAACCATTCCACAGGTCGCGGGAATTCGTAGACCACTCCCATTTTGTACAGAGTACATACGCACGTCTGCGCTTAACATGTAATCTTACATTCTTTACTTTGCTCCCGTTGGACACGGCCCACAAACGCGGTAGCTCGCAAGTCGCTGAAAAAAACCACGTCCACTCCGTATCATTGCGCCACCTTTTTAATGGTATGCGACACCTTGTGTACGTACTGCATCACTTCAAACTTCCGCCTCTCACTCTTCTTTTTCCTTCATTTGCTCTAGCATTTCCGTCGGCGGCCGTAATACGGTGACACATGACGCTCAATAGTGATTCTGCTACAGCCTGAAGCAGCGTCTGCTGGAAACCAGCATTTCGGAGATGACTTGCTTGTTGTAAGAAGAAACCATCTTTGACACGTTGTGGTGGCATGACTTCGTTAAAAAAGACCTAAAGCATGACACCGCCGTACCCCTCTTCACAAGTTTAGAGTGACAGGAATCAAAAGGCAAAAGGCCCTTGTTCGTGCGCGAATCGGTTCAGATTAATACATCCTACTCTGAATCTCTAACGTGGTTAATTTCGCCAGAACACCTTGAACAATAGAGAAGAAAACGAAAATGAATGTCTCATTTTTTTTAATTTCGCGCCGAGATGTGACGTCTTGCATTTCGAAGGCTTTGTTCGTACTTTGGCGACATTGCCCCAACGAAATGTCTCTAAACACGGTATGAAAGCAAATGGGTCGACAAACTCACTCCCGTACGTGCAAGACTGTTCTGTGAAATGCGCTAGGCCCCGATCAGTTACTTAAGTAATAAGTTAAGGATAAGTTTGTTTTTGAATATGGACCTCATGGGTGATTGTGGTTGAGACAAATTTTGGCGAGACTGAGTTCGAATGGGTCACAAGCACAATACACATTTCCTGGGTGAGTCTGAGTGAGCCCCCCCCCCCCCCCTTATTTTTTTGACCAATATACGCTACCATGAATTAGCTGACAGAAAAGAAATAGAGTTGGGTTTTTTATACACAAGAATATCACCGGCAACATAGAAGAATACTATAGCATCAGTTAGAGGGTGGCAAGTATCATAATTAAGTTTAGCAAAAGTTACAAGATGAAGGTGGTGCAGCCCTACATGCCTAGAACGAGCTATGATGATCATTTGGTTAAACGCTTCTATGAAGACGTATAGTCAGCGACTAATAAAGTAAAATCACAGTATACCATTCCGATGGGCGACATTTATACCAAAGTAGGCAAGAAACAGGCCGCAGACCATGCAGTTGGGGAATATGGCATCGACTCTAGAAATGCTAAAGGGGAGTTGTTAGTAGAGTTCGCAGAACGTAATTATAACGTAGTAATAACGTTCAAAGAACGTATACAGTAGAGTTCGCAGAACGCGAGTTGTTACTGACGGCGCTCACAATCACACGCGCCTTGGTGTGACGCAGAGAATGACGTAGCTGATAAAGCAGCCAATGGAGGCGTTTAGCGTTTCTCGTGGCGGATAGTCTTTCGTTTTGTCTATCTGTATAGAGCTTTCGCTGTAAAAAAAATGACCGGAAAAAGTGCTATTTTTAAACGTACGAGTGAAGACGTACATGTACGTCATTAACCATCTTGAAGGCATTCGCGAGAAACGTAAATGTACGGCATTGACCCTGAAAGGACTAAAAACGTTCGCACTAGATCGGAACTACTGATAACCCGTAATCGAATTAATGAGATCGAAAGGCAACACGTGGAGAACCGATTATGCGACATGTCGGTGTTAAGAAACATTGGCACCATGGTTGTAAAAGCAAACCTTGCGCTACCAGACTCACGAGTTGACTCACACATACTCGCTCAGGATCGTATCGAGCCCTGAGTCATAGTCTGAGCGAGTCTCGGAGTTATATGTCTGTTATTCTGTGTCCATGCTAGCCCGTCTGAGGAAAAATTTGGTGAGTGTGGGTCCATGGAGGTGAGCGCTGAGGGCAAAATGTGCGTCATGAGTGAGATACTGAGCTCCAAATTTTTGCCGACTTATGTGTAACGTCTCTGGCCCCCTCACAGGACAATCATCATTAGCGATTAGGAACGACGTGGGTCCTAGACGACGACGTCGAAATCTATGACGCCACGGTGATTTGTGCTGGAACTTCAAGATGGCGGCGCCAACCGCGTTTTCCGCACGTTAAAAGGCGATGATTGTCGCTCCAAAGGTTCTCAGTGGTATAGCATGCCTGGAAGGAAATTTTTCCCAGATGTATTCTATTGCATCTCCAGAGTGACGTACGTGACAGAATTAAGTGCACTCATTTCTCGACATTGACTCAATTGCCCTCGCAGATCGAGGCCCTGCCCGAGATCGTGGCTGCCGTCCGAGGTCGCATTGAGGTCTACGTGGACGGCGGAGTGCGCAGTGGTGCCGACGCCGTCAAGGCCCTCAGCCTTGGCGCACGAGCCGTCTTCGTGGGAAGGCCCGCCCTCTGGGCACTCTCGTACAACGTCAGCATCACTTCTTTGCCGTCACCATTTGTTTTCTTTTTTTTTTCAGGCAACAACAACTGTAGTAATTTTCACTCTTTAAGGACAGACAGATGGTAGCATAAGCATGCGCACTCGTAGAAGGACCACGGGGCACCCCCCTCCCCCCTATTCACTTAAGAGGGGTGGGGGAGGGGGAAGCGCACAACTGTCTCATACATTGACTAAATATACAGGTGGTCGCTGCGATGTAATTACCCCCCACCCCACCTGAAGAGGAGGCCCTTAGCACGCCTTGGTTGGTAATTGTTTGAAATAGGAGCGCGATACCTAGACGCGGACAGGATCGACAAGGACCAGACAGGGACAGGATAGACAGGACAAGCCTTACCTATCCTGTCCACGTATCACGCTCTCATTTTCAAACTATCATGAATCACCAACTCGCCCAATCTACCATTTTGACAAGATATGGTTGGCGGTGCCTAATTCACGCGGTAACGCCAAGAATCACACGGACGGTGGAAAAGCGAGCAGCAAGATAGCGTTGAGTTTCATTCTTGCCGGTACGAGGGCCATGTTATTCGTCGCGTTGCTGAGTGAATTAACGAACACTGCCACCCTGCTTTTGGCTTGACTTCTCTCTCTCGCTCTCACGGGCGCGCACAGTTATGGCCTCCGAGATTATCCGGCGAAGGCCACGGCGCAGTTCGCTGTTTCCTATATAGGCGACGCTACGAGTTCGACCCAAACAGGATCCAGGGAACGTAGACAATGCATGAAAAAAAAAAAAGGTCAGTCAGGCGAGACTGGTTGTATGCGTGTACCGGTAATTGAAGTAAGCCAAGTGATAAAGTAGTTATAACGAAAGGAAATGAACGCCGTTTTAACCGCTACACTGTTAAAAGTGGCGACAATCTCTACGGTTCACAGTAACGCGAGACTTACACTAATGCAGCATCAGTTTTCTTTCTCTGCATACCTCATCAAAGTCGCACACTGAAGAGACACTGTGAGAGTGCTGGGAAATTGGAGGACGTAAAAAAGGAGACATGTAGGGACGGGTGTTTCAGCCTTACAGTCGTGAACCCTGGGCAGGGCCGAAGCGTGCAGTGTGCGCCGGTCTTTCTCAAAGCAAAACCTTTACTCTTGGCTGATTACGCTTAACTCGCGGATAACCTTCATGGAGGACAACTGGCCTTAGAGACAGATTTTAGTGTCACATTCTGTTTAAATTTTTTGTTTTTATCTTTCCCTATATCTTGTCTTTTCTCCCTTTATCTTTGTAACATCTCTCTTCTATCATCTTTTACTCCTCTTACGTCCTTCCCTAGCCCAGGGCGTCCAGCCGGTCTAAGAACTGGCTCAGCTCCCTGTCCTTCCGCTTGTTTCCTCCTTGGCAATGTAGGGAAGGCTGCGGAGGCGAAGCCCATGTCCTCCTCCGCGAAGTATACTCCGGTTGGGCTTGCGTTTCGAACGACGGTCGGTGTTCGAATAATACCACTGCATACTATTTGCTGTCAGCTTTGACAGCCGTTTGTGAGTGAAATTCGTCACAAGCTTCTTCGGCAGGTTATCGGAATAGCTAGAAAGCGACGAGCGCTCAGCCAAAGACGAAGACGCCGTTTAGACTGTGAGGCGCACGTAAAAGTGCGACGTTTTCACTCCTGCAAAAACGCGAAATGACACTGCTTAAATGGAAACAAAGATAAATATATCCCGGGTGCGTTCTGCGTTTTTAGGGGCGAAGCTCTTTATGTCGTCACCCGTTCGTCCCGTTATCGTTTGTAACCATCGGTGGCACATACCCGTTTGGCACCGGGGGGCGAAACTCCTTAAGCCGTTGGTTGTGCGCCCTCTATTTATGCAGTAGGTAGCCACCTCTCATTTAGTTCTCGGAGTGTCCGCTAGACGGCGGTACTTGTATATGATGAATACATGAAGAAAAGATGCGAGCTGGCGGTATTTGGAGTGCTCACTAGACAGACGGACGTACAGACGCACGGACAAACAGATCAACCCACAATTGGACGGACGCTTCGCTCCACTCATCATCATTCAGTCCGTGGATATGCCGCAATTTTTTTTTTGAAACAGCACTCCGTAGAAAATAAATCAACGTTGTTTTTTTTTATTTTTCACGCGGAAAATACGGATGCAATTGTGGCACTATATTCGTAAGCGGTGGCCCACGCCGACTTTGGCTGCGTAGTCCTCGCTTCGTTGCCAAGAAAAGTTGTCCGCGAGTATAGCCACCGGTCCACCAACGCACAATCACTTTGCAGATATATTCAGGAAGTGGTGTTTCGACTGCACTTTACCGTGAGATGCACGCTTGTGCCTCTGCTTCAGATAAGAAACTTGAGCGCCTTCGTAAATATTATCAGATTCTTACAGCGCTGATAACGTAAACATAATGTTTTAAGCAGCAACGACGAACTTTTAACACGCAATGTTGATAATATGAACCGGTGGAGAGTAGTGCAATTTACCGCTTTTTCGTGGAACCTTCCGTTAATGATGAACCGTGACGTCGACATTGAATGCCGGCACGACAAAACCCCGTGGTGATTCACTCACTTTTAAAAATCGCACTTCACAAAGTGCGGCCTTCACTTCTTTCTCGTGCTTCCCAACATACAAGTACCATCAGCGAAAATGCACCGACATGCACCCGCTGCCAGTTTTTACAATAGCGAAGACGTTGGGACAGTGACTGCATTGCGCAATCTATAGATATAGTAAGCGACTTCCACACCTGCCGGCCGAAATAACGTCACGCAGTCGAATCAACCAATCCCACGTCATAATCACCTTCACAATCCTCTAAAAATTAATTAGAATAAATAAAATACCCAACGCGTGTAGAGCACCATGCAGTATCATGTGAACTTCGCTATTTACATTCCTACAAGCTCACTGTCGCCATGCTTAAGAGGACTACATACTACGTTAGCTTATGGTAACGTACTAAAATGCCACCGAATACCACTGTTGACCGATTTCGAAAAGTACTACTGCACTTTTATACTTTCTCGTATCAGTGAGTGATGATTGAAACAAAATGAGCAACTCGTTCCCCTCTCCCTTTGACGACTAGTGGCGTCTTTTTTTTCCTCCCTGCAGGGTACAGAAGGCGTCGCTAGGATGCTCGACATATTAAGATCCGAGTTTGAGCGAACCATTGCATTGCTAGGTAAGAAGTTCGCGTTCTCTAATAGTATGCAGAGAAACGGGCGTCTAACCTATTCGATCACCTTTGCGTGACCTCCTTTACAGGTTGTCCAGACTCCAACAGGCTGACGTCGAGGTACATCGTCCGGGAAGAATATTACTCAAAGCTCAACTGGAGAAATTTCCCTCGTCAAGAACTTTGAACAAAGAAGGACGACGCTTACCCATCGCCTCAGTTTGCTAAAACCGTTAGAACGAATGCAACCCTTGAAAATAAGTGGGACGCTCAAAGATTAAAGTTCACGAGGGTAGACGGAGGTTCTCCTGAGGTACAACTCTAAGACAGTGGCGTAGCCAGTGAGCGGCCCCAACCCCCTCCCCGCAAAAATGTTTTTCGCCATCGCATGCAGAGCGAAAATGACCATTTCAAGAGGGTGTCCTCCCCAAAATCAAAAAGTAACGCACCCTCCCCCCCCTAAAAAAATTTCTGGCAACGCCCCCGCTCCGATACATGCTGACGGTACGTCGACCGCAAGTTCCACGGCCTTTCAAAACGACAAGATTGCGAGGACTCTAATAAAATCCTGCTCAAATGGTCGTTCATACGTTTAATTGCTTTTTGTAAGTCTTTCAGCCTTGGCGCCGTGAAATCAGATGACGCACCAAATTTCAATCAATCGAATCAGTATTTATTCGATCAATCGTGTTTTTCTCTAGCACTTCGACAACGAATTGAAAACATTTAATTCTTGGGCCAGTATGTCTTCAATGATCGCCACTGCAATCAGCAACATTATCGTAGCACTCTTGAGAAGTAGCGAGCCACACATTAGAGAGGTGCCGTATCATTGCATTTCTGATATTGTCAGCTAATCCTGCTTGTGCTACTACAAGAAAGAAGTCAAAACACCACACTCGCCGACACTGCAAAGGCGCGCAATGGCGGAGAAGCAATAAACCACGAAAGCTTATCTGCGCATGCCTATGCAAACCTATCAATAAGGCGCGCGTGGGGGTCCACGTGACAAATAACTGTTGAGTCATTTCATTTACTCTTCGCGCAAGTCAATCGATGGTTGACTCACGCATGCTCTGTCACTATTAGTTTACTGCTTGTCTTCCACGTCCTGTCTCACTTAACGAAAGAGATAGGTACATCAAACGTATTGCGGATTTATCTTCGTCCGCGATGGCCAGATTTTTGGGTATGAAGCGGAAACACGCCACCGCTGTGAAGCGGGTGCGCCGAGAGGAGAGAGGCGTTGCGAAGAAATCTCCTTCTGCGAGTGATGCGGTGGATATAACAATATCACACAGCCATAGGCATTAATCTTCGCGTGCTTTGATGCACCGTCATAGCCGGTACTTCCATTTCGTGCAGCTACAATGAATATAGGCAGACGAAGATAGCGCATAGCCTCCCGTTCGCTGCAGACGCTGGTAAGGGCAGAACATCTCGCTTGCCTATTCGTGAACGTCAGCGCGTCCAATCGTTCTTACGTACTCTGTTTAGCGCTCTTCTCAACGCGACTTGTGTGCTCTCCGCATATTTTTTATAGTGGCCTCTTTCACGACAAGAAATGAAACTGTAAGCTTGCTGAAAAATTTCATTAATCGACTTGTTGCCAAGAACGGTGCGTAGACCACGCAGGTTTCATTTTTGCATGCATTCACCGAGTTGTTTCCATCTGGAAACGCATAAACAGAGAGAGCGATTGAACCTGCAGAAGCGTGAGAGGGACCTTCGTGGGGTCAACGTAGGTCAATAAAATTCTCGTCCGGCCGGGGAGTCGACCACAACCCTTGCCCAGTTGGAAGAACCACGTCGCGGAGGCAGACACAGCGAGTGCGACGATGGCAGCACAGTTCGCCAACCTCCTGCTGCTGCTGCTGGCCGCAACGTGCTCCTCGCACGGTAAGTGTCTCGCTCTCTTTTCGCCTGCTCCGCGAGTTTCTCGAGGACGTTTTATCGACAGGCGAGTGGAACTGGTCACCGCCGTGAAGCGAGTCCGATACATCGCGTCCTGCGTGAGACAGCGGCCTGGTGCATCGTTTGAAACTATGTATAGCCCCTTCAGAAAGAGTAGGGTTGTACTTTCAGTGCATATAGCTAGCGCCGGCCACGCTCGTTGGTCGTCAAAAAATATAACCTAAGGGTGAATCGTGTCCGCATTTGTGCACGAGTTATCGTAGATTCTAGCGTTATCCCCAATGCTTGCTTAATGCACTCATGTACAGGGGTGGTCAAAAGTTCTCAGGCCAGCTGCCATATAGGAATACGTGGGATAGTGGCCTGGAAACTTCTGAACTCCCCTGTACGTCCTCTATTCTATAGCCTTTTGTTCAAGTTCTCTAGCCGCTATTTTATGACATTTTATCACAGTCTCGTAAATTTGTTACGGGAATCGAAATTCTCCAAACTGGACCTGGGTATCCCTGTTAACATGCACGACAAGCCACGGTTGTCATGCAGTGGGTCCTCGGCGGAACAGGACGCAAGAATCGGGACCTAGTTCAAAGATAACTATTTAAAATATATGATAAAGTGATAAACCTATGATAAAGTGATACTTCTTACCACGAAGCCTTCGTGGCTATTCTACTTACACTACAGGGCAGTGCCACGCTGCAACCATTCATCGTATGCATCGAGATCACAAGGGTGGTGATTCGGGCTAGTAAGTCAGTTGCGATCGCTTAAAAAGTGCACTAAGAAGGTACAAACACGTAATACGAGACAAACAAGCCCTTGAACGTCTCTTGTGTGTTCGTGCGCTGTTCATTCGCATTTTTCGGTGCCCCGTAAGGAATCGTGCATGTAATGTGCGCAGTTTTCTATGATTATGCGGTCGGATTCGTTGAAAAGATCATTGCATGTTCCCTTGTGTGGTTTAGGCATGTTAAGTACTAGTCTAGCTATATTTTTTAAGCTTTTTTATCTGTTTTACGCTTATTGTTCGTTTACTCTACTTTAAACTTCACAGGACATGAACGAATGACCACGTTTTATATTGCACGAGTCACAGAAACTATATACGCTATCATTTACAACTCCCACATGCCGTGAATTTTAATACTTACACTTCCATAATGTAGTTTTGTTAGCCCTGCTCTTGAAAATTTCACAGAAACCTCAACTTAATATGTACCAATGCCTACTAGCCCCGACTCGGTGGCTTAGTGGCTAAGGTACTCGGCTGCTGACCCGCAGGTCGCGGGATGGACTACCGGCTGCGGCAGCTGCGTTTCTGATGGAAGCGGAAATGTTGTATGCCCGTGTACTCAGATTTGGGTGCACGTTAAAGAACCCCAGGTGGTCGAAATTTCCGGAACCCTCCACTGCGGCGCCTCTCATAATCATATGGTGGCTTCGGGACGTTAAACCCCACATATTAATCAACTAATGGCTAGTACACGCAGCGTGCTGCGATGGTAAATTATGCTTCAAGAATGTTGGTACAAGTTCAGACACAAAGTAACACGTAAATGGCCGCTCATTTCCAGAATCTTCCGAAAGTGCTAGATGTCCGATAAGCTATATATGAGTCATGTGCTCTTTCGGCATATAAGACCAGGTCTGTATAAAACACCGGACACTTTGTCTCCGTTATCATTTAAAAGTGTGACATTCTGTTCAACGTGACACTTGAAGCGCGCATGCGCCGATATATATATATATATATATATATATATATATATATATATATATATATATATATAGACCACGGCGCCGTCGTATACGCTGGATATCGACGGGGCGGCCAAGTTTGGAATGTCAAGATAGCCTACATTTCAAGACCTCCAATAAAAGACCTTCAGGAACAGGGGAGGTTATAAATATAAAGATCATGGTGATAATGAGCGCCCGATAATTGAAAATCTCCGGTGCCCTCCGCTACGCTATGTTCTTCATACTGATTGATACGTGGGGTTTAACGTCCCAAAACCACAATATGATTAGGAGAGACTCCGTAGTGGAGGGCTCCGGAAATTTCGACAACCTGGGGTTCTTTAGCGTGCACCCAAATCTGAGCACACGAGCGTACAACATTTTCGCCTCCATCGGAAATGCAGCCGCCGCAGCCGGGATTCGAACCCGCGACCTGCTACCTATATGAAAGCTCGAGAATAACTATAATATGTGCGATATCCGCTTCTCTACGTGATCCCAACGATCTAGTTGGGGTTTCGCTCGATGGAACTTTTATCGCCACTTTTTTTCTGTAATATAATTGAGAAATCCTTGTGATGAATGGTTATCGCTCCGCATTTCAGACATCTCCGTGACCGCAAAGAGTCCTCCGAGTGACCACCTTTCCGGGACAGAGCCGTCCCCGCAGAAACGACTATACCCGCCCTTCGGAGACGACCTACCGCCGCTCAATCACCGTCAAATCGACGTGGTCCAAGATGTTCCCGAGTCCGGCCCCGCTGCCACTCTGGGCGCGCAGCACGACGAGAACGACACTCTCATCCACGCGCCCAATATCACCGCCGAGCCGCGGGAACCGACCGAGAGGAAGGTGCAAAGCCCGAACCAGGACTACGCCCGGTACGCCGACATCTCGTGGGACTACTTGGGTCTCGTGGTGGTCTTGTCGAACAGCGAGGACGACGAGCCGCCCTCTCAGGCTCCGCCGGTGTCGGACAGCGCGCTGGTCACGGTCGCAGACGTCGAACGCGTGGCCAGACTCAAGCTGGAACCGCAGGCGAGGAGGTACTTCTTTTCGGGATCCGATCGCCAGCAGACCCTCAAGGAGAACACGGAAGCCTTCAAAAGGTCGGCTTCCTACTTTTCGGTGTGAAACGGCATACGGCGCTCCCAGTTCAATGTTCCCCGGGGCAAACTGTGCTTATTGAATGGTACGCAATTATCTACCAAGACAACTTAATGCATACAAGAGTGCAAGTTATATACAGCCCTCACCACTAGCAAAATTGAAAACGTTAATGTGACACAAATCTCAAGAATGTGTTTAGGAAGTTTTTATCCTGTGGTATACTCTTAGGTTTCTTGTGCTTTATGATGTACTAGTCATTTATTTTATTGCCACTTCATCTGCGTAATTCCATGCGCAATCGGCTTTTGTATTTTTTTCTTTTCGTTGCATAGTAGCCCTACGTGAGGGTGACTGATTCAGGTTGTTCTACGAAGTCTGTTGTGTGCTTCCCCAAATGTAGTCAGATTGTTCTGAAGTAGTTAGAGTTTTCCTAAAGCCACGTCTCTTAAGAGCGAAGCTTTTAAATGCGTGCAAAGGTGGATTTACAAAGTCATGTTTTAGGAAGCCAAGCATGGGTTTAGGAAGCCATGATTGCACGTCTCTTAAAATACGTGCAAACGTGGTTTTAGGAAAACCCCAACCCCTTTACTTTGAGCTTTAAAAGTTTTACCTCAAAAGCTCGCGCTAGAACGTTAAGTGTCCTCAAAGAAATCTTCCACCCCGCTGCTTCTCGTAGGCCTTCCTTCTAGCAATGCCAGTTCATTACTCCAGAGGGCAGCACAGGAAAATGGAAAACGCGGATTGAGAAACGAGGCTCTGCCGCGCGTTTAACGCGTTCGCTGCTGTCGTGCAGACTTCGTTTCCGACCTAAGCTTTTGGTGGACGTCTCGAAAGTGGACACGACGACCACAGTGCTGGGACACCGCATATCGATGCCCATCGGGTTTTCCCCGACGGCCCTGCAGAAGCTGGCACACAATGATGGTGAGGTGGCAACTGCACAAGGTAAGACTCCACAGTCAGCCATTGCTACAAAGCAGTGTGCTGTTCTGTTTTATTAACTATCCACAACATAAACCGACACGCCAGAGGCTTATTTCCGTTGTGTGTATATATATATATATATATATATATATATATATATATATATATATATATATATATATATATATATATATATATATATATATATATATATATATATATATATATATATATATATATATATATATATATATATATATATTGTGTGTGAGAGAGAGTGTACATATGCCTCCTTTGTGCAAATTCACATAGGCAATAGGCATATCAGCCAGGCCCACCACCACCAGGGCGTAGACACAATGTTTTTCGGGGGGGGGGGGGATGTTTACTCATTCTCTGTTCTTTATGCATGTGCGTTTGTTTGTGTGCGCGATACATACGCTAGCGAAATCGCGGACCTTGATCCCCCCCCCCCCCCCCCCAATCTAACCCTCTTAGGCGCAGCCACCGAGGCCCAGCTGCCATTTCTTGCAGTATGCTCCTGAGGAAATGATGAATGGTTGACGAAATAGAGACAGCAAAAAACAAGGAAGCCTAAGACCATTAGCCACACACACATATCTCGACTGTGGCCACCAACTCTACAAGAGATTGCAGATTCTAGCCGGCTATTTTTTTTAACTAAAAGGTCGCAGTGTCCCATATGTGTCCCATATATATCTTCTGCGTCTTTCGCTCATAGTTTCTTTTATATATACACTAGAGAGAACTGTGGCGCTATAGTGTCTATGGGAGGTGAAACGCATGGCGCTTCAGCGAGCGTGGGAATTATAGGTAGTACATGAATTCGCCTAGTCATTGTACTTTACGTTCCTTTTGGCTGCAAAGTACTTGAAGCTGTTTCGTCGCGAAACAACAATCAGCCATAGTTTATCAGTTGCGCTTCACTAAATTAACCTTTTAGGCTTACCATCTCAAATAGGGTCACGAAGTTCGAACGTGTTCGTTCTTTCCTTCGAGACAAAACCGAAAACACGGCAATAAGCAAAGCCACAAGTGCGGTTCGAAGCCCGCAAGCACGAAGACTATAGGCGAATCCGTGTACTATCCATCATTCCCATGGTCGCTGAACGATTGCAGCGCCAGAGTGCCATGTAGTTAATTTTAGGAAACCACGATTTTGCTTCACAGTCGATAAAATCAATCTGCCAGCCCCCCCCCCCCCCCCCCCCCCCCAAAGAAAAAAAAAGCTTTCTGCGCCTAGCACTGCTTCACACTGCCTCCGAGACTGCCACCGAGCCGCTGCAAGCTTTCTTTTCGCACAAAGTTGGGCATGGCATTTACGCACCTAGCACTGCTTTGCACTGCCTCCGAGACTGCCACTTAGCCATATCAAGCTTTTTTTTTTTTTTGGCACAAAGTTGGGTGTGGCATTTACGACTGCATTTCGTGTTTCGTTGCATTCGCGTCTCCATGGATCGCAGTGCGAGATGCAGCTTTTGCGCCTGCCAGGAGTCACTTGAGCACATTGTGTGTGCCCCTGCTCAACATACCCGATTCAATTACACATATCGAAGCCGACCTCCGTCATTTGAATTGAAGATGACTTACAGAAAGGGAGATCCTTGGCCTGCGCTTTCGAATATGCTCAAAGCGACGAAAGCCCTCTTGTGCTTCTTGAGGACCACGGAACTTCACGAGCGCTTACGGACTTAGAGCGCGACTTCGTGCTGCTTACTTTCCCGCTAACGGTTCATCCATCCCTTTCTTACTCTTCTTTCTTCTCTAGGCTTTTCTTTCTGTTGTTTACCCCTTTTCCCGCCACAAGTGTAGGGTAGCCATCCGAGACAAGGAGGAGGAGGAGGAGGAAGAAAGTTTAAGCGGAAAGACAGGGAGGTTAGCCAGTTCTTAGACCGGCTGGCTACCCTGTGCTCGGGAAAGGGGTGAGGGGAATGAAAGATGTTAAAAAGAAATGTTGCGAAGAGAGGGAGAAATCACAAAAAATATTGCGACAGAGGAAAGGCAACATCAAAGAGTATAAGACACTAAAGTGTGTCTCTGAGGCCAGTTGTCCGCAAAAAGCGCAGCAAAGCTTTCAAAGCCTTCTGGGCTGAGGATGGGCTCGATCCGAGACAAAGCTTGCTTAACCTCCCAGCCTTTCCCTCTTCGTTTCTTTCTTTCTCTCTCTCTCTCTCCCCACCTCACATTAGTTAAGCTCTCTGATATTCTAAGCAGACAAACGATTGTGTGTTTCGTTTGAAAACATCAATTCGATTGTGTAACCCGACGCCGCTTTGAGAAACACGCCCACGTACGAGACTCTCGTCGCCGGAACAGCCGCGCAGGACGCCCGCATCGTGATGATCCTGAGCTCGCTGAGCACCACGACGTTGGAAGAGGTTCGCACGAGAGCGCCTCGCGCCCTGCTCTGGTTCCAGGCGTACCTGTTCCGCGACCGCTCGGTCACCGAGTGGCTGGTCAAGCGAGCGGCCAAGGCCGGATATTCGGCCATCGTGCTGACCGCCGACTCGCCCGTCGTCGGACACAAGCTGGGGCCCGTCAAGAACCGCTTCGACCTTCCGCCCAACGTGACGTGAGTACGACCGTGTCGAGAATATATGTCTTGCTCAAAGTTCGCTCCACACAAGTTAACATTGGGGGCAGTCAATTCGTGGGTATATGCAATAGAACATGCCCACAGTGGGCTGGACTGGAGGCGGTCACCGAGGCACGGAAGTGTCCGGCCATCTAGAGCGACCTGAGGACTCATCGTAGTCCTGCTTCCACCCCCTCCGCATGCCCTCGCATGCTTCTTTCAAGAACCAGTAAACTTGTTCGCCTAATTACCTACTGCTTCAGCATTATAAAGCGGCGTTTGCGTCTACTAATAACATTATGTGAGGACCGCAGCGCCTTGACGAGTAAGGGAGTTCGTCTTGGGATGTCTGCCTATTGCTTCAGCAAGATTTACTAAATGAACGTTGAGCACATTCTACAATCTTTTATATGAATTAAACGTTTAGTTACCACTCATGGCCATTCGCAGGTTCGCCAACCTCCAGGGACGGAACGATAAGTCCAAAGTCCAGTCTGGCAACCAGGAGAATGTGGATCAATCCATCTCTCGCTCCGTGTCGTGGGAGGACATCGGCTGGCTCAAGCGGATAACCGGACTTCCAGTAGTTGTCAAGGGACTGCTCACACGTCAGTTCATCTCTCCACCAGTATAAAAAAAAACGCTCTTCTTAACTATAGCTCAGATGGGGAAGTCGATGTCACAAAAGGCAGTGTCTTCTGCGCTCTACACACGTTGTAAAAAAATGACGTGTGCTGCGGGACGAAGGCGTGACACATGAAGGCACGGCGTACTTTGTGCTTGAGCAGCGCGCTTCGAGTTTCGATCTCCTTGCCGTTTTCCTTTGTGCTTGAGCAGCGCGCTTCGAGTTTCGATCTCCTTGCCGTTTTCCGTGTGTAATTTCGATATGTTGCTACCGCGTGCATTACTTCACCCTTGCGGCGAAAGTGTGCCTCCTATTCCCCCCCCCTTTTATTCTGTTTAATCACCCCAGCATTACAAAAACAGTATTAAGAATAATAGATTAAGACACGTTTGCGTTCCCTTGTCATGTGTTCCTGTTTGGCAGAGTGCTCACTTATTTAGTTAGTATGCGACTGTTAAATAGTGCGCAGTGACCCGATACAGCGAAGAACGCTTTTATATGGTCATTGCTACCGCTATAGCACCTAATATAGTTTATTTTTGTAAGTGATTCACCGTTCAGACGAAACTGCCTTCTGTGCATGTGCCTATACGGCACCTGTATTTCTGTTTCTACTGAATTATGCTTCATTCCTTAAATAGGAAAAACACCGCTTAAAACGGACGAGGACAAGTGAAGCAAGTTCAGCGCCTTGATAACGTCTTCACTTGTCCTCGTCCGTTTTAAGCGTTGTTTTTTTTTCTACCTAACGAAAAACCACCAACTAGCACAAGTTTCTCTTCTAGTATCCTTGACTCGCAGTGTTCCTGACAAAGAAAATTGCATTAGTTCGTTTTTTGTTGTTGTTCCTTTAACACCAGGTGAAGCAGCTCTTCAAGCCTACCGCCACGGCGCGGCTGCCATATTGGTGTCCAATCACGGAGGCCGCCAACTAGACGGGACGCCGGCCTCGGTGCGTATTTTATTGAAAAGTTTTAATACAGGATTTAGTCTTATGTTTGTTAGGTAGTATCTTAAGCATGAGATAACAGACGAGCGAAAATTCCTGTGGAATCTTACGGCGGAAGCTGCACACATTAATACTTGACGACTAGGCTTCTAGGATAACCGACCCCAAGTACACTGAGCAAGCATGGAAACTTGGGCAGGTTGTGAAAAGACTTGGGCAACTTGGGCAAGTTGTAAAAAAACTTGGGCAACTTGGGCAGGTTGTAAAAAGACTTGGGCAACTTGGGCAGGTTGTAAAAAGACTCGGGCAACTTGGGCAGGCACAGACAAAGATTGGCATGTGTTATCGATTAGTGTGCGTTATCTTCATCAGCATTTGTCTGTTGCGCTCTTTTCATATTCAATTACACTAAAGAAGGTATACGGCGTGCAGACGTTGACCTGGGAGAACAAGTCAACATATACAGTTTGTGTGGTCTTGCTTTCTTCTCTTTTGGCCATGTCGACACATCTTGTCTTGTTTCATAATGAATCCTTACCAACTATATCAACTCTTTATCGTTCTGTGTACACCATAGGTCGGCAAACTCGCTCGTGAATCGACTCCTTCGACTCTAGTGGACTGAATTTGGGCCGTGAGTGTGTGTCTGTTTGGGTACCAGTGAATCCGGTTGAGGGAGCGTTTAGCGAGTCCGAAGGAGTCAGTAGCACAATATACATTTTTTTAAGAGAGTGAGTAAACTCGACCTGTTGAGCCATATCTATCTGCTCAACTTAAGCGTTACTGTCAGCCTTATATCAGCTTATGTTTATACTCTAATCAATTCACATCTGTCTCAACACACTGACGTTCGTACACCACCAGAGTATTTATTAATTAGAGGCGCGATTTAAGTCCTTGACTTCCGCTTGTAAACTTTTGCACGGAAAATTCTTGATAAAAAAAATCTCTCGTGAGTCTGATATTCCACGAAACTTCCTTAATGGATCGAAATCATCTGATAACTCATACTAGAAGACCTATCGCAGAGCACTGATTGGGTGAGATATTGGCGTCAAAGCGTATTGACAACAAGACCGAAAAAGCTAAATGTAGGCTAACGGACTCGTGAATCAACCTCCCTCCCCGACTTCTAGCGATGATGATGATGATACCCGGTGTTTGACGCCTCGAAACCGCCATATCTATGAGAGACGCTGTAGTGGAGGGGGTCTTTAACGTCCCCCTGAATATGAGTACAATGGCTTCGAACATTCTCGCCTCCATCAGAAATGCAGCCGCCGCAGCTGGGATTCAATCCCGCGACCTCCGGGTGGTATTCGACCGCCATAACCACTACACCAACACAGCGGGGCCGGACTCTTTGCGAGTCCGGCTGAATAATGAGCTGGTGAGTTTAAGTTTGAATGAGTCAGACTGAGACTAAGCCCAACGTGTCCGACTCTGAGTGGGTCCGAAATATGCGTCTTCAGTGAGTGCGAGTGAGCTCTAATTATTATTATTTTTGCCGACCTATGGTGTGCCCTAACTGCACAAGTTTAATTAAACAGAACTGGCCACATTTATTCTACACCCGTTTTGTTTGTTTCTTTTATGTACGTCTCGCGGAAAATTCCTGTACAAGAAGAAAAAATTTGATCTGAAACGGTTAGACATTATGCCAAAAATATATTGGCAATAGCATAAATATTAAATGCGCCATATTCCAATAAGTGGCAGGTTCGCCGATTATTGATGAACGTCAACGCATAATTGTGTGTATTGTTCATAGCCATTGCCAAGCCGTTACGATATGACACCACGAGCTCTGCTCAGGGATCCGCTACAGTCGTATACAGAGAGAAAGAGGCAGAGGAGAAGACGTAGTTACAGATAGCTAGAGGTGCCAGTATGAGCGAAACTTCCGAGGGAGTTCAGCGGAATTCCGCAAGGTGGCGTAATTGTTATAACAGACATAACTAACAACCACCTGTTTGTAGCACGAAACCACACGAAGCACGTATGACTTTCCCTTTGGTTCCATGCTTCGGACAGAGGGTACCCAATAATTAACTACCACAATTGAAAGTTTGAGATCAACTAGTGACTAAGACACATTAGAATACATTTCGAGGAGACAGTTTTTGCACGAACCAGAACATTGCACTACCTGCCAGGAGTATCGGTCATTATTCTAGCGTGCAAGTTAAATTGAAATGTTCGTCCGTGAATTTTTGAACCCGAAAGTGTTGCATCTTGGTGTCCACTAACTAAGCCTTAAGTGACGTACATCCGTCACAGAAATGACGTAAAAATACCTGCTATCAGTTGACATTAAAACGTTCCATGAAATGGGTCGAAATTACGACTTCCCGTCAGTACGAACAACAGATGCCGGGCACGCTATCCACTGTGCCATGCATGGTCACAAGCTTTTGTACTTTACAAAGGCGTACTTTTTCTCAATATTCATGTCACTGTAAATGACAAGTCATCTACGTGTATATGCGGCGAGTCCGACGTGTTAATTCTGTTCTCGGCGTCTGGTGAGACACTTTGTCTGAATTATCACTAAGCTCAGCCATGGTAACCAGGGGTGGGATCAGTTTTCCGATTACAAAAGTTTGAAGTCCGCACAGGTCATTTGCGAAGAGTTGTCTTTTTTGGTGACGTGTTTCTTTTATTAATAACGATGTTGAAGCTATTGCCTGACATCCCTATTAAACGCGATGCTGACATCTCACCTAGACTGCCTGTTCCCAGTGGGTTTCATTACATCCAATGCAGTCCGCAATCTCGGCTACTGAAGACAGTTACGATTTCAAGCGTGTGTTACTGAACTGCGCCTAAGCCGAAAAACTTCCCTTCTACGAATCTTTCCTCTGTTTCTCCCCCAGCACGAAACTGTGACCGTTTTTCGATCATCTATACCAACGGCAAGTTAAAACTTCCAGCCAAGTTGCATCAGACTGCCTCTGAAATTTCGACGTGGCTTAGGGATCTTCGGCTTC
Organism: Rhipicephalus microplus; assembly: GCF_013339725.1. NCBI lineage: Eukaryota > Metazoa > Arthropoda > Arachnida > Ixodida > Ixodidae > Rhipicephalus > Rhipicephalus microplus. The sequence goes on from NC_051174.1 coordinate 132,887,579, forward strand.
AGATAGACTTTGTCCAAATCATTTGGTATGGATCAGTGGCATAGCCAGGGGGGTGGTACACCGGGCACGTGCTCTATGTGCAGTTTCAGTCCGCCGTTGCATACACAGCACAAAATGATGCTGTACCACGCATTTGTCTGCCCAACCCCACCACCCCCCTTCACCTCAAGCGTCCCCTCACTCCCGCCCCCTACTGAAACGAATTTCGGCCTACGCTACCAGTATGAATATTGTCCTATTCCTGAAATATAACACCTGATTAGGAAGTCGGAGTTCTTAAAAGTTCAATCGTCTATCGGAGAAAGGTAGCCCAAAACATCGTCAGTTCAGAAGATGATTGATTTGATTTGATTTGTGGGGTTTAACGTCCCAAAACCACTATTTGATTATGAGAGACGCCGTAGTGGAGGGCTCCGGAAATTTTGACCACCTGGACAGTTCAGAATACATACATAACGATGAGTACATGACGTTTGCACACAGATGTGGGGGCGGGTAGTATTTTGCTCGAAGCCAGCAAGCGAAACGCTTTAGTGCTTAAACAAAGCCGTTAAATGAAGCAAATCAGCATTCCTAGAACACAATAATAAGCTAACTGAGCTGTTCATCTTCCAGATCGAAGCGCTGCCTGAAATCGTGTCGGCTGTGGGCGATCGGCTGGAGGTCTACCTGGACAGCGGAGTCCGCAGCGGCGCTGACGTGGTCAAGGCGCTCAGCCTCGGAGCCCGGGCGGTGTTCTTGGGAAGACCGGCCATCTGGGGCCTCGCGTACAACGTAAGCAGAGCCTACTGACTTGTTTAGCAGCAACAGTTATAGTAATGAGAGACGTAGCAAGTGAAGGTTTCGGCGGAAGCCTCGACTTTATTCTTTAATGAGATACGTATATATAGTGAGGGACCAGCACTAAGAGACGTATCCCGCCACCACGGCAAGTTCTCTTCCAAACAATTTCCGTGTCATCACTTGTAGTGCCACGGCAAGTTTGGCCAGCTGGCCGCGAAGAAAAAGAAACGTGGCACGTGATGTGCGAGCCACGCGCTGGATTAGAACAAGTCCTAGCGGTACGAAAGCAGGCAGCTGCCGCCACTCTGCTTTGTACCATCTAGAATAAAGCGAAGAGATCGGCACGGCCACGTCGGCCGCTGTCGCGTCGTCTCTCTGCCTTTCGCTACATACCTATTGCGAGGGCCTTGCCGGCAAATAAACTTTGCAAGGTGGTTCCCTGATATGCACATAGGCTCTTCCACGTCGTTCGGACTTGTCTAAGCTTCCTTCTGGTTGTACGCCATTTCATATATGTAAACAGACCCAATACAACGTTACATCAGGCTCATTACATAATTTCTATGGTGGTTTCGCGCAAATTATGCGTACCTCTATATAACAGAGGAAGAGAAAGTATTATGCGAAAAAAACAATCTAGGTTTTATCACATTTAGACACACTTCGAGCATTTCTAGAGTAGGGATGTGGGCTTATTGGTGCACCTTGAAAAGGTAGTATCTTAGCATTGGTAAATACAGGGACAGCAAGAACATATGGACACACTAGACACGCTGGGCACATTCCTATAAATAGCGATGTGTCCGGTGTATCTTCTTTGTCCTTCTGTTCACCAACGCTATAAGCCACTGCCTTTTCGAGCTCTTCCTTCAAACCAAGATCGCATAACTCAACGACACAAGCCCACTAAACCAGGCTAGTTGTGTTAGTGAGCCACGAACTTTGTTCTCAGACAGCGGACCTAAACTGTTCAATAAGCAGGCCGTTCAAAGTACCCATGTTCTGAACGGTGGACATGCAATCGTTTGCGCTGTTTGTGCTTCAGTATGCACGTGTGGTTTCTCAGTGTAGGACTGACTATTATGTTTGCTGCACAGCGGCATTGTTCATATATTCTCCCGTTTTTTTTTTCTCTGCACAGGGCAAGAAGGGTGTGGACAGAGTTCTGGACATACTAAGGAGTGAGCTTGAGCGGACGATGCAGTTGCTGGGTGAGTTCAGAAACAACGACAGATGGGAACACTGCTGTACAAAAAGTAACCACGATTGCTAACAGAACTTGTGCACTGAAGACACGTCAAAGCTTAAACTTCGCGACGATAGTTATAGCGCGAGAACAAAACGACGACAATGAGTTCTCGCGCTATCACTATCGTCATGTCATAACTAGCCCAAACTGCCACACTTCTAAGTGAAACGAAGTGGAAGATTGGGCCAATTGGTGTGATACATGATCTAGGTTTACTACGCGGGAGAAAACCCGGACGGGAAAAAGACAAGGACAAGCGCAGTGGTCGAATTCCACGTTGGTCCGCCGGGTTTGGTGTTGCGGTCATGGCACTCTGCTGTTCAATATAGAAGGTCGTGGGTTCAATCCCAGTCGCATTTCGGTAGATGCGAGACGTAGTTTTTGATGTCGGTGCACCTTAACACCGCGTGGCAAAAGTTGCCCCCTATTACACCGTGCCTCAGGACCATATCGTGACTTTGGCGTAAAACCCTTAGGTGTTGTAAAGCATTCACACGTTGAAGACGTGCGAAGCAGAAACAATTACACAGACAGTTGTGCTCACAAGATTCTTCCGACTCGAGGTGATGGGCGCCTTACTATGTTATCAGCCCGTGTGATGACCGCGCATTTTAGCATGTGTGTTTCGTTTTAGAGCGAATATCTTAGGCGTCCGCTGCTGCGTGTAGCATCGACGTAAATTGTGCGCGTCACAAGGCACACTCACCGGACCACCCCGCCGCGGTGGTCTAGTGGCTAAAGTACAGGGCTGCTGACCCGCAGGTCACGGTATCAAATACCGGCTGTGGCGGCTGCATTTCCGATGGAGGCGGAAGTGTTGCAGGCCCGTGTACTGACTTAGGTGCACGTTAAAGAACCCCAGGTGGTCGAAATTTCCGGAGACCTCCACTATGGTGTCTCTCATAACTATATAGTGGTTTTGGGACGTTAAACCCCACAAATCAATCAATCAACCCTCACCGGACCGTTCCATATACGAGATGCGGCAGAGGTTTATCACAATGGCCGCAACACGATATTAAAGAGAAAGAGGCGATATCCACCACTGTCGTGTAACACGGCGCTCAGGTGACGGTGCTAGCTATGTGTCCCACGTATTTATTAAACCTTCGTTTTCAATGCGCCGTTATTGAATAAATGTCACGTCACCCATATTTTCATGTATTCACCATTACTGCGGCATACCAGCAGCGCGTCCACCTATAAAAGCACATATGTAGATACAAGTGCTGACGTGCACTTAGAACACACTGCGAAAGCATCAGTTCGCCAAGGCCGCCGCCACCGCCACAATACGTAATGCACGAGCCGCGCGTTTCCATGTTCATGCTCTGAAGTTCCCATGCGCCAAGCGTCTCTGTGTTTTGGACAATGAGGGGCGAAACTAGTGCAGGTACGTCGTCTTCCAATAGAAATTCTCGTTAGGGAATATCGTAATCATCGATATCGTATATATTTTTTTACTATTAGAATTATTTTCTGGTTTCACAAGTAGCTTCTCTATTTTTTACGCATACCGCTCATCGCATCAGTTTCTAGCACTATTTTTAGAAACTTTCTTTAGCTACGTTCCAGATATCGTATTTAAAAACACTGGTCTCTAGCAAAGCCAACCGTAACTATTTACGACTTTATAGTGTCTCTGTCACAGAATGGCCAATAATAGCGACTTGGTCGGTCATTCGTCCGTGACATATCGCTCATGAAACACACTCAAAGAGCGTTGACATCTCGTTCCCTAATTCCCACTTCATGCAACTCCTCCTGTTCGTTGGCTATACGCAGGTTGCAAGAACTCGAGCAGCCTCAACTCGGCATACGTTGTTCACAAGGACCACTACGCCAGGACGAGATGGAAGAACTACCCACGCCATGAGCTGTGAAATGATTTAAGCCATACCACGTGACAACGCTCGTGCAGCATTATGGAATCAACACGGCCACAAATTATCAACCAGACGATCCAAGATAAGCGCGGACAAGTTTGTCAAAAACTGCAAGAAATAAAAAAAGAAAAAGCTGTACCCTGAACAAATGTTTTTTTTTTTTTTCCCCTTCAACCTCCCCTGGAGTTGTGCAATAGTTCGAGTTGAAGGCAAGTGCGTTTATAAATGCGACGCAGCCTAACATGCCTGAAAAGCGCACAGGAGTTCCTTCTTTATCCCAAAATAAACCTGAGACTGCCGTCATAGTATAGACTATCGCACAACTCTCTCACATGTCGTGTTTATTTGTACAAGTCTCGGAAAGAGACGATGTAGCCTTAACTCAACACCACCGTAGTCAGCATAGCTTTTTCTTTTCTTCTTTCACCTTGAAGTTCGCTTTAGGAACACATTAGCAGAGAAAGTCGACAGTAACTTCAGTTCTGGCCGAGTGCCTCGCGGTAGCCATTTAGCTCACGACTTCACATTTGGAAATACGGCCCTGTGAAAGGCCATTCTTCCAGCAGACGCTGGGGGGAATTCTCGGAGAGAGGCCGACAAATCCTCGACGTGTTGTCGTAGACATCGTGGCTCCTCTGTCTCGCCGACCCCCGAAGCAGTAACTCAGCGCTGAGTTAGCCGCACCTCGGTTCGTTAACACTAGCGGGCGTGCTTTATTGAACGTTTCTGTCTGGTTACATCGTCGCCGTTCCCGACGCGGGACGAAGAACAGACAAAGCGGGCGCCTAATTCCATTTCCTCGGCGTATAGTTTGTTCTGACAATGCCAGCTGAGGCAGGAGAGAGGTTCTTCGTGACCCGCGGTGCGCCCAATGCAGCTGTGCCTCCGCAACTGCTACTTTTTTTTGTCTGGCGCATTTGCGAGAAGACTGCGGCCGCGAGGACCGAAAAAAAAATCTGTGATGTTGCTCATCAACAGCGAACGACATCAACGGTACAGCCATTGCGGCCTGAAGACGTGTCATCGCCGCTTCGTCCTGCCCCACGTGCTCGCATAAAGTAGCACAGCGGCACGATGTATCTGCATTTCAATGGCGGCAACAAACTGGTAAGCCCTTCGCAACAGTGTTTGCAGAGATCTCAGGCCACTAAACCTACTTCGATCCTATTTATGATGTTACTATTGATGTCCAGAAGCGTATTCGCAGGATCGCCCGCAAAATCAAGCATTTTCCATCTCGACAGGTCACATCTCGCGAAGGTTTTCACACTGTGAACGACTGTATATATACATGCACGAAACAATTGATTGATATGATTGACTGATTGATTGATTCATATGTGGAGTTTACCGTCCCAAAACCACCATATGATTATGAGAGACGCCGTAGTGGAAGGCTCGGGAAATTTCGACCACCTGGGGTTCTTTAACGTGCACCCCAATCTGAGCACACGGGCCTACAGCATTTCTGCCTCCATCGGAAATGCAGCCGCCGCCGGCGGGATTCGATCCCGCGACCTGCGGGTCAGCAGCCGAGTACCTTAGCCACTAGACCACCACGGCGGGGCAAAAGTCTAAATTTATCTGGGGGATTGTTTTCTTTGTCAGACACAATTTACCGAGAATTAGCCGGCAATGAGGTCAAAAAAGTAGATGGGATGTTATTAGAAGTAATGTAAATGTGAAGAAAGAAAAGTGGACGAAAAGATGACTAGCCACCAGCAGGAACCAGCCACCGTGCGACCTTCCAATAACGCGTCCGGTGCACTACCAATGATCTGCGGTGGCGGCCATGCCTCCGTTTACATTATAGGGAATATATGTGCATTTGGAGAGCCCGTCAGTGCCACCAGCTTGCATTGCGGCGAGTTTAGAACACCCTATTTTTTCCTATTGGCGTCACGTAGCACGTGATCTTATCCCTAGTTAAGTATTCGTAATAAGATCAGTGGGCGCGAATGATAAGCGACAAAGTGATAGAAGCTACAGGCGTGGTGGATATTTTTTTTTTTTTCAAGTTTTCCTTGAGATATTCGGAAAGCAGAAATTTTGGCCTGTCTTTCTCTCAGACGGTTCAGTCACCCGGCAAAAGCTTAAGGACTTCCTGAGCGCCCATGGCACTTTTGACCTGGTGACTGCTTTCACACTCCTGAAGATAATCGATCAAAAAGCGAATATTACGCTCACCTGAGGAGCAACATTCATACGTAAGTATTAGGTGCTGTGTTTTTGTATTATAAAGCATATAGATACATAATTCTAGACTAGTGTTTTATTGATTGATTGATTGATTGATTGATTGATTGATTGATTGATTGATTGATTGATTGATTGATTGATTGATTGATTGATTGCGTGGAATGTAACATCCCAAAACCATCATATATGATTATGAGAGACGCCGTAGTGGAGGGCTCCAGAAATTTCTACCACATCGGGTCCTTTAACATGCACCCAAATCTGAGCACACGGGACTACAGCATTTTCACCTCCATCAAAAACGCAACCACCGCAGCCGGGACTCAATCCTGCGACCTGCAGGTCAGTAGCCGAGTACTTTAGCCACTAGACCACCGCGGCGGTGGAGGCTGCTAGCAATATTGGACACAGCAGGGAAAACATCCCAGAATACCCTTTATCGTGTGTGCCGTGGTTTCTATGTGCGATTACGTTGTGTCCACCGTGGATGTTTTATTCATCGTCGAGACTGACTGCACGCGCATGCCGTACAGGTGTTACGTGTAGGTACGTAACGGCAACTACGATACAGGGAAAAAGGTCCAAGCGTTTTCTTTCCCGCGAGATGATCAAGCGAGAAACGAGTTGATAGGTGCAATTCTACGAAAGAATTACATACCAGCTGCATAGACACACGTCGTTTACAAGGAGGGTGCGATGAAGCTCTTTGTATATACTTTGTATAATACTTTGTATCCCTGGCGGTATCGGCCGCATTGAAAATGAATCGCTCGCTGAAATCATCGACTTATGCGGTAAAACATCGGTGATAAGAACCTCGCGGGGTCCTCAAAAATATTCGTATCATCTTCAATTCGTTATCACCTCGAAATACGCATAATAAGCGTTAAACAAAGGTTACGTTCTCGCTTATTGTTTCTTGGGGCCGTAGCAACGTCACTAACTGCTTTAAATCATAACCAGTGAAGGTTTTAGAGGTAACCGATCACGCCAGCACTCGCAAATACGCGGCCCCTGAACGCATGTGTAATTTTTTTTTGTACGTTTTTCCGCATGACAATTCAGTACTGCGGAAAAAGTTACCTAAGGAGCACTTTCCATGACGTAGATGAAGAGAATTTTAGAACCTCGGTTGTTTGTTGTTATTTTCTGACCACGGTGAGGTTGGGGATGTTCTCCGGGAGATTTATGGCTATTACCGAACAATCGGATAGTAGCGAAACGCCACTTGGGTCAGTTGGTAACGGTTCATTTCAAATACAAATAGTGCGGCACAGTGCAGAGCAGGTAAGCGCGTCCCAAACAATCGTGCACGACATTTTTGAGGACACGATTATTTGCCGAGACAGTCCACTTCCCTCTTTTGTCCTCGTCTGCTTTTCATGGAATGTCCGTTGAGCGTGGACATGGCTTGCATCGACATGGCCGCCGCGGCCCACTGCGCCCACCCCGCCGCTTCGACCATGCCCAACCAAAGATCCGACACGTACGGCGACGATCCAGAAGTCGGAGAGAGGCACTCGTTCCCCGCGAACCCAGGCACAGCCCGCGCAGCAGCCACTTGGCGAGTAGCGATACAGCGCCATCTAGAATATCGTCACTCAACTGTTGTTTGTGTGCACTTCTGTGAGACAGCGCCATCTATTATACTGTTCGATACTGCCGGTTACGCCTGACGCGCGACAAGATTAGACTAAGAGGAGCTTCACTCCTAAAAGATATTTCAGAAACCGGGCACTATCGCGCACGAGCTGGAACGAATCCCGCACTGGGACACAGCCGCTAGGTGGGACTGTGGCGACACAGGTGCGACGTGACATAGCTGACGTCACTTCACGTTGGTCGCAGGCCTTGTCAAGCATATAGGAGGTGTTGACTGTGGCTGGGCTATGCGGGCTGTAGTAGCTAGGTCCGGGATAGAGGGGGGGGGGGGGGGGGCGTTCGCGTGTCCGTAATTCTCTGCGTGCCCCTAGCGGCCAATGTCAGCGAACTTGGGAGGGGCCACTGCCACCAACACAGCTCCCTCGGACGCTCTCCAGTAGCACCACGAGGTTTCTGGGCCGCTCTTTCAGCAATAAACTTCGACTTAACATTAGCCTTTAGTGTCCCTTAGGTACTCGCTACGTACGGTGAGAGCGACATGGGTCAAACACGTAATAAATGTTGATTTTCAGACACCGTTAATTAGAACTTCTCAATGTATAACATATTTCATCATACTTTTCTCTTCTTGGTCTTTTTTTTTTAGGTGAGACACCAACGTCATGAGAGCCTTTGCTTCATTCGTGGTTCCAGCCGTCACAATACTGCGTGAATATGCATCTGCAACACTTACAATTTTTTTATCTTCCGACCACCTTCTTTTTTTGTTACTTGACGACCAACCGCTGGTGTGTTAATAGCAATAGGAGCATAACGTCTCGAATGTTTTTAACCTGCGTTTCCAATTGTAGTTTTTCCGCCGTTTTCTACTCTACATTATTACAGACTTCCAGCTACCTTATTTTTTTTATTTCTGCACCACTAAAATCGATAAACTACTTGGCTCTAAGAGTGGTTATCTAAATTGCAGGGCCACCTTAATTAAAAAAGAAAGCGTTCGTTGTGACAGATAGGTCGAAAACTGTCGGCGCGTAAAAACTGCTCAGTAACCACGAGCGCATGTCAGCAGACTGATCATGAGTCGTCTCGGTCTCAGACCAAGCCGTGATCCATAGTCTGAGCGAGTCCGGGTGAGTAATATTTGTTCAGTTTGAGTGCGAGTGAGTCCGGTAAAGAAAAAAAAAGAAACTTGGGGGACCCTTAAGTTTCGAGTTTTAGTATTGAACGCGACAGCAATAACTTGTCCCTATAGTGTGCACATGCACCGCTGCTTAGTGCACACTTCTGTTGTATGATGTTGGTCGAGAAGTTGAAGTTGCGGATTACTGCAATTTGATTCGTAAAGTTGAAAGTGGCTTGTGTCAGGGAAGCTTCCGCATATTGATGCATACTTCAATGCGCGTGAGATGTTTTCGAACTTGCTATGCAGCCACTACGTGATCTTAAGGGAATACGTGCAGTTACATGAGTGCATTTTTCTAATGGTTGGCCGACTTTAAATCATGAAGTCGTTGTGATAATCAAGTGTTGTGACCACCGATCGCTTGCGCCGCGCAATATCACTGCGATATTACACGTTGTATTGTGAAGCCTGTGCTCGTGTGTTTGGAGATGTGTGTTTAAACGCGTGTGCTTGTAAACCATGAAAGTCATTTTTACTGCGTTTACGACCGGAGCTCCTTTCACTGCATTCCCGATCATAGGTGTCGAGAACACCTGCTTGCTATGCGAACGGTTTGGGTTCGATCTTCACTCGGACCCGTAAATTCCTAATATCTTATTTGCATCTTTCTAGATTTGTTGGACACGGACAAAGCGGTTAGTCGTTCAAAACCAACGGCACCGAAAGCGACGCCGGAATTTCGGCGAAACGAGCTTATTAACGCTATCGCATTAATGAGCCCGAGTGAATCTGGTTAATGACAAACATTGCAGTAGGTCCGAGCCCGAGGGAAGGCTATGCGTGAATTGCAATGCGCTTTCAGTCACTCAGTACAAGCAAAACAATGACTCAACGCAAGCAAAAACCACCGGTTCTTGGCGATATCTTAGTGAAAATCAACGAACTACGATTGATATAAGTTACGTCATACATCATGCGCGAACCGAACAATTCCGTTCTTAGAAATAATAATTTACACAGCGTCAGCAGTCACTCGTCTCTCGGGGGCTTTGTTGACTTTGTGAACCCTGGCTGAATGGAAAAAGCGTGGAGACCAAACCGTTTTTGCCAACGACTATCGCATTGCAGATTCAGCCGTAAGCGGAAACTACATAGCCGGAATAAAAGTGAAGCAGGACCATGGTGCCGTACACTATCCATTCGAGTCTGATACGACGTTCAAGATGCAGTCACCCATATTCGGATGGCGCCCATTCGAAGCTACTAATGGCGGCGTCAGTTATACAAAGGGTAAGTGAATAGGAGATGTTTGTGAAATCGGGAAGATTCTGGAAAGCCCTATTTTAGGCGCAACCTTAAAATACAGTAAGAGGGCAGACTGGGTCAGGGAACAAACGGGTGTAAATGGCATCACAGTTGAAATCAAGATGTTAAATGGACACAAGCCGGGCACGTAGCAAGTAGGCAGGATAAACGGGTAACGGACTAGATTCCAACAGAAGGCAAGCGCGTGAACGAGGGACAGAAAATTAGGCGGACAGATGATATTAAGAAGTTTGCAGGTGTAACGTGGCAGCAGAAAGCGCAGTACCGGGTTGATCGGCGGGTGATTTGCCCTGCAGTGGTTACGGTGGTGATTAGTATGTGTTGATTGATACGATACGCATAGCACGCAGATAGACAAAATGGCGGAAAAAAGATGGACGCTAGTATAATGTCTGCTAATTATTTTAATGAAATATCAATCATCTCGGTCTCGCACAAGGTTTGATCGAAAACCTGTGGAAGAGATCCAGCTTGTCTTCTGTAAATTATTGAACTGCACTGAACCGCTGTTGGCGTAGTGAAAACTTTCATATGAAAGATACATACGCGACACAATGTTCTAATCGGTTTACTTATTCAAGGCCCAATCGGCATCCATTCTCTAGCACCGACGCTAGGCTTATCGTGTGACTTCACTACAGCCTTTCTATAATCATTTCGCTAATTACGCACATGTATGGCCCCAATATACCTGTACTAAAATCAAAATCCTACCTCATGGCATTTTATAAGTAGCGCGATAGCCCTATAGCCTGCCAAATTTCCCTTATTGTTACCAATCATAGCAAGCTTTGCGTTCGAGTTCACCCTTGGTGCATTTTCTCTTGTCTTACCTTATTCCTACATCTCAAACGGGAGCCCAGAAAAAAAAATCGGGATGATTTTCTTTGTGACACTTATTTGTTGGTTTTGTGCCCTTGCGAAAAGCAAGACAATTCTCTTCAAGGCCACTGTCCTTTACTCCATCGTAACACCAAAGCTTAGCACATAATAAAAAAAGAGCACGTTTCATCTTGTTTATATTCTCTATTTACTATTATCTATTTACTATTATCTAAACACTGTCATTTGTAAGACGTAGACAGCCGAGGGTACAACATATAAATAAGTAAATAAATGTTTCCGACAATGTACGAGTGCATAGACAGAGACAAGTTTCGCGAAGCCCATGGAGGGTTAAGCTGAAATACGTTACGTTTGCCTCGTTGCAGGCGAGCCTTCGCCGACACCTGCTACCTCCAGTCACGGCGTTCGGTCCAACGACACCACCAGATATGCAGAACGGTAACACTAGCTACGACAAAAGCCTTTACAGCAGCCACCGTCGTGCCAAAGAAACAGTTTTTCTATGAAACATGGTTGGAGACAGTACGAACATGCCAATAACAGACCGATAAGAAATGCTAATTTTTTTGTTTATTGAAAAAGTAAGGCGCACGCTCTAGGAAAAGGTCGACTACTCGTTACTACTAATGGCTGAAAATGGCGGCTGAGAAGTACTGATGTCGCATTCGAAGAACGGTTTGCTCCCCATCTTTAATTCAGGAATGCCGGGGACAATACCCAGGTCATAGTAAGAAGTCTGCCATTGTCTCATTGACATTTTGTTTCGTGCACTAGAACAATGTTGTCCTTCGGATCCGACCAACAAGAGAGGGCAAGGGGGGGGGGGGGGGCGATGAAGCCTTAGCTTTCAAATCGGGATTCCAGCGCATAAACTCCAGTGGCTCAGAGGTCGTGCTCTATGATTCAGTATTAGTACTGATGATGATAGCAGGAAATTAAGTGATGTGGGCGCTGCCATATTGACCATCGTGAGACATACCGGATGCTTAATTAACGCGCTTCCCTTCCTGCGCGTGCTGTGCTCCGTATATCGGTGAGTTTCTGATCGCAGCAAGCGAACGTAAATGCTGCGCAGAGACTTGGCTGCGGTGACCATTGCGGACATCGAGCGAATCGCCAGCACCAAGCTTGAGCCGGGAGTCGGCTGGTACTACAACGGCGGTGCCGACCAGGAGGAGACCATTAAAGAAAACAAGGAGGCGTTTCGGAGGTGAGCAAGCTGACGACGTCAAGGACCTCATGCACATGCCCTCCAGTGAAGCATAACTTGAAAAAGCAGCGTGAATATTGCCCCCCTAGAAGATGGAACCTCGTGGTATTTCTTATGAACAGCGAGATAAACCGTACATCTTCATTAAACGAATGCCAGAACAGTCGATTACCACAATCGCGCTATCCCCAACTGACCCTTAATTTCATTTTAATTTATTGATCTCCATTTACAAACGGAATTTATACCACGGAGTGTACCACATACCTCCAGCTCAAAAGGCAGAAGTGATCAACTCGTTAGCATTTTGCTGTCGCACACGGTTCGAGTGTGCTTCCTTTGGCACATTTTCAAGTTTTGTACTCTTGAATATTAGATACAGCTCTAGAGCTTTTCAGCGATGTTCACTGTAAGCATGGTAACATGTCAATGACCGTTTTATGCCGTTTGTTGTCCACGCGATCTGATTCGTGCCTGCAGTATTTGCAAGGCGTGGCATTGCAGATTCATTGTGCTAGTATTCGATTACGCGTATATGCGTACTTTAAATGGCATCATTCGTTCCAATTCCTCACTCACTTGCTTTCACTACATGAAGCTTCTCAAATACGCAGGTTGCGCTTCAGGCCTCGCATGCTCGTGGACGTGTCTTGGGTGAGCACGGCGACGACACTGCTGGGTCAGCCCGTTTCCATGCCCTTTGGCTTTTCACCCTCGGCGATGCAGCAGCTAGCGCACCCTGACGGAGAAATCGGAGCCGCACAAGGTCCGTCTCAGCTGCCCGCTTTCTTTCTGGTGCCATCGTGCCGAAATGCTGTACTGGCTGAACTTGATACAAGCAAGAACGTCGTGCAGCGCCTCGTCTTTCTCGCGACTTCTCGCGCTCTTTCGAGAATGTACGAGCGCGAACTCTACCGACGTTTCGACTCCCAGCAGCTTTGTTCAAAGAAAAAACGTTAATCATGCGTTTGTAGCAAATACCTACAAATAATACCCCTACAGGCTTCCGAGAAAAAAAAATGCACGAATGACCACGAATTGATTGATGACGATCGAGTGGGCGGAGCTATACATATGTCCTAAGGTACGTATCTACGTTGAAGTGGTCGACTAGTATAAAGGCTCTGCGCTTATAGGTTTTTTTGATTGCTCTATGAAGACTTTGATTGATATTATCTATTATACTTTTTTGTTGACCGCGAACGAGCGCGGTACGAACCTGTGGTGATTCTCCTTGAAAACAAAATTCTGCGGTCCTCCTCCGATTTCAACCCTACAGGCACTGAACCGAAAGCACTCGCTTCGTTTCGTAAGCCTCTTTCCACCAATGTCATCGCTACTTATTTAAGAACATAGGTGTGTGCGTATAGGGACGAGGGCGCGGGAGTGGTGCCTCTTCTCCTAATCACCTTTGGGGAGGAGGAGAGGCAAAATCACCCTTACACAGTGGGATCTGTCCCAACATTGTTTAAAGAGTAGGGTTCTGGCCCGTCAGGTTTACGATCATAAAGGGGGCCAATGGCAGGGCGTTGTGCAAGGCTTGTCATCGCCGCATTTTCATTTTTTTTTCATCCAATGTGAAGCATACGTTGCCATTAGGACTCGTCCAGAAGCATATGTTGCCATTAGGACTCGTCCAACGTAGGTGAGGAAGAAACTTTGCCTCTTTTATGGACGACCTTACACACTCCCACGAGCAAAATATTGCGCAAACAGTTCAACTCCGGCGATCAATGTCTGCGTTCAATACTGTACGGCCGGTCGGCGACACTTCTTACAAACCCTGCCATTCTCCGCAGCCGCCGAGGCAGCCGGCACATTGATGATCCTCAGTTCGATGAGCACCATTTCGCTGGAGGACATTCGCCTCCGCGCCCCTAACTGCACCTTGTGGCTTCAAGTGTACGTCTACAAGGACCGCGCCCTCACCGAGTCCCTGGTGAAGAGGGCCGCAGCCGCTGGCTTCTCCGCCGTTGTGCTCACAGCCGATTCGCCCGTGTTCGGCCAGAAGGTCATGGCCAACAAGTACCGATTCCACCTGCCCAAGCACTTGAGGTCAGCCCACCTATACAGCGACACTTCTCTTTCACGCTTTTTATAGTGAGTGCCCATATGGCTGTCATCTATGATCGTTCGGAATGGATGGGTAGGTGGTTAAAGCAACTTGTTGCTTGGCTAGTTGGTAGATCATGATTCATCTCCAAGACTAATTGACGCCCAAACACACGGCACAATCACACACCCACAAACTTAGGAGGATACAAAGCTATTTAAAAAAATGACCACCGTTTCCCGAGTGGGAACACTGGTTAGCATGCGGAGCATATATGTTGCACTGCGATAAATGTGGTTTGTAATTTGCGACATGCGTGTGTGTTATGAGTGAACACGAGTGAACACGCACGCACGTATGCTGCGAAATACGATGTTTATTGATGAGACGCTTTGGGTATTTTGAGCTAGATGACTTTAAGTTCCGTAAAGTGAAGGGTGAGCGGGTCTTGTTGCAGCGGTCGAAAGTCGAGATTTGGAAAGACGTGGTCGATGCACGTCCCGCGAACCGTGGTCGGATTATGTCTGCCGTCGTGCGTTGCTCGTTTCAGCGAATGCCGCGACTCCATGTAGTCGACCACCCAATCGTCCTTGATGATGTCGACGTTGAAATCGCCAACTATCACGAAGGGTCGTCGTTGCGGTCGTTGTTTCGGGTATTATTCCACGGCTTCGTCGACGTACTTCTCCACGGCGGCACGCGATGGGTTGGGCGCGAAGTACATCGTCATGACGTCACCCCGACACTCGGTTATTTATAGCGGGCGCCGGCCCCGGCCCGTGCATCTAAAGGTCGCGCGGTGCGCGGAGGGGAGAAGCGAGCGCAGCGCGCGCTGTGTTGAGAGGAGGAAGGGATGCACAGATGGCTGGCCGAGGAGGAGGGGAGGCTACGGACGGCGACGGCGCATGACTAGCCCTAATATAACATGCTCCTCATATAAAAAATCACGGGTTTAGAGCTGGCCGCTTGTCTGCGGCGACCTCATCTGCTTATGCTGTGACGGCCTCTTGCAGCTCTTCATAGGTGTACCGTACCAAATAAGGTCTCCCATGTTACTTCTGAGGAAAGTGGCAGACGCTCTCGGGGTGGGGAAAAACCCTCGCCTTTCCAGAAGACACTCAGACACCCAACACGTGTGCTGTGTGTGAATGTACCGTGTGTTTGTGCCCTAATCAGTTTTGGAAATGGTTGTACAAACGTCTACCTGTTTAAATCAACATCCACACTGGAATATATCACGCTTTCCCCATTACAGCACTCCGGAGACCTCCACTGGCCACCCTAATTGATACCTACTAGTTGAACCCTTTGTAAATTCAGGTCAGCTCATTCTCGGATAGGCTCCCGTAAGCTCCCTCGGCATCTTGAGTATCATAAGCAATGTGTCTCTATCGTTTTTTTTTTTTACTGGGATCTCCGTGTTACGTGCCGCAACGCCAGCCTTCAATACTCATTCAAATTTACGAAATGCAACTTACCCAAACAAGGGCATGC
The DNA here is from genome assembly GCF_013339725.1 of Rhipicephalus microplus. Taxonomy (NCBI): domain Eukaryota; kingdom Metazoa; phylum Arthropoda; class Arachnida; order Ixodida; family Ixodidae; genus Rhipicephalus; species Rhipicephalus microplus. Next base: position 132,903,350 of record NC_051174.1, read on the forward strand.
ATTAACCCGAAGTTATTTAAGCAACGTGTCGGAACAGACTAGTTGGTATTTCATAACAGCGACAGCCGCGCAGCTGGTCCGAATTCAGCAATTTTCGCGGAAGCGCATGCTCTGGTGCTCTTATGTTAGAGTTTCACAATATTGCTCGATGTTCGCACTTGTGGCTCCGCTTATTGTTGTGTTTTGGCGTTTCTTTTGAATAAAAGAATAAATCACTGAGAATTTCGTGAGCCTATTCGGATTGCTGAGCATAAAAGGTTAAGCTGGTGAAGTAGAACAGCTGAAAAGTTTCCTGAACTTAGTGCTGCGACAAAGCGGCTACAGGTCACACGAAGTAGAACAGAGATGAAAGAAAGAAGCCAAGAAAAATCCGTGTACTACGCAAAATACTATGCGTAGAGTATGATGTTTTTTTTTTTTTGCGTAGAGTGTTTAACGGGGCAGCTTAATGCTCTCCCATAGTCGAGTACGTCGTAGTATGAATTGTCGAACTTTTTTTTTCTATTTTAAACACAGGCAGGTTGAAGCGCGACACGTTGCAGTAATCATAGCCACTAGTGCTAGATGTCCCTCTAGTGCACTTATAAGACTCTACGCCTCTGGTGTTCTCGTACGTCTGGACGAAAGGTTTGGTTGTAGATTGGATGCCCTGCGTATTTCTTAAATCTTTGCTACTCGACTTCACGAGTGCTGCACCAATCGGAAGACATCATCATCATCATCATCATCATCATCATCATCATCATCATCATCACAGATCTCTGTGAAACTCCTCCACTATTTTAACTGTCCTATCCATATTGGTAGTTATTTTGCCTTCTTTGTCCCTTAGTGCATACATCCTACTTTTGCCTATCCCAAGTTTCCTCTTCACTGCTTTGAAGCTTCCTCCGTTTTTCAGAGCGTGTTCAATTCTCTCCATGTTATACCTTCTTACATCGCATACTTTACGTCTATTAATCAACTTCGAAAGCTCTGCCAGTTCTATTTCGTCTGTTGTACTTGACACTTTCATGGTTTGACGCTTCTTAATTAGGTTCTTCGTTTCCTGGGAAAGCTTGCCAGTGTCCTGTCTAACTACCCTGCCTCCAATCGGAAGACGAGCCCCTTTTCCCAAATAGCTCAGTTCTAACGCAGACTGCATCGCTCAGGTTTGGCACGTTGGAGCGCTCCCTCCCCTCGGCCACCGCGGAAAGCCACGCCGACTTCGACGAATTCGTGGACGACCTCATTTCGCCCAGTGTGACCTGGTCGGACGTCGCCTGGCTGCGAGAGGTCTCCGGGCTGCCGGTCGTCGTGAAGGGCGTCATCACTCGTGAGTCGTTCCTCGCACATGCGTTTCCCTCGATTCTATTTTTTGAGCACCCTCGCCCCAAACTCGAGGTGTACTTGTTGTCACTTGTCCAAAGGTGCGCACCTGTTACGTCACCACTCACTTTGAAAAATTTTGTGACCGATACGTTATTTCACGTAGCTTGACATTTTCTTTTTGATGCGCCAGTTGTGAGTTAGCGTAAGTGTTGCCTGCGTTTCTGCATCTGTCTCGTATGTACCATGCTATACTTCAACCTTTTAATATGCGCCAAAATAGCCAAGAGCTGTGCCACCAAAAAACTTCTTTTGGGGGCGAGTTCGTTCTTTTCGGAGCAGCGGAGTAACAGCGCGAACACACACCGACAAGAGAGACGACACGGACATACAATCACTTTTGTCCCTCGTCCGCCGCAATGGAACATTGGTTAAGGTACTCCGCTGCTGACCCGAAGGTCGCGGGTTCGATTCCGGGGCCGCGGCGGTTGATTTTCGATGGAGGCGAAATGTTAGATGCCGGCGTACTGTGTGACGTCAGCGCACGTTAAAGAACACCACATTGTCGAAATTCCCGGAGCCCTCGACTACGGCGTCTCATAAGCATATCGTTTTTTTAGGACGTAGAACCGCAGATAATATTTATCATTGCCGTCTCTCTTGCGACCATGTGCTCTTGCTGCCACAAAGTCACTCTGAAAACGTTGTACTCTTCTGGAATAGTGTATACGACAATGCGGAGCACCTTGATAGTCGTGACGTGTCACCATAACGAACGTGACAGAGTCATGAATTTAAAAAAAGCTGGTATGTACACATGTTATCTGCCGGTCTGTGCCATTGCAGCGGAAGCTGCCGTGAAGAGTTACGAGAGCGGAGCTGCGGCCATCATCGTGTCCAACCACGGAGGACGACAGCTGGATGGAACACCGGCAACGGTACGCTGTTTCCTAGAGTACTTAAGAGTACGAGCTATACGTTGCGTCACTTCTCAAGTAAGAGCACCTAAAAGAAACTGCTGTTTCATGGTACGTTCTGAGCTTTACGGTTCTCGGTGACGCACAACATATGTGAAGCACATACAAGATACGCAGCTAGGTGGCTGCGATGACCATATACGCATCTAGGGAACGCTTTAGGCGCCATAAGCGGTTCCAGTGACGTACATTATAACAGAACCTCATGATGACTGTCCTCAAGCGTCGCATCAAGTGCAGCGGCCATTACGTGTACCACGTAGATCGACGTCCTGCCCGAGATCGTGGAAGCCGTGGGCGGTCGCCTCGAGGTCTACCTGGACAGCGGAGTGCGCACGGGAGCCGACGTGGTCCGCGCTCTCGCTCTCGGTGCTCGAGCAGCCTTCGTCGGCAGACCCGTACTGTGGGGGCTCGCCTACAACGTAAGTCTGCGAACGCTCACGAAAGTTACAAAAAAAATGGTGGAACCTTGAGCTCCGCCTTTAACCTCCGTATTCTAGAACGCCCCTTCACTCAACGCTCCACCTTCATTTAGAAGTGTGGCAGCTTGGGCTAGTTGGTATGGCATGACGATAGTTATAGCGCGAGAACAAAACGACGACACAGAGACAAGAAGGACAGCGCTCGCGTCTTTCGTGTCCTTCTTGTCTCCGTGTCGTCGTTTTGTTCTCGCGCTATAACTATCGTCCTCCACCTTCACTTGAGAAAGCCTATGGAAGCGCCATCTCTAGGCAGGGAGAGTCGCTGCATATCAGTGGTAATTTGCTGCTATTCTCGAGTAGCGCAGCGTCATTTTCAGCCGAGCAGCGGCGCAGTGCGCAATTCTGTCAGGTGAAGGGTGAAAGTCAAGCCGAGGAGCGTTTGTAAATGCAGGGGTTAGAGTTGAACGCGATAGCGAAATCCGGCCCCCAGTGCACCCTTCAACCGCTAAGTGCATACTTATTCATATGTTTTGTTATATACACACTCACACACACAAACACGCACTCAGACCAGCGCTCGCTGTCATCGCCGAATGGGCTCCTTTTCGTCGTGACACCTGTGGAACGAAATGCGTTAATGGGGCCCTGAAACACTTTTTCAAGTAACCACGGAATGAATTCACTGGAAGAGCTTATTGCCTCACGAATTCAACGCCGCAAAAATTTTAAGAATCCGTCCAGTGCGAGTGGAGTTACAAAGGTTTGTCGCATGCTGCAATTGCATTATCTCTTTTATCGTCCCGACGAAAGCGCTGAAAGCTAAGCAGTGAAGGGTGGCAGGGAAAAGAAACTACCGCCTCGTCACCTTGAGCCCCCCCCCCCCTTTTTTTTTCTTCGAACGCGTGGCTTTTTCAATGTGATCGCACGCGCACGCGTGGACAAGTAGCGGCCTCCCGCGGCTATCTAGGTAACTTGATTTTTCGGTCACAGACGCACAGGCGGTTTTTTCGCTCACAACCCGGCGGCGGGTTCTCTGCGACACGAGCTCTCTAACACTATTGCATTAAAACGAGCGCGAGCAGGCACAGCACTCGAGAACACTTTCCCGAATAGCCCTGCTAAAAGTGGCCCAGAGCACGATAGCTTAAGGGTTAGCTTGAGTCTACCTTCACTAAAAAAAATTGACGTGATAAACCTATGTAAAACTTAGCGAAGGGGCTCCAGCCGACTACTTGGACGAGGACAGAAAGGACGAAACCTCTGGCATGTCGTCTGTCTTTTTGCCCTTGTCCAAGTAGTTGGCTGGAACCTCCTCGCTTTGTGCAGCCAACGAGCTCAAGCAAGCACAATTTGGCGTAAAACTGAACAGTCACTGCCCAACTAACAGGAAGCCTTGCAGTGGCAGTAGAGATTCTATTTAGCTGCTTATAAATCGTTAGAAATAAACGCTACGGTCCTTAGAATTACTTATGTATGCCTTTTCTCGTAAAAGACGCACATGCAGAATATATACGTGTTGTTATGGTGCCTCATATATGCACAATGATTGCTTTTTTAATTGTCAGTCACACAAGTATGAACACTGAATCTTGAGCAACATTGGTGGGCGCTGCGAATGGGGTCGACCGTTTGGAGTATCGGCCGGTGCTGTTTAGAGCACTTGGATCGCGTTAAGGGTGGACAAATAGACAAATGTACAGACAGACAGACGGACAGACAGGCAGACGGACGGACAGACGGACGGACAGACGGGCGGACAGACAGACAGACCAAAGTTTTTGCGTCGAAGGTCCCCAAGAAAGGTCGCCTTTAAAAACATCGCACCATGATATTTTTTACTAAAGGGAAAGGGGGGGGGGTGCTTCTTGCGGTTGCGAAACGGCTTCCTTCCGCGCACGCCATTTAGGCTGCGTTAGGTAAGGAGCACTGGAAGATCGACCAGAACTTAGCGCACTCTATGTAACCACGGTTTCTGAAATCCAGAGCTAAGCACGCGACGTTGTTGATCTCGACGCGACGGCTCACACTGTATTGACACGAGCCTTCGCAATACACGCTTTCCCAGACGAGCGGGTCATTCACGGCTGTTACACGTGTGGTGTCAACTTCATCCTGCACAATCATCTAGTACTCGATCCACATATTTTTTCTTTACTTAGTAATAAGCTCAAGCTCGCGTCGATCAGTGTTCAGCTAACTCGCAAGGTTTGTGAATTTGCTCGGAATGAAGATCGTAGATGCTTACTCACTCGGAATAAACCTTCGAGATCCCTATTCTTTCTTCCATCAAACGCAGTAATACGAATATATCGGCAGAAGAATGAATGACACGCCGGCGTACAATTACGTGTTGCATAATTTTCAGCCACGCGGGCCGATTCAAGTGTGTTTTTCCTAATAGGTTGGTCGGAAATGCAGCGCGGTGACGAACAACTCAATTCTTCCGTGACTGCAACAGTCAGAAACCACTGTTCTTGTATTTCTTTACACGGGCCAATCGGGAGTTTCAAAGTGTCCTATAATCATCGCACAACTTCGCCGCTCGTTTCCTGCACAGGGCAAGAAGGGGGTGAGCACTGTTCTTGACATCTACCGATCGGAGCTCGAACGGACACTCAGGCTACTAGGTGAGTGTTTATCAATTTTATCTATAGAGGCCACAGTTCATTACTTCCGCGAAGATCCGTGGGAGGCAGGTACGTAGAGCATTTTCCTTGATGAAGTACTCATCCGCGTCAACATCCGATTTAACGACGACCAAGCGAAATCGAACGATAAAGCAACCCGCGTAATCTTCAACACCATAACCCCATTTATCCCCTTCAGTCGCTCGCTGTGATGCACCATTTACGAACTTGTCAAATGAACGTATACCATGTTTCAAAGACACTCGGTATTACATTCCAAGAAATAAAATGAAGTAATGTGTAGTTTTCTGCGAGTTTGAGCAATGAATCGTAATTGTCAAGCACCTAAATACTTCATTGTTCTGTAGTCTTACACGTTCCATTTTGACACAAAACTAATGAAATCATAGGCTCAAAATGCGTGTGCAATCAGTTTTTGGTCACATTCATTTAGAGAAAAGTATTTATTTTGACGTTGGCTCTGGAACGCAGCATGTCAAACGAACCGCCAGATATCGTAGTGCCTTCAACAAAGTGATTCTCTAGCCCCGCCGCGGGGCTAAGGTGCTCGGCTGCTGACCCGCAGGTCACGGGTTCAAATCCCGGCAGCGGCGGCTGCATTTCCGATGGAGGCGGAAATGTTGTAGGCCCATTTGCTCGGATTTGGGTGCACGTTAAAGAACCCCAGGTGGTCGAAATTTCCGGAGCCCTTCACTACGGCGTCTCTAATAATCAGATGGTGGTTTTGGGACGTTAAACCCCACATATCAAAGCGATTCGCTACGGTTATAAGCAGCACACTGACTTTGCAGAAGCTTCAAGTCGTCCATTGACAATTACGCATCTTGACCTCTTTTGACCGGAAGTTCACAGAAGTAGCATAAACAACTTGCGAAAACAAACGTGCCCAGGCCGCTCGGTGACATGACCATATATCACACGAAATCTTGCAATTGAGCTACGTCGATCCTGAGCCTTCAAGGCTCACGCTTCGCCATTCGTGCACTAATGATTGCCGTTCAACAGAGGCAATAACTTTATTCGACAAGAAGGCTGATTCATGCGTAGCCCAAACTTAATCCCAGCTTTAGCAGCACCCAAATATTATTTCGCTAATAGTGTCAATAACGTTTCCGCGGGCGACTTCTTCGGAATCTCCCTGGCAATAAACTCATCTTCCGGATAATCTAATCTTGATGTTTAAAATCACATCGGGGTTTTCCTTATTAAGCAATAGAGAGCCATCCTCAACGACAAACTAAATTATTTATTATATGGAATGGTTCTCGTTAACCACCGTTCAGAGACGCATTGTCAATTCATGAGAAAGATAATCCAGAAAACGATTTAATGTGAAGTTTGAAGGTAAAAAAATGCAAGGATCCGTACAACGACGTGGTGGCACTTCTACAGTATCTGCAATCCCTACATCACTGCTATCACAATTACCTCTATAGACGTATCCTTAAACATTCTCCGAATTCTCCAAACTTCTCCACTTCTCCAATTATTCTCCAAACTTTTCCAGTTCTAAACGTTCTCCAAAACTTCTCCAAATGTCATATGCGTGAGAACGATACAAGAAATCTAACTGGGAAAACTATTTTAACTCAAACCAAAGTATTTGCACGTATTTTGCATTGGTTGTAACTAAAATGGTTTTCGAAGTTTACCCACCCAACCAGAAAGACATCTGTCGAATGTTTACATTCAAGTAAATCAGCTAAGACTTGGGCCATGATACCATGCAACTAGTTAAGCGGTACGTACGCATATGCGCACGAACTATGCCCTCCGTGGCAAAACGGGGGGGGGGGGGGGGGGGGCGGGTCACCTCCCTGCGAGTGCCTTCAAGGCGCCGCTGCAACGTCACCACAGTTTCCCCTGAGGAAGGAACCAAGTCGGTTTCAAAACGTCGGGTGCTTACCTACTTTGACGTACTTCACTTCGGCTGGAGATGAAATAGTTTTGCCAGTTTACCTACCCAACCAGGCAGACGTCTGTGAAATGTTTGCATTACAGTCAAGTGATCTAAGCGTATAAAACAGAGCATGTCACATAACAACCACATCATGCGCAGGGTGTGCCGACGTAACGGAACTAACTCCCGAGTTTGTCATGCACAAGAACTACTTCTGGTCACCTCACTGCCGACAGAGGCGGCGCTTTCCATCACAAAGGGAAGTCCACGCAAGCGACTGGCCGGAGTGGACCGCTCTACAGCGGGCCGATGACCACAAGACAAGCTTGCAGCAGCAGAGCCACAAGCGCCGGATCATGAACCCCAGTCGGGAAAATTCACAATTCAAAACTTAATAAAGCGTCCCTGCTACGCCTTCTCTTTAATCGTGGCAGGGTTATTGCCCGCAATCATACTGAAATCATCGGCATTTTAATTTAAAAAGCCCGAGAAACAGTTCATTTTATTACGGAAACAGAGAATACAACTGAAGTAATTCATACGCGCCTTAAAGGGGCACTGGCAAGGCAATTTGCGGTGCTTTTTTATTATTATTCTTGTGCCAATTGAAAAAGCAGCCCCTCGAAGCCTAGTTCAGTGCACTGTGAAAAAATAATCGTAGTGTGTTTCTAAAAGCTAGTTTCGGTTCCTACAGTATTGTGCCATCCATCAGCGTGCAAGGGGTTCCCTTTCAGGGGGGAGGGGAGGGGGGCGAAGGTTCGTCGCAGCAATCCCTTTTCAATTGCGTATTATGTATCACGCTTACTTTGCGCCCCGCCCCCTTCTTACGAGACCAGGGAGGGCAACCCTGCCTCTCCGTGCGCGCGTCTATGCTGACGTCACAACACGGTTTGAGCTTCTCATCAAGCGCTCAAGCAAGACATCGTCACATTTCCAAGGCCACATGGAACCATGTTGGTGCCGCACAAGCGGCCACTGAAAAGTTTTGGTGTCTGACTTCACATATAGACAGACTGGTGTGTGAAGTCACCAGAATTTGTACTGTATACACTGACGTCAAGCTAGTACCGATGCCGGTAAGTATGCCACGGGAAAATCAATTTTAATATTAAAATAAAACATCTTACGGGCATTAGCTGAATCTCACGCTTGCTCAGAGCCGCCTCTGTATACCAAAGATCAGTATGGCAAGTGTAAACACACCTCTGAAAAATGGTGCTGGTACCACGAGTACCTACTCTAGAGGAGGCACTGCTACTCTTTTACAAAATATCTTGTATCAGGGCCGCAAAGGGCGGTTAGAGGCTAGCTGTTAGGGCATTTTGAGGGCTACGGCACCTATTTCAAAGTACACACACACACACACACACACACACACACACACGCACACACACACACACACACACACACACACACACACACACACACACACACACACACACACACACACACACACACACACACACACACACACACACACACACACACACACACACACACACACACACACACACACACACACACACACACACACACACACACACACACACACACACACACACACACACACACAGAGAGAGAGAGAGAGAGAGAGAGAGAGAGAGAGACAGAGAGAGAGAGAAAAAGTTCACGCATCTCCATGAAGTGAATAATGAGGGCAACGGCGCCTATTTCAAAGTGCACAAACACACACAAAATCACGCATTTCTATGAAGTGAATAATGACACGTGGGCGAAGAGCTACGACCTAAATTCCATAACGTCCACGCTGAAGTCGCAGACTAGTATGAAGGACGGATTCACGGATGGACGTACGGACAGATGAATGGCACAGGTGATAATGTGTTGTGCTGTCACGTGCGTGACTGGTGTACACAAAAAAAAATTGTTTACTGTATCGTATGACGATCAATTCGGGTAGCACTGAAGACTTCGCAGTCAGGATAACACCAGTCCGACAGGAACGAAGATCTCGCGCACAGCAACTGATGCCCGAGCGTATCATATTTCTCGTCTTCAAACCTGAACGATTTACCAGGTTCTGTTCGTGAAATGAATTTATCAGATATTTAGTCATTTGAGCTGGCCAACCGAGAGAGAGAGAAAGGCGCGCCGCATTGCGTAGCCGCACACACTCTCTCCTTGGCGAGAGGCACAGCGGCGCGTCAAGAAAGGCACGCGCGGACGCGCTGCAACGGGTACTTGTGGTCAGGTCCTAAAGGTAGAAAAAGATAAGCTCCCCCTCACCCCCCTCCCCCAAAAAATTCACACATGTAAGCATTTCTCACAACCTGCTATTTTCCCTGCTGCGAAGAGCTTTCATGTAAGTTAAGCGACTTCGAAATTACGGCAGGACGTAAACGAGCGAACACTTGTCTGCGAACCCGGTGCACTCGATTTTGATGTCACCTTTGTTGGTGCCTTAAATATTTATTATGAATTCCTTATACCACATGTTTTCTTTGGGGTTTTTTTTGTTTAATACCCATGAAGTATAGCCATACCACAACTTGTGACGTCCAACAACATTGCCGTATGAACAACGTTCACGAAGTTGATAATTGAAATCCTAATAAGGCTATATACATGGTCCTTGAAGTATTTTTAGCACAGATAATATTTTTGTACCCTCTAGTAAAATTTATGAGCGAACACAACAGCCCGTGTATTGTGTGGAGAATAAGACTTTTTTTTATTTCAGGCGCTCTAATTTCGAAGTTACTTAAAGCCATTTTTTCCTAATCACTTACGAAGAAGGATGAAAAAACCTAAGTGAATCGGGGAACTGGTTAATAAAGAGACAATAATATTGTAACCAGGGCTGTTAAGACTGTTTTTGGAGAGGATTCATCGTCTTTGACTACGACGTACTTGTTGACCATTCTATAATAGAGGCGGGAATGTCACGTGCTTGCTCTCAAAATTCATTATGTTCAAGATACGCAATAGTACACTGCGATATACCAAGCGAAACGCCCTTTTTAACGTATAATAACAGGGCGAGTATACAGCAGTTACTACGCGGGTAATTAGCAATTCGTTACAGTTTAAATGCTGTGTTGCACTTTCGAAAGTATACGATATATTGCTACAAGCATCGAACAAGAAAAGCTTTTTTTTAAGACGCACATTACAATCCTAAATTATATTACAGGCCCATAGTTGACCTGTCAACAATCGACGACGTTCGCGTACTATGAAATAAAATAAGTGAAGTTACGTAGGCGCGGCACCACTTCGCGCTGCGCGCGCTAGCGATAAGAATTACGCGTCCGCTGAAGTATAGGACAGGGGCGAGCGCTAGACGGTTCCCGTTGACGGCGGAGGTCGCGTCTTCTCGATGCTGCACGTGAAAGGACGCACTAGCACGTTGTCCTCCTCGACCTCCTCGTTGTTTTCGACACTGAGCGGCCCAAGTGACGACGTGCGATTCGCGGTCAGGTGGCCTGGACGTAAAAGAATGTCATCGCGCGAGCCAGTGACGTCGAAATAAGCCAGACTATTACGACGAAGTCTTGAAAGGTCAACTTGTCGACAAGTCGATCTTTCAACACATCTTGGCGAAACGACACGAAACACCAGGTGAATAAAGCACACACGCAATCACCCAGAAGCGCCGACTGGCGACTCCCTAAGATATTACAGTGAAATTCAAGGGATACCATTTCTTTAATCGTATTTAGGCAGCGGCGTCGCACTTCTCATTTTTATACATTGTTTAATTTTATTTTTCTGTGTGTACATTGTATTACTTATTTAGGAGCGACTAGCAGTTTCATTTACCATTACGAATAATAATCATAAACCCCGTGTCTTAAGGCATGCAGTTCTAAGACACGCGGTGCATACTTGACCAACGCTTGTCACAGAATTAACCCAAGTCGATAAGAGCTCGATCAAAGGTAGCAATATTTTCATATTCGAGCAAAATCGAAGATGCAACTAGTTTGCCGAAGTTTTGCTCGCCAGCAACGGGCATGCGGTCAGACTACGGATGGCGAGCTCGCCTTTCTGAAGGCCCGTGGCCGTTTCGGGTGACCACCAAGGAGATTTAAGAAAATTGCTGAAGTGGAAATTTTCGCCCACGAATGAAGCCGTGCCAACCGTAAGATGGTGGCTGCGGCAGCCATCTTACTAGGGGCACGACGAGCTGTTGGCATTCGTCGATTCAGAAGGAGCGTTTTCCTCGCACGCCCAACGAGTTTAACGTGGCCACCTTTTCGGGTCAGATAGTGCTTTATGTTACATATTTTCTTTAGTAAGCCTCATATACAGGGCAAATTTCATTGCAGATTTTGCCAACAATGTTACTCTCTGCCGATAACAACCATCCTTTAACTTATAGTTAACGTAGCCTTTAGACTAACGCATCAAAGCCACTTGATGTATAAGTGGGCTCCACCAGGAAATAGCATGTGTATTAGATCTTTAAAGGGCAAAAACTGGCTTCACTACTGCAGGCAAAGCATTGCGGATACTTCCACTCCAGGATTTTTTTTTAACCTCCTTGGCTACCACCGTTTTGCCATGACATGTGTGACGTCATGTGTGACGTCACGTGTGGCATGTTGCAGAGCAGTCGTCTTCTAACAAAGCTTAAGGCACTGAGACGCTAAAAATAGTTCTCTTTCAATGTCACGGTGAAGAAATCTTGAACAGATTAACTACTCGTGCAGCTGGGTCACGGAACAAAATCGTATCTTCGGTATGCAGAGGCTCGCCCAGCAAGCAGCTTCTTACTTCTCGACTCGAGAGTGCGCCAATGTTGCCCAGCTCTAACGATATACTTATAAAAGATGTTCAGTGATAAACAAGCTGCACGACTAAATGCGCCGAGATTTTTCGAGCTTGTTTGTGAACGCACGAAGATTAACCAACAAGACACCGATCATGACCCGGCCCCTTTAATGTTCTACGTTCGCACGTTTTTTTAGTGTGCTAATAAAGCCACAGTGAAATAGTTCATGTAGCGCACCTTTTGCTCCCTGTATTATTAAAAATATATGATAAATGAGCTATTTGTCTTTCTTTATATGAGACAAAATAATTTAAACGTGGGCCTGTTTGTCTATGTCACTTGAAGAAAAAGCAGCAAGTGAAGGTACACGAGAAAGAAAACAGACGCACAGAATGCTGGAACTAACAACTGTGCCTTTATTGAAACGATATATTCAACCAGGAAACCTTAAACGCATGTGCGGTGCACCATTGTCTCCTGATACCTCACTAGGTGTAAAGCCACAATAATCTTTCTTGCCATCTTTGCAAACTCTTTCGTTTTTTGTCCACGAGGTCAATCAACAGTGTGCTGATACCGTTATGTCTTTTTTTTTCGTAATGTAGTATGCCTTCGCCATTTCACGTTCCCCTTCCTTCTTCCCAGGTAGCTAACATTACAGAAAAGCGGGAGGCGACAACATGCACGACAGATGTTAGTTCCAGAGTCGTGTGCGTCTGCTTTTTACTCATGCCCCATCGCGGTGGTCTATAAAGTGGCTAAGGTACTCGGCTGCTGACCCGCAGGTCACGGGATCGAATCCCAGCTGAGGCGGCTGCATTTTTCGATGGAGGAGAAAATGTTGTGGGCCCGTGTGCTAACATTCGGGTGCACGTTATTAAAGAACCCCAGGTAGTCGAAATTTCCGGAGCCCTCCACTACGGCGTCCCTCAAAATCATAGCGCGATTTATATCTTCTCACGTCCTGCGAGTTTGCTGGCTTTTCTTCCAATTTGCTAATCATTATCAAGGGGGTTTATGCAAGCCGTCTGGTAGCAGGCAGACAGCCCGTACCGCGAGAAACAGTCAAACGGCCCCAAAAGTCTACAGCTCTCGATCAGCGTTCGCGCTTCGCACCAAGAGATGGCCCCACTGGTGAATGTCTAGCTGCTTCACCCTTACTATCTCTATAACTTGGCTTCTATGACCTTTTACACTCAATGAAGTTTTTTGCAATAGTATATGCAAACACACTTCCGAAATAATCAGCGCATTTTGCACCAGATCGGAAGCTAAGATTCACCAGCGATTTTCTACGTAGCTGCGACAAGAAGGTTTTGCAACCGCCTCCGTGTAAGAAGAGAGAGAACTCTGACTCACGCATTGCCTTCAGGTTGCTGTTTAGCGTCGTCAGCCGCAAGTTTCGTCACTGCGCGTTCGCTACTGCTGCTGTGAAAAGAACAGAAGAGCAAAATTAATTAGGCCAAAAAAAAGATATCATCACGAGTAATGAGAGTGCCGTAAGCACAGAATACCATTATTTAGCATTCAAGTGATCACTGAATGGCTTCATTGACTCTGTTTTTTTTTTTTTGTTTTGTTTTGTTTTTTTAGAGACCGTCAACTGCAAGCAGAGTTCAGGAGATGTGACGCAAGTTTAAAGTGCTTGCCCTCTTCTTTCGCACGAACGAGTGCACTGAAAGTTCCGCAGGGAGGAGGGAGCAGGGGGACCAGAAGGCATGAAGCTACTTCCATTCGTCAGTGCATGTTTTAGCACTTTCTGTTCTTTTTTTATTCGTTTGCGATCACGTGTGAACGCATGGGCGGTCGCGGTGTTCACGCACCTCCCGATTGTCGAAATCAGACAATGGCCGCGGACTTGGTGCATGCAGAGCGGTCATTCCGATTTATGACATCCCTTATGGAGATGAGTGCTGCGATTTTTGCCTGACTGAGGAATTAAACGCAAAGTCGAGGCCGCGTGGTGCGGCTCTAATGTATGGCTCACACGTTGTCGTCGGGAGCCTCGACCACCCGTCAGCATCAATTTATGACCAGGCTGAAAAAGAGTGTTGCAAAGAGCATTCAACATGCAGCACTCGCAGCAACGAAAGTGGCCTCGCGGCATGCTCCCTGGTGGCACGAAGCTTCCATTGTTCTTTTTTAAAGACGACAGCCTTTCTTGGGGTACTTCAACGCAAAAATTCTGGTCTGTTTGTCTGCCGTTACGATAACCGCCAACGGCCCCGAACGATATCCCAAAGGGCCAACCCCATCCGCAGCGCCCACCAATATTGCTCAACTTTCAGCGTTCATACTTGTGAGGTTGTCCAGTAAAAAGCGATTACTAAGCATGTATGAGGCGCCACAAAAACACATCAATATTCTGTATGTGTGTCTGTATACTGGAGAAGGCATACGTAAGTATATCTAAGGACCGTAGCGCTTACCATGGTGCGCTGACAATATGGCACTATGCTCAAAAAGGAGAGTGAATTCAAGGCTCTGCTAAAACGACATGGTGGTGGCACCTGCCCCCCACCGCTTTGCGTTCTACACCTTATCGCCTCCAAGATAGGGACGCACGCCTTCCTTCGTTTTCGAAGACAGCTGCCAGATAGCGCTCATGTCTCACGTGCCTCGATGCGCTCGTTCGCCTCCACTGCACGGATCGAGGCACCCTAACGCACGCCTCTAAATAATATTAACCGATTTCATCAAATAAACATCCAATAAACGTTTTGTTCACTCTCTCCAGGCGCAAGACTATCGTTTTTGGACATTTGCAGTGAAACATGCAGACACGGTGTGTCTGTCTGTCTGTCTGTCTGTCTGTCTGTGTCTGTGTCTGTGTGTGTGTGTGTGTGCGTGCGTGCGTGCGTGCGCGTGCGTGCGTGCGTGTGCGTGCGTGCGTGCGCGTGCGTGCGTGCGTGCGCGTGTGTGTGTGTGTGTGCGTGCGTGCGTGCGTGCGCGTGCGTGCGTGCGTGTGCGTGCGTGCGTGCGCGTGCGTGCGTGCGTGCGCGTGTGTGTGTGTGTGTGCGTGCGTGCGTGCGTGCGCGTGCGTGCGTGCGTGTGCGTGCGTGCGTGCGCGTGCGTGCGTGCGTGCGCGTGTGTGTGTGCGTGTGCGTGTGTGCGTGTGCGTGTGTGTTCGTATTGAAGCGTGTTACTGCTATTTGCTGCCAGCACCTCTAACACAAGAAAGGAACAACTTGCTCTCACAGAACAGATGACGCAACCTCGATTGGACGAAAAAGTGGTGTGGCGTTGTTTTCAAGACATCATAATTTACGGCAAGGTCTTGTTTTGTGACGGTGCACACAAATACATCCACGACATCATTTGCGTCACGGTTGTGGCATCCGTTCAATGCACATGAGCAGATGACGAAGAGCCGCAAGAAAAAAGTTTCGTTGACTTGGATGACGTGGGACCAACTGCTGCAGGCTTCAGGAAGAATAGACCACTGATCAAAATGTCGGATAAAGCGACAGCCCACGTTTTAAGGAATTAAAAAAAAGCTAGCCGACAATAAAACCGAAGAAAGTTGTAGGCGATGTTACTAGCATTAATTGCAATGTAAATGTGAAGAAACAAACGTAGACGAAAAGAAAACTAGCCAATAACAGGAGCCGTACCTGCGACCTTCGACTAACGCGTTCGATGTTCTAACGTCGGAGGTTTAGTCTTTGCCAACGGCAAGTAATTTTTACGCCCATAATTTTTTTTCCACATTCACGACACAATTTCCTTCCGATGACATCCCCTATACTTTCTTCGACGTTATTGTCTGTTAGTTATGGTTGATGTTGCGTATAACAAAGAAAAGAGAGCCCTTGCATCACCACTTCCAACCCGCGTTTCAGGATTTCTCATAGTATGTCCTTGTTTCGCACTGCGTGCGTGACACATAAGCCGCCTTTAACCAAGCACTGTGCCAATAATCAAACGTCTCGCCACGTGTGGCACAACTTCCAAACAGGCCATCTGTGGTGAACTGAGTGTGAACGCCCGCAACGCTGAAATGGGTATTGCCAAAATGAGTTACTCACTGGCGATCTGTTGCAGCAGGCTCAGGGGACGTCCGCATGTACAGAGTGGTCAAGCCGATCGCCAGCGCAGCGGCCACCACTCCCACCAGCAGGTAGGTGAGAAGAGACGCCCACACGCTATTCTGCGGCGAGATAGCATCACAAAAAAAAAGAATAGGTTGTAACTTGAAAATTACAGCAAGTGTATGAGATACTGACAGCTGGATTACTGTTTTATTTGACTAATCTGCGGAAACTCAGTACAAGACACAAAACGTAAGACTAAACGACAGATAGCGAAAGGCTTTTTATAGCCAGCGCAGAGGCGTTATATCATGGAAACGTGGAAAGGCACGCAGGCAGTCATCATGCGTAGCGGCCTCACCGTTCTTATCAAAAGATAGAATCCAGCTTGCCCCCCGGCAATTGGCCTCATTCGTGAAGCATTCGGATTGATTGATTGATTTGTGGGGTTTAACGTCCCAAAACCACGATATGATTATGAGAGACGCCGTAGTGGAGGGCTCCGGAAATTTTGACCACCTGGGGTTCTTTAACGAGCACCCAAATCTGAGCACACGGGCCTACAACATTTCCGCCTCCATCGGAAATGCAGCCGCCGCAGCCGGGATTCGAACCCGCGCCCTGCGGGTCGGCAGCCGAGTACCTTAGCCACTAGACCACCGCGGCGGGGCGAAGCATTCGGATCTAACAATTCTCGCATGGTCACACTGGTTCCAAATGCAACAACGTAATCGGTAAAGGCCGCGCTATTCATTGGGATAGCCCGAACGCCGCCACAGAGACACTCACACTACTTCCTTTCCTTCTTTTTTTTTTTTTGGGGGGGGGGGGGGGTATGACCTTTCAAAGCTACCATATGCTTATGAGAGACGCCGTAGTGGAGAACTAATAAATTTCGACCATCGGCTCTTGAACGTGCGCCTAAATCCAAGCCCACACACCAGCTTTCGTCTCCATAGAAAATGCAGCCGCCGAGTACGGGATTCGATCCCGCGACCTGCGGGTCAGCAGCAGAGTGCCTTAGCCACTATGAACCATCGTGGTGGGTCCCTGACAGTACATCGACAGTGGCGAGAAGGGTCGTCGATCGTTGATAATCTGATCGTCGGTAAAACATGCCAGCTATTTCAAAGCAAGAGCTTCAGTAGCCTCACCACGAAAATGGACCATCGGCGTCAACATAGCTTATGCAAAATCTCATGCGGTGACATCCTCTCCACATGACATCACATGAAGTGACAAAAATTTGTGAGGCCATCATGACACAGTATTTCGCTATACACACTAGAACGTCACCACATCGTCACATGGTCAAATGTGGACTGATTACTGAGGCAACGCAAAATCAGATAAGGCACAAAAAGATTGATATACCTCCGATCCCGGAGGCAGGGCAAAAACCGCTTTCGTAAGAAGGCGAGGACGACCAGTACATCGACCGCGAAGAAAAACTAGCAGTTGTTCCATATACGAATACAAACGGTGAGCGAAGCTCCTTAGAGACGCAAGTGATTATGCGTCCGATCTAGCTGCGGGCTTGGAGAGCTTGTGTGGAGAGCGTCATGCTGCGCTCGGCAGCGGAAACCATAGTTACCCTAAAATTAACTAGAGGGGACTCTGGCACTGCGATCGTTGAGCAACAATGTGAATGATGACATATATTTGTCTAGTCTTCGTGCTTGCGACCGGCGAAGGCACTTGTGGCTTGGTTTCTTGCTGTGTTTCGGTTTTGTTGCGAATAAAAGAACAAACCCTTTCGAACTTTTTTTTTATTTTATTTGGACATTCTTCACAAAAATGCCCACGAAGGGGGCAAAAGGAGAGAGCGTCTCCTGACTTGGCCCACTCTTTGTGAGGAACCTCGGGCAAGTGCAGCAAAACAGTACATAGAACATTCAAGATTATACATACAAATGTTTAAAAGAACGATGATCATTATAACAAGCGCAGAAAATATCGGTTAAAGATTCAAACAAAGCTGTTCCTTAGCGATAAATACAAAGATGTTATCAGCACTATTAACATATATTGACATACATACGATTTGTGTGTATATGGAAAACAATGATAAAAACAAAAATTACAACATATATATTTCATACATTACCAATCTTCAGCACACGCACCCTACATAAACGGGTTTGTGTTATTACATTAGCAATTTCCTTCTTAAATTTTGTAATAATTTTCATCTCCCTAGCATATTCTATTACTTCATGACCCGATTGGAACAGGCGAGCCTAAAAGAGTTAATATGGTGAAACCTAACAGCCGAACATTTGCCAATTCTTTTAGGGGCGAAGATCCATAAGGTGTGGGTCGGTCGTCACATGTATGTACACATGTATGCAGTAACCACCTCACTGCATATCCACAGAGTGAACAAGTGGGGCGAAGCTTCGGACGGGGTCTTATCGGCAAACCGCGAATCATCTGCAGGCCGTGTCCGTCTGTCTTTCTGTTTCACGCACGGTCGCACGCCGGGACGGACGCATGGACGGAAGCGCGGACGGCCTGACGGACACTTCGCCCCACTCATCATCATTCGCTCCGTGGAAGTGCTGTGATTTTTTTTTTTTCGTGACAAAGAGGCTGGTTACAAGCCACACGAAGCCAAAAGGAGCATAAAGTACGAAAATTGGCCAAATTCAGGTACTGCCCGTCATTCGCGGACGCGTCATGCGTTGCGGCTCCCACAGACACTAGCGCCAGAGTTCATCTATGTGTATCTATAGGGAAATCCAAGGACATTAAAGTTTTATTTAAACCTCCTTGGGGATCTCTATGGCGGAAGCGACTGAGCGAGTGTGTGTGCGGCGCGCAAGGCATCCCGGACCAACCACTGGGCGTACGACGGTATGGGCTGTATTCCAATACTCACCATAGACGGCTAACCAGACAGTTAAATGGACGGCGGCCATCATAACTCTCATTCCAATTCTCACGTAGCCGGTCACATGGACAGCTCCGAGAAGACCACATCGTAGACAAATACGATGCAGGCTACTTTGCTGTCTAAACAAGATGGCGACTCAGCGAATCGCTCAGATAGATCAAATCTAGCCGGAAAGGTCGTCTGCACACAAGCAGACGCTTTCCCAGACGTTCAATGTGAGTAACGTTTATTTGTTTTTTTATTTCAACACGAAATAAGCCAGAAAATACAACTGTTACGTTTGTTTATTTTAGCTTTTTCTTCTCGACGCGAGGTAGCCCATCGTCGCGTAAAAGCTGTCTAAACGTGTTCCAATTCTCGGACAGCATGGGCTCGGTGCTGTCTTCTAAGCAGTCTGCGTAGACTGTCTACGTGCTGTCTAAGAATCGGAACACAGCCATGGTTTTGCGTGTCCGCCGGTATTTGGGTAAAGAAGAAGACAGCTGTGAGAGGGGTGCTTGTGGTTATGCGGAGGGGAGCTCCAACGGCAGTGACGGCGGGGTGCGAACCCAAAAGCTCCGCTCCTAAATAGTTTATCGTTTTCGCCATCTTGGGGGAGTGCAAAAAGGACCATGTGAGTTTGTGTACATACTTCATCCGACATCGGCGCGATATCGCTTCTGTTTGAGATTGTTCCAGAATGTATACTCTACCATGTGCCTCTGATGTACCTAATGCCTAACACAGAACCCAATGAACTGTGTTTTCAAAGTGCCGCGCACATAATTCCTCTTGTCGTGCGGAGCGTGTCACGTGAACATGCCATTAATGTCCGTAACGATGAGGTAGATTTCCTGGAATCGCTAGGACGAGCGCTGGAACCAACACCCGATTATACACACAACGCAGTTCAGGTACTGCGTTCAAAGTGTCGCGGAGGTTCTTGAATATATATGTGCGTTACATGTAGCGCTGTGAGATGTCAGTTGAGCATACCTACATATGAGCATGTCTACATTAACGTTTAATGATTAGGTGAGTATTTGTCGAGTTACAAAACGTAGTTAGGACTAATCGACCACACCTCATAAACAAAAATATAGTTGTGGATACTACAGTAAACTGGGAACAATACGCTCTCGATGTCCTTCGCCTACCGACGTTGCCGCCCCTCTATTATCGTGCTGCGTGGTATTTGGGACACCCTATATAATGCCTTCATGTCAGTAAAACAACCCGCTGGAAAACGGCGCTTCCACTGCGGCCGAGAACAATGATCATTTATGGTGATGACAAATTAACTTTTGTCAGGGCATCTGCCGCTCAGTCATCTCCATCCCTTATAGCGAAATGTCGTAAACTCTGGTTCTGCAACTCGTAAAACATCGTTATTCAACTGTACCAGTTGCGTCACTGCGTTCCAACACCCGGGCACGCAATTGGCCGAGTTTTCGGGAATCAGCAGATTGTCGCGCCATCTGAGGTTGGTAACGCAAAACACAATGTGTTTAGTTGGTGTGCTGATGAAACGTGGTGCGATAATCTGCAGACTGCCAACATCTGGATCAATTACGTGTCCAGATTTCGATACATGGAGCCTGTAGGGAGTTTCGCAACTCGTATGGTTGAATAACTCTGATCCACACTGACAACTTTTCTACTCAGGCGTCGCACTCACATATGGCGCCACGACGTCCAGGCAGGCGGTCTTGAAGGCTGATTCGAAAATGGCGTACGCTGGACCACAGCGCCCAACTTCTTCCACAATCTGCATTATGACGTTGGAATAAAATTTCTGACCAACATAATGATAACGGCTCAGTTTGTGCAGCTGAATAAGTCAACCTGTGTTGAAAAAAAAAATAAGGAAGTTCAGCTCAATCAGCAAGATTTCCTGTTAAAATACCACACGCACAGGTCTGCCAAGAAATTGAAACAAACTCAAGACTCCCACAATAAATATGCTTCGCTCAGACTCACCGCAACTTTCCTCGACCGGAACTCCCTCAAACGTTTTCTAAACGGGACTCACTCGAACTGAACCTCACCAACATACTAGTCTGCCGGACTTACTCTAACTCAGACTCATGGCTCGACGTAAGATTCGGTGAATCCGAATGAGTGATTCATGAGTCCTTTAGCGTAAAATTGTAAACTTATTTGCTTTTATTTATTTATTTATTTATTTATTTATTTATTTATTTATTTATTTATTTATTTATTTACTCATCCTGTTGAACATTGTACCCTATATTGTTACTTGTCCCCCCTTATGTAATGCCTTCGGGCCTTTAAGGGCAAAATAAATGAAAAAAAAATAGGTTTTAGGGGTGAAGCTCCTTAAAGCGGCACCTGTTCGTTCCTCATCGTCGTCGTAGTGCGTAACAAGTCTTACGTTTTGACCTGCAAGGTAGTGCCGGTGGGAGATTTCTCCTGTGCGTTGTTGAACAATAAAAAATTCGCAGCGTGCGCGTTAACTAAAAGCCGAATTCTCCTGTCTCTCGTTCCCTATTAGCAGCCATTGGCATGTGCATTGAGCACTATCTGACAAGAAAGGGTTGCTACGTTATACTCGCTGGGCGTAATCTCCTTGATTTTAGAAAGCTTTAGCGAGCGTTGGGCCGCAGTGCCATGAATACAGTGAACTAGTATATACCATGAACTCGAGGTGGTTAAAGGTGGGAAGTAGACACGAATCACAAGCCGTAAGAAAGTGCGCGTGTGCCACCTTTCGTTTAGTCCTTGGAATGTCCGCTGGATGGCGGTGCTTCTATATGCGGAATATATGATGAAAAGGTGCGAGATGGTGGTACTTGGAGTGTTGAATAGGTGGACGAACGGACACACAGACAGATGCATGGATGGACGCACGAACGGACGCAGGGGCGGCTGCATGGACGAACGCAGGGAAGGACGCACGAACAGACGCACGCACGGACGGGCTGATGGACGCATGGACGGTCACACTGACGGACGCATGGACGGACGGAAGCAAGAACGAATGGACGGACGA
Organism: Rhipicephalus microplus; assembly: GCF_013339725.1. Lineage (NCBI taxonomy): Eukaryota > Metazoa > Arthropoda > Arachnida > Ixodida > Ixodidae > Rhipicephalus > Rhipicephalus microplus. The sequence goes on from NC_051174.1 coordinate 132,925,262, forward strand.
ATTCTTCGCCCCACTCTCCATCATTCACTCTGTGGATATGCTGCCATTTTTCTTTTTTTTCAAACAGTCAATACTCCCCACCAATATGTCACAACAGTATGCAAGCAGGATGAAGCAGACCAACAGCCGGCTCATCTTAGTCACCTTCACTTCGCATCCGAAATGATGCACGGGGGGGGGGGGGGGGACACTTTGATCACGTTGTCATGACTGTCATTGCGCACGCGCATTGCTTCAGAGAGTAAGTTAATCCTATTTCAATTCAACAAGCACACTATTAGTCTGCGCTCGTCTCATATCCTGCCCCAAGTGAAGTTGAAGTTTATCAAGTTTTTTTTTTTGTTCCATCACACGCTATGCATTATCCTCAAGCAAAACTGCGGTTCGGCCTAGTTGGAACATATCCATCTTGAAACTTTTGCGCAAGCACACAGGTTCGTTCGTCTTCCTTTCTATGTCCCTGTGTGCTTGCGCATAAATTTCAAGATGGGTGCTATCCTCAGCTTATTCTTGAGTTTGTTCGCGCTTTATTGCGGTCCAGAATCGCATCATTGCGGAAGCGGCCAAAAGGAAACTTGCCGCCTTGGAGATGTGAGTCACGTAGGTGCCGACCACTTGGATTATCTGCTGCTTGTAGCGGCCCGATCCTCCGAGCACGCGTATCAGCACAGGCTTGAGACCCGTGGTGCGGGACGCCAGATCGGTGCCTATGTCGCGGTTGAAGTCCTGCGTAGACCGAGTTGCCGTACCTCACGATTCGCACCGCACGGTACCCGAACAGAAAGTGAACAAAGCGCGATCAACATTGTAAGAAAAAAAGAAGAAGCCTTTACTCTTTTTTTTTTGACAGTCTCAACTTGAGACGTACTCTCAGGTTTCATGAAAGGGAACACGCGAGCGCGGCGGCGGTAAAGCCCCTGGATATCTTCAGGAAAGTAAGGCCGTTCTTTTAACCAAGCCGCCGCGCATCCTCCTCTCCCGCCTCTCACCTCCCGGGCCACCACGATCATCGTGCGTGTTATCAGCGTGACATAGCATTCTCGATAAGAAAGTGACGCCAGCCCGCACGGTGGCCGTTCGGGAGAGGATATAGATAAGGTTTGAACACTTGAAAGAGAAGGGCACTTTGGAGAGCATATGGAGGAGAGTGTCAGTACTTTTTGCGGCTGCTTGCAGCGCCGGGAGCGAGAAGTGGCGGTCGCTGTGAAGGAGGGAGGAGGTCGCAATCTTACCGCCGGTTCCATACCCCCAATGGCTGGTTCTTTCGCTCGCCACTAGGTGACGCGAAAAGAGGACGTGGTTGCGTTCTACTGGACATGTGGAGAATGGGCATGATTAAGAAGTCTGCACTAGAGATCTATCGAACTTTTAAACAGGAAATTGCCAAGGAAAGGATCTACGATAATACTCGGGGTAGTTCTCTACTGTTTGAGGCCAGGACGGGAGTACTGCGAACCAAGACATATCGGGTCAAATACGAAGAAGTAGACACAGTATGCAGTGCGTGTGGAGAGGAAGAAGAAACTGTCGAACACTTGATAATGTTCTGTAAAGTGCTTCACCCTATAGTTCAGGATGATGGCGCAGAGTTTTTCAAAGCACTGGGGTTTAGGGACCGGGAGGGCAAAATAGACTTTAAGCGGGTAGACTTAAGTAGAAAGAGGTTATCTGATTGGTGGCTAAAGTCAAGGCACGAGTGAAAATTAAGCTCTTCACTGCAAAGTACGAATCCTCAAACTCACTTTTTAAAGAAAAAAAAATAAATCTACTTTTTGGTTCATTAAGTATTACGGCTTGGTGGCGCTAGCAACCGCCCGATCTAAAGGGTACAGCCATATCCATCTATTCATCCATCCATCGTTGCTTTCGCTGCCTGGGCCGAAAGGGTCGCTGCCCGCGTGCAGCCACTTTGAGGACCGCGCCTTCTCCGTCAATATAGTTGGTTCCTCCTCCTCCCGCTTGTGCAGCAAGCAGCCGCCGCAAACCGTAGGCCACGCACTGCCATGTTCTCTTGCATAAATATTGACAGTGTACAGGATTCCCTTTAAGGAGGCACCTCAACTGTATTTGGGGTGCCATTCTAGTCTCTTCCGAGAGTCGTTTCAGCCACAACGGTGTTAACGTGCACCTTCAGAGAGGCAATATTAACGAGAACTAACAGACAAGGACGCCAAAGAAAGCATAGGGGATGTTAATTAGTAATGCTTTTAACGTAAATGTGAAGAAAGAAAAGTATAAGAAAGGACAACTTGCCGTTGGCAAGGACCAAACCAGCGACCTTCGAATAACGCGTCAGATGCACCCTGCCGGAGGCAAGTTATTTTTCCCGTACACTCTTCTTTCTTCACATTTACATTATAGTAAATGGCGAAGCTCATGTATACTCCAAGTTGCAGCGTTTTTTTTTCTGTCAGTCATGCAATCTTGCTAGATTAGGTAGAAAAATTCAACCGGTCGATCCATCAGATCTCTTTTCTTTTTTTTTTTTTAGATTGCGCAAAATCGCGCATGCTCACGTCGATGCTCTTGCCGTCGACAACCTGCAGGGTCAAAACTTCCTCCAGGATCTTCATGATATCGTTCTGCAAAGACAAACACAAGCGAAACTTATGTCACGTCTACTGGTCAAACATTCTAACTACCCCTTACGTCATCTTCCAGTGTCGCTCAAACACTTGTGAGTTCTACGTGTGCGATGACGCGTTTGACTGCATCAACAGAGAATGTTCAGTATAAGCACCCAGCAAATTCTAAGTTTTTTAGATGCGAAGCAGCTTTGGCTCGAGACTGTGTTGGTCGCTCGGCAACCGTCCAGTCTTACACCACGCATGCGCCAACTCTCCCCCTCTCCTCGAGGGAGCGCGAACAGCAGAGAAGAGCTATAGGCAGAGCGCTGTCTCCGCTTCGTTGCGGATTCGCTTGCTGGATTTCGAGCTGACCGGTCGTGCGCTCGCGCGCTCCGCGCGCTTGCGATCTCCCGCGTCAGCGTGGCTCTGGCCGACTGGACTCGCCCTACGTCATCTCCTGCCGCCGACGACCTTCCACCTCCGACGACAGTGCAGCTCTGATTTACTGGACTTGTTCTACGCCATCCACCGACGCCGAAAGGAGCTCTCGCAGGTGCGCCCCGTCCTCGGACTCCAGTGACCGTGCTCAATCTTTCTATCTCCTTCTTTTCCTCTCGTTGGCTGTCTTCGCCTGAAGGCTGACAGAAATTGGGTGCCTTTTTCCTCGTCCCCCCCTTCCTTTGCTCGCTCTCTCCTTTCTCTTTCCTCTCTTCGCTCAAGTCTTTTATCCCCCATTCCCCTTCCCATGTGAACCACTGCTGAGGTGTCGCACTTAGCTGCAGACAGTTGCGGGGTTCACTTTTCTTTTCTTTTCCAATCTTAAGAACCACTTCCCCCCCCCCGCTTCGTTTCTCCTCTCCCATTTATATCACCGCGGTGCGCTCCCTTCGCAACACTCTCCTAGCAGCACTGTGTGTTGGTTTTGCCGTACACACAGGGTAATACACATGATTGATTTGTGGGGTTTAACGTCCCAAAACCACCATATGATTATGAGAGACGCCGTAGTGGAGGGCTCCGGAAATTTCGACCACCTGGGGTTCTTTAACGTGCACCCAAATCTGAGTACACGGGCCTACAACATTTCTGCCTCCATCGGAAATGCAGCCGCCGCAGCCGGGATACGAACCCGCGACGTGCGGGTCAGCAGCCGAGTACCTTAGCCACTAGACCACCGCGGCGGGGCGAGCACACGGTAATACACACAAATGGAAGGGAGGGGGGAGGAGGGGGTAACAAAAGCAGTGCACTACATATACACAACTCTTAGCACAAATGAAACATACAAGATGGCCGCGCGTTCCGCAAGTTCAAATACTTGCTGAACGTCCAGCCATCTGGAACCGGTGGCTACGTTCATACTTGTGCATGTTGTCGATTAAAAAGCGAACATTACGCATACCTGAGGCGCAACATCAATGCGTAAGTATACTAGGCGGCGTGTTCCTTTGCCAAAACATACTTAGATACGGAATTCTAAAGGCCCTAGTATTTCTTAGGCTGGGCTGAAAACGCGACACTAAACACGAAACAAGGCCGGCAGAAGACTATCGCCTTTCGATGACATTCGGAGCGAAGCGCGGATATACGCGGCAATTTTTTTTTTCGCTCAATCCCACCCTGTGTGTTTCTTAGCTTCTTTCCTGGCTTGGCTGTCATTCTCCACGTTTTCACCCCATCCGTTAGAGCTGGCAGAATACAATATTTATTTTTTATTTATTTATTCGAGTACCTACAGCGCCCAGTTTGGGCATTACAGTAGGGGGAGGAGACATAAAACTTGAAATTGATACAGGGTATGAATACCGATAACAAAACAAGTAAGCATGCTCAGCTTATACAGTGTGTACACATTCTCGGGAACATGAGGCAATCAAGGAAAAGTAAAACACAAGCAGAAATGCAGACAGAAATTGGCATCTTTCATTTCAACAAAAATTGTGACAGAGCATTTTGAAATGAGGGTGGCGGGGTGGGTACAATATATTCTGGTAGGTTGTTCCATTCGTGTGTGGTTTTCGGGAAGGAGTTTTTGTAAGTATTTATGCGACATTGGTATTCGCGAACTTTGCGGGAGTGATCTAGGCGAGAGGATACATAAGTGGGATCTTTAATGTACACGTCTTTATTTAAACCAGTGCTACCAATATAAATATTATGAAATAGATTTAATCTTAAGAATTTGCGCCTGTCCTGCAGGAGAGGCCAACCCAAATGTTTACGAATGTACGAAGAGCGGTTAGTGAAATCATAGTTACCAGACACAAAACGCGCTGCTCGTTTCTGAACCCTTTCTAGCGCATTTGTACATATTTTAGTGTCTGGATCCCAAGCCACACAACCGTACTCTAAAATTGAGCGAACGTTAGAAAGATAGAGCGTTTCCTTTAGTTTAGGTGGGGCCTGTTTAAAGTTACGCTTCAGGAAGTTCAATACACGGCTCGCTTTAGCACCGATGTATGCAATGTGGTCGTTCCAGGATAGGTTGCTCGTAAAGAAAACGCCTAGGTACTTATATTTAGACACAACTTCCAAACGATTGTCTCCAAGAAAGTAATTCGTATTTAGAATGTTCTTTTTGTTTGTGAAGCGAACGGTATTACATTTTGAAAAGTTAAGTGTCATGTTCCATGTGGTGCACCATGATAACACAGCATTTAGATCACTTTGTAGTTGAGCAGAATCTTGAGCAGACGTGACGTCACGATATATGCAACAGTCATCTGCATACATGCGCATGCGGCTGGATACTTGTTGGGTTATATCATTTATAAATATCAAAAAAAGAAGGGGTCCCAGAACAGATCCCTGGGGGACCCCTGATAAGACATCGACTTCAGATGAATTCACTTCCTCGAGAACAACCCGCTGTTTTCTACCAACAAGATACGCTTCAAGCCACTTCAACAAAGAGGGAGGGATATTTAGAGCAGACAGTTTAAGTAATAATAAATTGTGTGATACAGAATCAGAGGCTTCTTGAAAATCTAAAAATACACAGTCCACTTGGCATCCATTGTCGATCGAGGCAGCTATATCATGACTAAATTCAATTAGTTGAGTATCGCAGGACAACCCTTTTCTGAAACCGTGTTGCGTAGTGCATAAAAAGTTATCTTGAAGATGGGAGATTAAATTGGTATAGATAATGTGTTTCATCAATTTACATATTACACAAGTTAGCGAGATCGGTCTGTAATTTTTTGTTCGCGTTTTGTCTCCAGCTTTGAAGATAGGGGCAACGTTGGCACTTTTCCAGTCGTCAGGTAAACAATAGTTGTAAGCAGTTCTTTTTCGGTGACAGCGGTCATGAATTCGAAATGTCTGCGGTACTTTTACACGTTCGTCGTGCTACTTCTCGGCGAGACTGTTGAAACCCCAGCTTAAAAGAAAACGTTCACATAAATCATCATCATCAGCCTGACAAACCCCACTGAGGACAGAGGCCTTTCCCATGTTCCGCTAGTCAACTTCGTCCTGTGCTTGCTGCTGCCACTTTACACCAGCAAACATCCTAATCTCATCTGCCCACCAAACTTTCTGTATCCCCTTCTCCCGCTTGCCTTTTAATGACCAACGGTAATCCTTCCTACGCACACTAGATACCCGACCCATGTTCTATTCTACTCCTTGGTTTCAACTGTGATATCCTTAACCCCGGCTTGTTCACTGATCCACTCTGCTCTCTTTTCGTCTCTTAAGGTTACAACTATCATTTTTCTTTCCACCCCTCGATGCGTCATCCTCAATTTAAGCTGAAACCTCTGAAAGCTGAAAGGCTCGAACTTTCTGCTCCGTAGGTATACGTACCGGCAATATGCAGCTGTTATATACCTTTCTCTTGACGACTAGTGGCATATTAACATTCATAATTTGAGAATGCTCGCCGAATGTGCTCTGCCCCACTCTTAATCTTCTAGTTATTTCAATCTCGTGATTCAGATCCGCGGTTACTACCTGTGCTAAGTACTCTCTATCTTACAACTTCAAGTGCACAGCTACCTATCTCGAAGCGCTGTTCTCTTCCGCAGTCGTACATTACTTTCGTTTTCTGCAGATTAATTTGAAGACCCACCTTTCTGCTCTCCTTGTCTAACTCCGTAATCATGAGTTGCAATTCGTCCCTTGAGTTACTCAGCAATGCAATGTCATCGGCGAGCGCAGGTTACTAAGGTACTCTTCATTGACTCTTATCCCTAACTCTTCCGAACCTCCTACAGGCACGCGGTAAGTAGCATTGGGGAGCTTGTATCCCCCTGCCTTACACCCTTCTTGATAGGTATTCTGTCGCTTTCTTTGTGAAGCACTATGGCAGCAGTTGATCTCTTGTAGATTTCTTCCGGGATGTTTATATATGTTTCGTCCACGCCCTGATTCTGCGCGCAGTGTCTGTATGGCTGCTGATGTCTCTACTGAATCAAATCCCTTCTCGTAATATGAAGGCTATGTATAGCGGTTGGTTATATTCTGAGCATTTCTCTATTACCTGATTGATAGTATGAATGTGGTCGATTGTTGAGTAGCCTGTTCGAAATACTGCTTGTTCCTTTGGTTGATTGAATTCTAATGTTCTCTTAATTCTGTAAGCAATCACCTTTGTAAATATCTTGCATACGACGCGGAGCAAGCTGATCCTTGAAATATACTCACCTTTAACGGTTCCCCCTTGGCGTAAGCGTCCACGGTTACTTTAACTTGCTCCAGGATGTCAGACACCTTCTGCTTCAAAGTGTCCTTTACATGCGTGTGAACACTTCTGTTTACCAGCGTCGTCACAATTTCAAAACATGCGCAGCACAGCAAAACTGTTCCATTTCCCAAGCTACTCACGTATGTCACATACTGCGAAGATCAACCACATAAAATAAAGAGTAGTTCACGCGACGCAGGTATCTTCTCTTCTTGGCATCCATCACAAGAACAGATCAGACTTCTTCAACCATACTACTTGCGAAACTGCGTCACAAGACTCGGACATAGCCGTGGCTACGTCTGGGGGAAATGGCGGGGATCTACAGATTGTCGCGACACTTAGGGACAGCTATATTAAACACAATTAAGTTCAGCGGTGGTGCCACACGCGAGCGGTTATTGCCTGACGCAGCGCTGGCGTCGTCGCGAGCGTTTCTTAATCTACTTCTTGACCGACAGATGACGCAAAAGTATGGTGAATGGCGTGTACGAATACATGGAGCGTATGGGAAGTTTCGCAACTCGCATAACTGAAGTCATGCAACAAATGAGTCGCGTGATTAAGGAAGTCTAAAAGTGACGTCATGGAAGCAGTTTCCATGGCGCACTGCATGGTACTGCGACATGGCGGCCTTGATGACGTAAGGACAGCGTAATCACGGTTTGCTTAACCTGTTTTAGTATGATATCAACGCGGCAAAAACGTCACTGGTCCCCACGCGCATAACGAAAGAACCTACGTGCGCTGTACTGATAAATATACCGTGACGAGCGTCACGAATTGCGCATGCTTCCATGCGGTGCTAAACCATTGTAGCTGGCTACAACGCAAGCTACAATGAATAGGAGAACATGGACTATGTCTGCCATTTACGAATGCTCGTTTTGTCAGCTACTGGCTACACAATTGACGACTTCCAGTCCATCTCAGTGAACAAGGAATGCGTATGCGGTTCCTAAACATCAGATAACTTCATCAGACTTGGTCAGTGAACGTGTTTCATCGCTCCTAAAAACATCGGATCCGCAAAGCCACTAGTATACCCGGTCCAATTACCAAGGACTTCACATAACGGACGTAAGACACCGAAAGTAAACTCACGTCTGGCACAGTCTCCTGGATATCACTCAACTTGGTCGACAGCGGCACGAAAGCATCCGTGCTAAAGTCGAGGCTACTCACCTGCAGTAGTATAGGCAAGGAGAGACGGCACGACACAAGTGAGAAGTGGACCCGTCGAAGCGCAGTATTTCTAGAACTATCTCTAGGATGTTGTTTGAGCAGTTTCAAGCTCGTATAGCAGTTATTCTTACGACAGCACGCCAATAAAGAAGCACGTGTCCGAACGATCAACCGATGCGTTTTGGATCACATAAAACTCACCACCATCGCGCGTTAACCAACCAATTATCAAGCACTTCACACTAACTCGACCTGACGTAACGCTGTTTTGACAGCGAAGCACTTCTCAGTCGAGGCTTCGCCGCTCGTTGGGGTAGCACTGACTGGCGAGAGTGTGACATGGTGGGAGGGAAAGGAGGAGTACGGTGGAAAGGGTGAACCACGAAGCGCCGCGCTAAGAAGGAAAGCGTAGAGGCTCGGTGGAAAGGGGGACAAAAGCTTCGCTGTTTTGTTTGCTGAAAGATGCAAAATTGCATTGAAGAAAGACCCGCCAGTTGCTTTCCTAATAGGTCACATTTTACATCTGCGGTTAACTAGATTGAACGACAATGTCGTGAAGTCAGTAGATCCGTGATTTAATGGTGGGCAACGCTTTATGTCGAGACTGTCGGCTTTCATTATATTCAAGCTTAAGCTTCGCCGTTTTGTCAGTGTACGCGAAAAGGAGCTGTGCGAATAGCAAGAGCTAATTTATTTTCCTGGTGCCACACTAACAATCCGTCATACGCCACCTCAATAAGCAATAAGTGGACTAGTTAGCTCATTTTTACTACTACCACATTGCCGCCCCATTTTAGTGTCCCACTTCCTCCAAACTCTACGACGGCAAAACTTAGACGCAAAAGACAAAACGCGCTTCTTCTCTAGTGTACATGACCTACTTTCAGACTGGTAGTTTTTATTATTACTAAACAACTAAGCAAAATTTACGTAGTATACTACTAACAACACATAGTCGAGCTCGTTCGTGGCGATTTGATCGCGGAAGAAATCAAATGTCGCAAACAAGGGCACGACCTAATGTAACACCAACGCCGGCTATCAACTGAAAGGCCGAACCGTGGCGAACATAAGGGTCGATACAAGAGTTACAAAAACAGCCGTACTTTGGTGGCTATAGTACATGCACCAACTAGCCCAGCAAAGTGCACCTCTGAAATAATTGTAATATTGTCGACAATAATGTTTCTCCTTGTTCAGCACGGAAATGTACCGAATTCCGAAACCGCATCTTCTGTCTCTCCTTGAATTCGTTTCCTCTCTGACGACTGTGGAATCGTATATAAGCAGCAATCCATTTCATCGCTGCTACGTGAAACTATAAGCAGCGAAGATTTATTCCTCGCGAATCACTCACGTCTCGCAGGTAGGCCAGCATGTTCAAGTCACCGAACTTGACCGCTCTGACGTCATTCATCTTGGTCTCGATGTCGGTGAGCATGTTGATGTGCTTGGGAATGAGTGGCACCTTGGGGTCGATGAAGTGTGCCAGCTTCTCGGAGAGCAGAGGGTCGTCCACACCCGACCATAGCCACGAGAAGGCCCAGTCGGTACCCCCGGCACTGTTTAACAGTGATAAAAATATTGTCGGTGTGTTTTTATTTTTTAAAGAGGTACTAGCGTGAAAGTTTTTAGTTGTTTCTTTTTTTTGCACTTAATAAAATGCCATGACATAAAGGATCTAGAAAATCTACTGCCAAGCGTGAGTGCACACCGAAACGTTATTACAGTACATTTCTAAAAGAGAGTTTTGGTTCCCTACTGCACCCTGACGTCACAACACGGTATCAGCTTCGTGGCACGTGCTCGCGCTAGAAAGCGCGACGTATCAGCGGCAGCTTTACACTATATCTATGGCTTCATCGGTGACGCAAGAGCGGCCATTTTGAATGTTTTGCTGACGCGCGAGCAGCCGTTTCTGAAGTTTTAGCGTCTCTAACGTCATCGCAACTAGCCAGACTGCTGCGTGAAGTCACCACAATTCGTACTGTATATCATGACGTGCTAGAACGCGTGTGCGTGCGTGTTTGTCTGTGTATGTGTGTGTGTGTGTGCGTGCTTCCCTGTCGTTAATTCACTGCTGTTTTTCATTGTACAAATTGAGCAGCGTCGCGAGTTTCTCGTCACCGCCACCTCAAACGAACCGATATTCCGCTGTTCCGCTATAGCCGCGTGAAGTAAGCCAATACGTCTAACTTCCCAGGCACACGAAGTAGTCTCCACTGGCTACAGCGAGACTACTGGCTACAGCGAGACTACTGGCTACAGCGAGACTACTGGCTGTAGAGACTACCTGGTGATGTTGCGCATCAGCTGGTCTCCGAGCAGCTTGTACAGACTGAGCGGATGGTCGCGGCACTTGACGAAGCGCTTGAAGATGTCCTGCACCACGTCTACACTCACGTGGGACAGGGCCTCCCGGGAGCCGTTGACGATTTCCCAATCACGCGCGACCTTCATGCCAAACCTGGGAGGAAGTTTTAAGGACGGGCGTCAATTGACCCATACATATAGACACGGGCGTCGGGCGTCTTTCGCCTCTATCGAACATTTAAGAATCCTAGAAACTCTGTCTCTCTATGTATCCCTGACAGTCTCGCAGAACTCGGTTTCGCAGGAAAGAACCCACCAGTCACAACTCTAAGGGTCCCTGAACCACTCGGAGATCGAAGGCGAGACCTAGTTTCTTTCCCGCCTTCACTACCTTTTCTACACACATGACGCAAAAGTATGGTGATTGGCGTGTACGAATACATGGCGCGTATGGGAAGTTTCGCAACTCGCATAACTGAAGTCATGCAACAAATGAGTCGCGTGATTAACTATATTAAACACAATTAGGTTCAGCGGCGGTGTCACACGCGAGCGGTTATTGCCTGACGCAGCGCTGGCGTCGGCGCGAGCGTTTCTTAATCTACTTCTTGACCGACAGATGAAGCAAAAGTATGGTGATTGGCGTGTACGAATACATGGGGCGTATGGGAAGTTTCGCAACTCGCATAACTGAAGTCATGCAACAATGAGTCGCGTGATTACTATATTAAACACAATTAGGTTCAGCGGCGGTGTCACACGCGAGCGGTTATTGCCTGACGCAGCACTGGCGTCGGCGCGAGCGTTTCTTAATCTACTTCTTGACCGACAGATGACGCAAAAGTATGGTGATTGGCGTGTACGAATACATGGGGCGTATGGGAAGTTTCGCAACTCGCATAACTGAAGTCATGCAACAAATGAGTCGTGTGATTAACTATATTAAACACAATTAGGTTCAGCGGCGGTGTCACACGCGAGCGGTTATTGCCTGACGCAGCGCTGGCGTCGGCGCGAGCGTTTCTTATCTACTTCTTGACCGACAGATGACGCAAAAGTATGGTGATTGGCGTGTACGAATACATGGGGCGTATGGGAAGTTTCGCAACTCGCATAACTGAAGTCATGCAACAAATGAGTCGCGTGATTAACTATATTAAACACAATTAGGTTCAGCGGCGGTGTCACACGCGAGCGGTTATTGCCTGACGCAGCACTGGCGTCGGCGCGAGCGTTTCTTAATCTACTTCTTGACCGACAGATGACGCAAAAGTATGGTGATTGGCGTGTACGAATACATGGGGCGTATGGGAAGTTTCGCAACTCGCATAACTGAAGTCATGCAACAAATGAGTCGCGTGATTAACTATATTAAACACAATTAGGTTCAGCGGCGGTGTCACACGCGAGCGGTTATTGCCTGACGCAGCGCTGGCGTCATCGCGAGCGTTTCTTAATCTACTTCTTGACCGACAGATGACGCAAAAGTATGGTGAATGGCGTGTACGAATACATGGGGCGTATGGGAAGTTTCGCAACTCGCATAACTGAAGTCATGCAACAAATGAGTCGCGTGATTAAGGAAATGAGTCACGTGATTAAGGAAGTCTAAAAGTGACGTCATGGAAGCAGTTTCCATGGCGCACTGCATGGTACTGCAACATGGCGGCCTTGAAGACGTAAGGACAGCGTAATCACGGTTTGGTTAACCTTTTTTAGTATGATATAAACGCGGCAAAAACATCACTGGTCCCCACGCGCATAACGAAAGAACCTAAGTGCGATGTACTGATAAATATACCGTGACGAACGTCACGAATTTCGCATGCTTCCATGCGGTGCTAAACCATTGTAGCTGGCTACAACGCAAGCTACAATGAGTAGGACAACATAAACTATGTCTTACATTTACGCATGCTCGTTTTGTCACCTACTGGCTACATAACCGACAACTTCCCGTCAAGCTCGGTGAACAAGGAACGCTTATGTGGTCCCGAAACATCAGATAGCTTCATCAGACTTGGTCAGTGAATGTCGCACCTGTGAACTCCGCACCTGAGAACATCCGAAAAGCCACTAGTATACCCGGTCCATTTACCAAAGCCTTCACATAACGGACGTAAGGCACCGAAAGTAAACTCACGTCTGGCACAGTGTGTCATCGCACCTAAGGACATCCGCAAAACCACTAGTATACCCGGTCCATTTACCAAAGCCTTCACATAACGGACGTAAGGCACCGAAAGTAAACTCACGTCTGGCACAGTGTGTCATCGCACCTAAGGACATCCGCAAAACCACTAGTATACCCGGTCCATTTACCAAAGCCTTCACATAACGGACGTAAGGCACCGAAAGTAAACTCACGTCTGGCACAGTGTGTTATCACACCTAAGGACATCCGCGAAACCACTAGTATACCCGTCCATTTACCAAAGCCTTCACATAACGGACGTAAGGCACCGAAAGTAAACTCACGTCTGGCACAGTCTCCCGATATCACTCAACTTCAAGTGCACAGCTACCTATCTCGAAGCGCTGTTCTCTTCCGCAGTCGTACATTACTTTCGTTTTCTGCAGATTAATTTGAAGACCCACCTTTCTGCTCTCCTTGTCTAACTCCGTAATCATGAGTTGCAATTCGTCCCTTGAGTTACTCAGCAATGCAATGTCATCGGCGAGCGCAGGTTACTAAGGTACTCTCATTGACTCTTATCCCTAACTCTCCGAACCTCCTACAGGCACGCGGTAAGTAGCATTGGGGAGCTTGTATCCCCCTGCCTTACACCCTTCTTGATAGGTATTCTGTCGCTTTCTTTGTGAAGCACTATGGCAGCAGTTGATCTCTTGTAGATTTCTTCCGGGATGTTTATATATGTTTCGTCCACGCCCTGATTCTGCGCGCAGTGTCTGTATGGCTGCTGATGTCTCTACTGAATCAAATCCCTTCTCGTAATATGAAGGCTATGTATAGCGGTTGGTTATATTCTGAGCATTTCTCTATTACCTGATTGATAGTATGAATGTGGTCGATTGTTGAGTAGCCTGTTCGAAATACTGCTTGTTCCTTTGGTTGATTGAATTCTAATGTTCTCTTAATTCTGTAAGCAATCACCTTTGTAAATATCTTGCATACGACGCGGAGCAAGCTGATCCTTGAAATATACTCACCTTTAACGGTTCCCCCTTGGCGTAAGCGTCCACGGTTACTTTAACTTGCTCCAGGATGTCAGACACCTTCTGCTTCAAAGTGTCCTTTACATGCGTGTGAACACTTCTGTTTACCAGCGTCGTCACAATTTCAAAACATGCGCAGCACAGCAAAACTGTTCCATTTCCCAAGCTACTCACGTATGTCACATACTGCGAAGATCAACCACATAAAATAAAGAGTAGTTCACGCGACGCAGGTATCTTCTCTTCTTGGCATCCATCACAAGAACAGATCAGACTTCTTCAACCATACTACTTGCGAAACTGCGTCACAAGACTCGGACATAGCCGTGGCTACGTCTGGGGGAAATGGCGGGGATCTACAGATTGTCGCGACACTTAGGGACAGCTATATTAAACACAATTAAGTTCAGCGGTGGTGCCACACGCGAGCGGTTATTGCCCTGACGCAGCGCTGGCGTCGTCGCGAGCGTTTCTTAATCTACTCTTGACCCGACAGATGACGCAAAAGTATGGTGAATGGCGTGTACGAATACATGGAGCGTATGGGAAGTTTCGCAACTCGCATAACTGAAGTCATGCAACAAATGAGTCGCGTGATTAAGGAAGTCTAAAAGTGACGTCATGGAAGCAGTTTCCATGGCGCACTGCATGGTACTGCGACATGGCGGCCTTGATGACGTAAGGACAGCGTAATCACGGTTTGCTTAACCTGTTTTAGTATGATATCAACGCGGCAAAAACGTCACTGGTCCCCACGCGCATAACGAAAGAACCTACGTGCGCTGTACTGATAAATATACCGTGACGAGCGTCACGAATTGCGCATGCTTCCATGCGGTGCTAAACCATTGTAGCTGGCTACAACGCAAGCTACAATGAATAGGAGAACATGGACTATGTCTGCCATTTACGAATGCTCGTTTTGTCAGCTACTGGCTACACAATTGACGACTTCCAGTCCATCTCAGTGAACAAGGAATGCGTATGCGGTTCCTAAACATCAGATAACTTCATCAGACTTGGTCAGTGAACGTGTTTCATCGCTCCTAAAACATCGGATCCGCAAAGCCACTAGTATACCCGGTCCAATTACCAAGGACTTCACATAACGGACGTAAGACACCGAAAGTAAACTCACGTCTGGCACAGTCTCCTGGATATCACTCAACTTGGTCGACAGCGGCACGAAAGCATCCGTGCTAAAGTCGAGGCTACTCACCTGCAGTAGTATAGGCAAGGAGAGACGGCACGACACAAGTGAGAAGTGGACCCGTCGAAGCGCAGTATTTCTAGAAACTATCTCTAGGATGTTGTTTGAGCAGTTTCAAGCTCGTATAGCAGTTATTCTTACGACAGCACGCCAATAAAGAAGCACGTGTCCGAACGATCAACCGATTGCGTTTTGGATCACATAAAACTCACCACCATCGCGCGTTAACCAACCAATTATCAAGCACTTCACACTAACTCGACCTGACGTAACGCTGTTTTGACAGCGAAGCACTTCTCAGTCGAGGCTTCGCCGCTCGTTGGGGTAGCACTGACTGGCGAGAGTGTGACATGGTGGGAGGGAAAGGAGGAGTACGGTGGAAAGGGTGAACCACGAAGCGCCGCGCTAAGAAGGAAAGCGTAGAGGCTCGGTGGAAAGGGGGACAAAAGCTTCGCTGTTTTGTTTGCTGAAAGATGCAAAATTGCATTGAAGAAAGACCCGCCAGTTGCTTTCCTAATAGGTCACATTTTACATCTGCGGTTAACTAGATTGAACGACAATGTCGTGAAGTCAGTAGATCCGTGATTTAATGGTGGGCAACGCTTTATGTCGAGACTGTCGGCTTTCATTATATTCAAGCTTAAGCTTCGCCGTTTTGTCAGTGTACGCGAAAAGGAGCTGTGCGAATAGCAAGAGCTAATTTATTTTCCTGGTGCCACACTAACAATCCGTCATACGCCACCTCAATAAGCAATAAGTGGACTAGTTAGCTCATTTTTACTACTACCACATTGCCGCCCCATTTTAGTGTCCCACTTCCTCCAAACTCTACGACGGCAAAACTTAGACGCAAAAGACAAAACGCGCTTCTTCTCTAGTGTACATGACCTACTTTCAGACTGGTAGTTTTTATTATTACTAAACAACTAAGCAAAATTTACGTAGTATACTACTAACAACACATAGTCGAGCTCGTTCGTGGCGATTTGATCGCGGAAGAAATCAAATGTCGCAAACAAGGGCACGACCTAATGTAACACCAACGCCGGCTATCAACTGAAAGGCCGAACCGTGGCGAACATAAGGGTCGATACAAGAGTTACAAAACAGCCGTACTTTGGTGGCTATAGTACATGCACCAACTAGCCCAGCAAAGTGCACCTCTGAAATAATTGTAATATTGTCGACAATAATGTTTCTCCTTGTTCAGCACGGAAATGTACCGAATTCCGAAACCGCATCTTCTGTCTCTCCTTGAATTCGTTTCCTCTCTGACGACTGTGGAATCGTATATAAGCAGCAATCCATTTCATCGCTGCTACGTGAAACTATAAGCAGCGAAGATTTATTCCTCGCGAATCACTCACGTCTCGCAGGTAGGCCAGCATGTTCAAGTCACCGAACTTGACCGCTCTGACGTCATTCATCTTGGTCTCGATGTCGGTGAGCATGTTGATGTGCTTGGGAATGAGTGGCACCTTGGGGTCGATGAAGTGTGCCAGCTTCTCGGAGAGCAGAGGGTCGTCCACACCCGACCATAGCCACGAGAAGGCCCAGTCGGTACCCCCGGCACTGTTTAACAGTGATAAAAATATTTGTCGGTGTGTTTTATTTTTTAAAGAGGTACTAGCGTGAAAGTTTTTAGTTGTTTCTTTTTTTTGCACTTAATAAAATGCCATGACATAAAGGATCTAGAAAATCTACTGCCAAGCGTGAGTGCACACCGAAAACGTTATTACAGTACATTTCTAAAAGAGAGTTTTGGTTCCCTACTGCACCCTGACGTCACAACACGGTATCAGCTTCGTGGCACGTGCTCGCGCTAGAAAGCGCGACGTATCAGCGGCAGCTTTACACTATATCTATGGCTTCATCGGTGACGCAAGAGCGGCCATTTTGAATGTTTTGCTGACGCGCGAGCAGCCGTTTCTGAAGTTTTAGCGTCTCTAACGTCATCGCAACTAGCCAGACTGCTGCGTGAAGTCACCACAATTCGTACTGTATATCATGACGAGCTAAAACGCGTGTGCATGCGTGTTTGTCTGTGTATGTGTGTGCTTCCCTGTCGTTAATTCACTGCTGTTTTTCATTGTGCGTACAAATTGAGCAGCATCGCGAGTTTCTCGTCACCGCCACCTCATACAAACCGATATTCCGCTGTTCCGCTATAGCCGCGTGAAGTAAGCCAATACCGTCTAACTTCCCAGGCACACGAAGTAGTCTCCACTGGCTACAGCGAGACTACTGGCTACAGCGAGACTACTGGCTACAGCGAGACTACTGGCTGTAGAGACTACCTGGTGATGTTGCGCATCAGCTGGTCTCCGAGCAGCTTGTACAGACTGAGCGGATGGTCGTGGCACTTGACGAAGCGCTTGAAGATGTCCTGCACCACGTCTACACTCACGTGGGACAGGGCCTCCCGGGAGCCGTTGACGATTTCCCAATCACGCGCGACCTTCATGCCAAACCTGGGAGGAAGTTTTAAGGACGGGCGTCAATTGACCCATACATATAGACACGGGCGTCGGGCGTCTTTCGCCTCTATCGAACATTTAAGAATCCTAGAAACTCTGTCTCTCTATGTATCCCTGACAGTCTCGCAGAACTCGGTTTCGCAGGAAAGAACCCACCAGTCACAACTCTAAAGGGTCCCTGAACCACTCGGAGATCGAAGGCGAGACTAGTTTCTTTCCCGCCTTCACTACCTTTTCTACAAGCGGTACATCCTCCTCGCCACTTATTTCTTCATAAAGCGCGCGGCGTGTCAGCACTAAAAGCGTTGAGCCAGTTGAAGTTTAACCTCCCTGTCCTTCCTCATTTATTCCTCCTGAAGTTTTGCGCTTTTCGACTACATGCAAAGATTCCGTCTCTGCTTGCACAGTCGCAAACGCAGACAGTGAAAAGAAATCAGTTTATCGCGCATGATATAGTCGTGCAATGCAAGGTGGAACGTGCCGGCGACTGTGTGGTCACGGAAAATACGCAACGATTCTCGACAGATATCTCTCGTATATTTGACCAATTGAGAGCTTATTTCATCCCAACGCCACGTGAAAAAAGTGCTGACGTAACGAATAGCGCCGCGAGAATGGAAAACGCCGGAAGAGACTAACCCCCGTAATCACAAAAGCTGCTCCTTCCACTCTTTTTATTTACGAGGCTTCAGAAATAGAAAGGCTGGGCAGTGCATGTGTCAGCAGGCCTTCGATTGCGCTATCACTAAAAAAAAAAAAAATAGATTTCCCTCGGAACGTTAGCACACGTGTTGTTCATGGTGCGTTGTGGAGATGACTACGTGGTTGTTAGGTGGATTCTGTTCTGTTTGTTTTGTATTTCTCTTTTTTGTCAAATGCTGCCCAAGTATATATTGTGCGCCTCTAGCAAATAAATTCTTGTTGTAAGTCAGTGCCGCTGTCTGTCTCCTTCTTTCTCTTGTCCCTCGTTATTGGCGCTGTTTTTTAAGTGAATCATGTCGTACCAACTCGCCCAAGCAACCACGTTAGCTCCCTCCACTCAACTTTCACCCTTCACTTGACGGAGTTGAGCCCTGCGCCACCACTCGGCTGAAAATGACGCTGCGCTTCTCAAGAATCGCAGCAGACTGTCGCCGATATGCAGTGACTTTCTGTGCCTAGAGTAGGCGCTCCCGTCGGCTTTCTCGAGTGAAGGCCAAGCGTTGAGTGAAGGAAAGTTCTAGAACACGGGGGTAAAACGCTGTTTTTTTGTATTTTCAGAGGCTGTTTCTGGGTCCTTTAAGAATACCTGAGCTTCGCCTTCAGTAGTAGAACGCGATAGCGGTATCGGGTCACATACTCGCAGCCTTTAACCAGAGCCGCAAAGAAGGAATGTTTCTCCACATAACATCGGACGTTTCAAGCGATCCTAGAATGTTCACTGGATGTAGTACGTTTGCTAACTGCCCACTATACGCCACAATATGTCATCAACAACATCATCGTCGCCACCATCAGCCCGATATGCCCACTGCAGAGCAAGGGCTTATCCCGCGTTCCACCGATCTGCCCGGTCATGCGCGTGCTGCGGTTACAGTATACCCACGAAATTCGTTATCTAGTCTGTCCCATCAGTGTGTTCTTTACTGTTTCCCATTTTTTTCAACGCGCTATATACGCTTCGACGTGAACATCTGCCCACCTTCCTTCGCATGTTTGCCTTCGTTACGAATGCATGCAGTCTGTCACTTTTTACTGTGAAGCGATTATCTTGCATTCCCGCTGTATGCCATGCAAATTTCCCATTCTTCTTGACATCGTATAAGATGTCGTATAAAGATAGTCTAAACTAGACTACTTTTACATGTGTCCTTGTTGCTAACTACCCGGTACACCGATAAACTGCACCTGTATATCCAATAAGGCTCGTAGCCAGGGTAGAGGCCCTCGGGGCTTGCCCCCTCCCGAAATTTGCATGGCGGTGTGTGTGTTTCACCGATGACATTGATAAAAAAATAGGCAACAGGTCCTCCCCGCTTGAAAAAAAATTCCTGACCGCGCGTGTGATGTCAACTGCAACGAGTACAAAGATAAAAAAAATTTTTTGCAGATTCGCATTAATGCTGCCAAGTTTAGAGGGACAGTTAAGAGGCTACAGATTTTTTTTACACCCCCACCCCCCCCCCCAAAGAAGCTCGGCCATTCGTAGAGTAGACCACGACGATCACGTTTGTCGAATATTACAGCACTGCGCGGTGCCTCCATTTCGAAAAACAACTCCCGCACTACGCCTGACCAATCGTCCTTTCACGCGCGGTGACGCACGTAGCACACAGCTCTTCGATTGGTCTAAACCTTGTCACGACAACGGGCTACGCTTTTTTCTTCGTGTGAGGGAGAAGGGTGGCAAGACTGCGCGAGAATTTTCGTTTCTCTTCGTTGTAAAAGTAGCGGAGATGTCCCACACCGAGTTTTCGAAACTCCGTAGCAAGATCGTACGAACTTGCTGGGGAGTTTATAGGAAGTTTACGCTTATACTAGGGAGTATATAGGGAGTTTACGCTTATACCTCGATCGTTGTCGTCATTGATGCTTTAGTAAACGGAGCAGCGAGAATTCTGCGAACGGAAATCACTATATAACGGCAACCAAGATACGCAAGTCTCTGGTTTCACTGTACTCGAGCTATACGTCAAGTTTTAGATGCGAAGCAGCTTGTCGCGAAGTTCAATCCGGCGTGCGGCGTGACTACCCTTACTACGCATGGGCCACGACTGGCCCGAGAACTGCCAGAACGCGCTAGCGTGTTCCGGCTTGTGTAAGAGGCTGAGTGAGACCAGTAAGACGTTGTGACCACTCCCTTTACTCTCTCTCTCTAAGAGATCACGTGACAGCGTCGGGAACCATCATTGTAAGACACACGCGCTCCCTAGTGGTGGCGATGAACAGGCCCCGCGGGGCATGCTCCAAAAAGCGTGCGAGACGACTAACAGCAACAGAAACTACCCCGCTCCACTTCCAAGGACGCGTTAACATCAGGCAACGTGCCCATGATCAGCGGAACTATAAATCGACTCATGCGCTGCTTCGCATGCTACTTGTGGTTCCCCTTAGTGCGAGATGGTGTAATTGTTTTTATAGCAAAAGCCGTATATGACTAGATGAAACGAAAAAAACATTCGGCATCGGTGTCACAAGCGGTCTCCATTGGCTGTGGTGTCCGTTACGTCATTCTCAGCGTCGTACTCAAGCACGCGCGCCATTGGTTGCGTCGTGAATGACGTCGTCCGTCACGTGGCACGCGTGGCATCAAGCACGCGCGCATCAGTTTCTACTGAAAGCTTTCACGCGTGTAATCCCTGCATTCTAGAACTTCACTCAACGCTTCACTCAACGCTTCACCTTCACTCGAGAAAGACGACGGGAGCGCCGTCTCTAAGAACGGCAAGTCACTGCATATCAAGGATAATCTGCTGCGATTAGCGCAGCGTCATTTTCAGCCGAGCAGTAACGCACTGCTAAACTCTGTCAAGTGAAGAGTGAAAGTCGAGTCGAGGAGCGTTTGTGAATACGGGGGTAAGCCACGGACAACCCTAGAAAAGCGACGACAGTGGAAACTTGAGAGAGCTCGCATTCGCCGGGCCGATGCTGATATCCGGGCACAAAAACAGGCGAGTTCCAGCAGCAACTGCGTACCGATGACCTGGCAGCCTTCCAAGCCGCGCTAAATCGCGAATAGGAATGCAAGCGCCGGGCGGTCGAACGCTTGTCAAAGCGCTGCCAAACGTTTTCACCAACAAAGCCGCGCCGAACAAGTGGTGACGCGGGCACAACAACGTCAACGTTATTTCGGGAGCGCGGTCGCCAGGACGAACGCCCTCTTTCGGCGGGAGTTTCCCCAGCGGCACTTGGGCTTCGAGCGCGACGTCTGGCATGTGAAACAAACACTGTGGCAGCCCAAGCCAAACGTGTGTCTAAACCACATTAAGAAGCACGAACGTGTAACCAATAATTGTGAATAGCTCCAGTGCAGTTGAACGCACTGCTAAACAGCGGGACCGCACGTTTCTCGCTGGTTAACGATTTGGACGGAGTGCTCGGCTAGTGAATTTTTTTTTTCTTAGGTTATAACCAAGAACAATATTTAAGCGGCTATGAAAAAGGCCAACGACAGGAACTCGAGGCTGTCACGTGCTCCGCGACTTTGTGACTCACGTGAGCCACGTGTGTGTTCGTGACTCACGTGAGCCACGAACACAGGCGCACCTGAGCATGTCGGCGAAGGCAGGCGTCGTCGGATCGGCTGCCACGTCGCAAACGCTGCGCTGCAACGTGAACCCGACGGTCAGGCCAGCTGCGGTCGCCAACATGGCGACGCCAAAGAGCAGCAGGAACACGAACACGCCCAGAAAGAGGCACCACCGGCTTCTCCGGTGAACGTTTCCCTGTCAACAAAGGGCGTGCGCTTATCATCCCCTCGTCACGCTCACGAAGTACTAGGTGTAGATATGAAAAACTGTTTACGACGAGTATAATGTCTTGTTTGATTGTGATGTTATTGAATTCAGATCTGTAAACTATTCAACTGAGCTGTGTTCGATTTGGAACACTGTACTGGAAGCCAGTTTTCCCTGGCTATCGGTCCAGATAATTGTTTGTGTAAAGAAAAATGAAGCATTTCACTGCGATGTTTTCATTGGCACCCCAGCAGCTCCGGGTCGGCTGATTTGTGCAGAGATGCCTGGTAAGACGTCATTGGTAGATGAGAAATCCGTGAACCGGGTGCTTGTGCTGGTGGATCCAAAGTGTCCACAAGTAGACTTGTCTTTTTCACGGCTGCAACCGATTTTTCTCACGAAATACCTCTTTCCCTCAAACTCAGGCTGTCCAGAGGGCCCGTGAACGAGCGGAGAGGCATGGCCTCTCTGTTCCGACATGGGACTAGCCAACGGCTGGGTGGGGACCTACATAGTTGGCCCGCTGCCTTGCCTCTCAGGACCAAATAAAGTTGTTTGTCCTGTCCTGTCCTCAAACTCATGAAATTTGCCACGGTGGCCACCCGTCGTCCTTCTCCCCCGCTTACGCAGTTGCCCTTTCGTCCTCCTTTGTTGGGATTGAAGGATGGGACACGAAGCGTACAAGCAGGAGCGGCTGTGTTGTGTTTAGTATTGCTACTTCCAGATAGCGCAATGACCTGAGAAGGCCCCTGCAGAGTCAGTCAAGGACACGTTTGGGTTCGGGAACGCCGTTTTGCTACCGATATGTTTGAACAAGTCCGCTATCAACAGCATGGCCTCCGACATAGCGCGCCATCTCCGAGGACGTGTCAACAGTTTTATCAACAAATGAAAAGGGTGTTCGTTCAAAGCAGCGAAGACTTAAGACCTCGAGACACGTGGGCGTCAGATTTTGTATCATATACCTCTGTGCGTCTTTTGTACGGTATGGCATGACGTCATACAGGACATTTTCGCTCAATTCGCGTGACTCGGAGGATGTGAGGTGCAAATAGACTCTTTACTCGACTTGCACTCATTTGTTTTTACTTCAGACGCTTATAGAAACGCGACATAGCTGTACGCAGCTTCAGGAAAACCGAACTGTGACCACCGTTTCGCAAAATATAAGAAGCGCTAACAAAACACAACTATAGGCTAACCTGCGCGTCAGCAGCCAAGTGTCTCAGCCACTGGACCACCGCGGCGGGTCGCGAAAGAAAACAAGACACGTAAAAGCGGCTCGTACCGGATCGCTGGACCAGTGGAACAAGGCCACACCGGTCGAGTAGAAGGTGACGATGAGGAAGAGAACAGCGCCCAGCGGTGCGACGATCAGGCTGTTGACGCGCACCAAGGGCTGGAGGATGCTGACGTAGCGACCGTAACTTTCGCGCACCATCGAGTTCAGGCGGTCCGGATGGCGGACCCACGAAGCCGTGAATTGGTCCACCAGGTCTTCGAGGTCACTGCCGAAATACTCCACCTCGAGCTTGATGTCTGCAGCAAAGTGTCGCCGTAAGCTCCCCCCACGGCGGCAGGCTTTGAAGAACTACTTGCACTGACGTGACTATACAGAGCATTGCTCAAGTACAGTCGACGACAAAAAAAAGTTTACAGACCACAGCCAAAAGCATCTTCGCGACACCTCCGCTACGTAAGCGGCAATAGAGAGCACCACCGCGGCAAATATCCATTCGTCCCTTAATCTGTGGCCTGTATGTTTTCTGACTGGGTAGAAATACTTCTCGCTTTCTGACGCGACGCGCTTTTCGGACGCGCTGCGTCTACGTGTTTTTGGCTCGAGAGCAGTTTATGACCGCAACCGTTATCAGTCGCAATCTTTACCGAAAAGTGACACATGGCCAACGGAACATCGTCCGAGACACGCCGTGATGGCGTTAATCCCGCTGTGAAAATAGATGTGGTGGCCATATTGCATATATAAGTTGATTAATATGTGGGTTTAACGTATGTATGTATGTATGTATGTATGTATGTATGTATGTATGTATGTATGTATGTATGCATGCATGTATGTATTTATGTATGTATGTATTTATGTATGTATGTATGTATGTATGTATGTATGTATGTATGTATGTATGTATGTATGCATGCATGTATGTATGCATGCATGCATGCATGCATGTATGTATGTATGTATGTATGTATGTATGTATGTATGTATGTATGTATGTATGTATGTATGTATGTATGTATGTATGTATGTATGTATGTATGTATGTATGTATGTATGTATGTATGTATGTATGTATGTATGTATGCATGCATGTATGCATGTATGATTTGAGTGAGCACGGAATGCGTTTATGAGTCATATGTTCTCTATTATTTATCAGCTCAATCTCGTTATTTGTATTTATTGATCGATAGTTAGTGAATAACTATCGGCCCAAATCTATTACAAGCACATGTTGTAAGTTGTTGGAGCACGTCATTTCAAAGTACCTTATCGATTTTTCTTGAAAAACGCAATGCCCTATCACCCTATCAACATGGTTTTAGAAAGAACATGTCTACAGTTACACAGCTTGTAACAACAGTACACGATTTTTCGCATATCCTTGATATGACTGGACAGGTGGATGCCTTGTTTTTAGATTTTTCGAAGGCATTTGATAAAGTGCCTGATGGGAAGTTATTACGGAATCTGGAATATTTGAGTGTTCCGTCAAATGTTGTTAAATGGATTGGCACCTACCTTCCAGACAGGCGGCAGTTCGTACAAGTTTCGGATCACTCCTCAGAACTGTTGTATGTGACTTCTAGAGTGCCTCAGGGAAGTGTTTTGGGACCGTTGATGTTTCTAGTTTACATTATTGAATTGGCAGACTTAATTAATAATGGCGTTTGCATTCGACTGTTCGCGGATGACTGCGTTGTTTTTAAAGAAATTAGTACTCCAAACGATCATGTACTGCTACAACAAAACCTACAGGCTATTGGGGACTGGTGCATTAGATGGGACATGGAGTTAAACACAGAAAAAAGTGTACTTCTGCGTATTACAAGAAAGAAATTTCCTAGCACGTTCACTTACTCTATAAACCAGCGTGATATACAGGAAGTAGACAAATGTAGGTATCTGGGAGTAACTATCAATAACAAACTCACCTGGTCAGCACATATATCGGCTACTTGTACCTCTGCACTGCAGAAGTTGTGGTTTCTCAAAAGGAAACTGAAAACCGCACCTCCTAGAGTTAAGCTTCTATCATACAATACCTTCATCAGAACTAAATTAGAATATGCCTTCAATTGTATGGGGCCCCTACAACTAAAGTGATGTGAAAGAATTAGAACGTGTCCAAAGAAAAGCAGTGCGCTTTATATTTATTAATCATAGGATGACTGACTCGCCTTCCTTACTAATAAAGCAACATAACATCTCATCGTTAGAATCGCGTAGAAATGTCAGTACGTTGATTTTTATTCACAAGTGTCTCACCGGAAATACAAATGCAATTATTCCCGATTGTGTACGTTCCCACTCAACTAGGAAAACTAGACACACCCACAGTAGGTCACTTGCCCCAATTTTCGCAAGAACGAAATTGCATCAATACAGCTTTTTCCTTAGAACTGTGTCCGAATGGAATGCCTTACGCTCCACTGTTGTTGATGCCAATGACTTTGTATACGCGAAGTGGAAAACTTATGTTGTGTGCCGCCATTGCAATCAATGTTTCTTTTGCGTTTCCTTTTTCTTATTGCTCTTATTTTTGCTTGTTCGCTGTGTTTGCGATGTTTTTTTTAATTATTTTGTAATCATTGTATAGCCCTTCCTGCATGGACCACACGGTGGTCTGCAGTATTGATAAATAATAAATAAATAAATAAATAAAGCTATGTTATTTTTTGTCTTTATTATGTTCTTTTCGTTCTACGTATGGCTCATTCCCGCATACCATGACGGGATCCGACGAACCTACAATCGTGCGTTCATTGACGCCACGGCGAGGGCAACATTGATTGATTGATTGATTGATTGATTGATTGATTGATTGATTGATTGATTGATTGATTGATTGATTGATTGATAACACTTTCTGTCTTGTATGCAAGAAGACATACATGCCTATACCTTTAGCATCTGTGCTGAATGTGTGCTGTACGCCTTCCGTGGTCAGGGGGAGCTGGGCAACCTGCGAGAGAGATACGACGCTACATGATGCACCAAGGCCGTTTCGCTGGTGTTTTTTTTTTCCCTTTTGGAATATTCCACACTTCAATAGAGACGACAAGAACGGACCAGCACGTCACTGATTTAATAGTAAATTTTATCGAGGAAATATGCTTCCTGCTAACCTTTACAAAAGACATGAGATTGTAACCCACGTCTTCGTCACTGTTACTCGATTTCGAAGGTAACTTGTTGGTGTGTTCAGAAAAAAAGTTTTAAAGATTTAGAGTACGAGGTACTCTACTAAGGGAAAGCATAAAGCCGTCCCGTGTGTGTGTGGGAAGGAGCGTTTTCCTCGCACACCCAACGAGTTTTTATGTCCATTGCTGGAGCTTGAAAAAAATTGTATCTGAAGGCACCGGTGAGATTCGAACTCGCGATCTCCTATTTACTTCACTCTCCTTTACTCCTGTTAACCAACTGAGCCAGGTCGCTCCAGTGCTATTTCGCGCAGTAAAACTGCGCAGGAAACAACAACAGACCAGACGAGAAGAAAAACAAGCGTACGAAAAGCGCATATTGACAATTATTTCTCGGCACTCAGCATTGAGTCGCAACACATGTCAAGTCGCAATACGTTAATTTGCGCGTGTTATAGTAATCATTCCCAATGACTTTTTTGCTTAAATATTCATTCTGAAGTTGTTTGTGCTCCCTTCTTGCATAAATATAATGAAACTTCAGGCTCTAAATCCCGTGCGAATTTGTTTGCCGTTATGTCCATGTTGAGCAATGAAAAGCGGCAATTAAAACGACTCGTAGAAAGAGGTATATAGCGAATTCAACAAATTGGATTGTATGCAACAGTGCTCCACAAAACGAAGTTAAATTAAAACATATTCATTATGCGGCGGCTTCAATTCATCCAAAGCTCAATGTCCCTTGCTTTCATGGCCTCTAGTCTTCAGAATAAGCAAAAAGAAAAAAATCTACGCATATCCACGAATTCAATGCTGATGATGGGGCGAAGCCGTGTGCATCGAATCATATATCGCGGCCATCTGTTTTATTCTGCTTAACAGCCTTTTATATGTTTTTTCTTCTCTGTTAACCTTTTGTTCTTTTATACATGCATGTAGCAATATGCTTTGATTGATGAGTTGTTAAATGTCAACGTTTTTTTTTTCGGTGTGGGGCCTTTCTTTTGTTTGTTCTGGTTAGCAGCCTTTTGATAAGCTTTTCCATGTTCACAATAGTTTCGGTTTCTACACGTGCTGCAGACGCTGGGTGGCGGTTTACGGACGGAGGGACGTTGTGCAGTATAAACGTGCTTCTCCCTTAAAGCTTTATCGTATTGCCACAAAGGTGTACGTAGCGCCTCCTTAAGCTACATAGGATTGCACGAGGATTGACAGTAAGACTAACTTGTCAAGTAGCCAATACCAAAACATGGGTTCGTAGTTGTACTTATTGAAATGAGGGTGTTTTTGTTGGTGTTTAATGACCTCTGCTCATGAACGATGTTAATGATGATACCGCCACGGATGTCTGGCTAACGCGGTCAAGCGCTTTTCTCTGCGTATGTGAAATGACTGCGCCACTTTTCTAGCACTGCTGTCATTCAAAAGCTAAAGTGGGAGGTAGCTCAGAAGCTATCACTTCCTCTTATGCCAGGTAAGTTCCACTGAGAAGCGCAAATGCGAAACAGGCTCGTTCTTGAAAGCAAACAGAAACACAACAATAATTGAGCTCTTACGTCCCAAAACCGCGATACGATTATGACACACGCCGTAGTGAAGGGCTCCGGAAATTTGGACCATTTCGCCAGTAGATCAGTCACGTGACATGATTCAGATTCCTCTGCAGCCAGCATTTACATGACGGGAGAATTCGGGCTATATACAGCGAGGATTTCGGCACTGCTCCCCGAAGATCTGAACTGTGATCTGGGATTTCGTCGTTTCACGAATCGCTCCGCGTGGCACGAAACAGAGACGCGGAAAAGGGTGACGTATGGTGACGTACGGTGACGTAGAACGTGACCCCTGGGGTCAAACCGCGATTTATTCCGTCATGTGACTTCCGTTAACGCGGCCGCATCCCACGACCAGCTGCCGAGCATCCCAGCCACCTGGGCGGACGCAAACAGAAAATTTCCAATGTACGTAAGTTAGTAACATCTCCTCGTATTAGTAATTGTTTTAAATGTTATAAGTTATATGTTGCCCCGCCGCGGTGGATCTAGTGGCTAAAGTACTCGGCCGCTGACCCGCAAGTCGCGGGATCGAATCCCGGCTGCATTTTCGATGGAAGCGAAAATGCTGTAAACTCGTGTGCTCAGATTTGGGGGCACGTTAGAAAAGCCCAGGTGGTCGAAATTTCCGGAGCCCTCAACTACGACGTCTCTCATAATCATTACCTGGTTTTGTAACGTTATATTTCACATATCAATTAAATGAATCAATTACCTTATATGTTACGTTCCAGCAGAGGGGAAAAAGTGCAAGTTATAGGGGCTCATCTTGTTTGTTAGACACAATATTAATGGGGAACTCACAGACAGTGATGCCAAGGAAATAATAATGCATTTCCTTGGCATCACTGTCTATTGCTATTGACAGCCCCGTAATAGATAGTGATGTTCATTTTCTTAAGCACTCAACACGAACCTCATACCTGCAGTGTCGGCGATGAGGTCACAATCAACACAACCATAATTACGGCGCACGTGGTGCCATGCGCTAGACAAGTGAATGGGAGATATCATCGGACGATGATTTGATTTGATTTGTGGGGATTAACGTCCAGAAACCACCATATTATTAAGAAAGACGCCGTAGTGGAGGGCTCCGGAAATTTCAACCACCTGGGGTAGTTTAACGTGCACCCAAATTTTGAGTACACGGGCCTACAACATTTCCGCCTCCATCGGAAATGCAGCCGCCACAGCAGGGATTCGATCCCGCGACCTGCGGGACAGCAGCCGAGTACCTTAGTCACTAGACCACCGTGGCGGGGCCATCGGACGATGAAATGGGGCGTGTTAGCTTTTTGGAACTTGACAGCGCCGTTATGGTGGCAACGATTTCAGCGCTGAACGAACTTGGTCGGAAGACGTGGGATCGAATCCCGGTTATGGCCGCCGGATTTGGTGGAGGCGATATGCTTGAGGGCACGAGTATTTATGGTAGTCAAGATTTTATTCGTGTTCCTTCATTATGGCATTCTTCCTAATCATATCGTATTTTTGAGAGGTGAAATGCCTACAATTCTTTTAAAGCGCCGTATATCTTTTCTGCGCCTTACCGCCAGCTTGGGAAGGTGGCCATATAGGATATGACGTCACAAATACATGGCGGCCCGAATTCAAAGGCAAGATTTGGGAACTGGTGCGAAAAATCCTTTGGATCAATTAAAGAAAAAACTAACTGGCATACAGCCGTACATTCGCGACCCATATCATGGGAGTATACCAATGAAGACGTGAGGGAAAATCTTTTTAGATCGATAGAGGTGGAAACATCGCCGGAGTTGCCATTTAAACTTAAGTTGCTCGATTCGCGGAAAGTCACGGCGAGAAAAAAAAAAAAAAGGTCGACGCACCAAATCGACTTGTTTCTCGAGGTCGGACGGTCTCAGGCCTTCCAGCTTCGCCACGAACCGGTTCAAGTCGCCCAAGTGGAGCTGCGTCCAATCACAATCGATTCCTAAATACGGGTTGTCATTTTTAAAACGAAGTATTTATTCTGCGATTTCATTTTCTCATATAGCTGAGCGAACTGCCACGGTGATATCGTAATAATTTTTGTTTATTTATTTATTTAGGAATATTGCAGGCTTTGAAAACGCCCAGGCAGGAGGGGAAAGGAATATAGGAATATTGCAGGCTTTGAAAAGGCCCAGGCAGTAGGGGAAAGGAATATGCAAACGGTAAAAAAGTGTGTAGATATCAAAGATAATATACTGACAACAAAATGAATCTACCACAAAGAAACAAGCACTAGAAAATGTGAAACAATGAAATAGAATATACAGAATGAAAGGATCATGAATACATAACTATCTAATCAATGGACAAGGGTATCTGTGCAAGGCTAGGTTTAAGATGTAATGGCTGCGATAGAGTCGGTGTTGCTGAGTGCACTGAAAGGTAAAGGCGGTTCCAGTCTGCTACTGTTCGAGGGAAAAAGCAATATTTAAATATGTTGCTTAAATATGTTGGAATTTCAGGCACCGTTCAGATTGTAGCACACCAACGCGCAATATGATATATGAAAGCAACGACATAAAGAAGATATTCTGCCATGGTGAGTGCAGTGGTGAAGTGTTCACGTGTTTGAACGCGACATCAAAACTTTCGGCATAACGACCTCTAATAGCGAGATAACCACGTCGTGTTGCGACGGGTCTGGCGCTTGAAGATAATGTAGGTTCTGATCTATGCATTTCAGTCGAAATTACGCCACCGCGGCCCGAAATGAAAAGGGTGGAGACCAAAGCGTGCGAGTTATACTTAGGCCTAAATAGTGCTGTTTCAATCGCCGAGTACTGCACATACTAAATCGACTTCATTTACATGAACTACGCACAAAGAGATTAAACCTTGCTGATGTATAAACCAGCATTTTTTTTTGTGAATCTCATTCGATACTGAAACCCAGTGAGGCATCTATTAAAGCCCGCACGGGAGCGCTTTTCAATATATAGTCCTTGGCCAGGAGATATGAACACGTCCTGCACACTTAACATACCAAAAAGGGGACGAGAGCGGACGTGTATGCCTTTATATATTTTGTAAGTAGGACATGGAAGCTTATATACCACCAGTAAAACGACGCTGAAAAGGCCTGAAGACGTTGACGGTATGTACAAGTGCGCTAGCAAATAGCTCGGCTGCAGTCCCTGCGTACAGTCATGATTGATATGTAGGGTTCAACGTCCCAAAACCACCATATGATTATGAGAGACGCCGTAGTGGAGGGCTCCGAAAATTTAGACCACCTGGGGTTCTTTAACGTGCACCCAAATCTGAGCACACGGGCCTACAATATTTCCGCCTCCATCCTGCGTACAGTCATGTAACTGCTGTAAAATATCAATAACAACTAAGACAATTAGGTCAGTGAGAGTATAGAGGGAATGTTAAAAGTGATTATAACGAAAATGCTAGGAAAGTTGACGAAAAGACAACAGAAAAAATGTCTTTTCTGTGATAGTGTTAATGATGGTGGCGATGGTACTACTATAATGAAGGAATGATGATAACAAAAGGAAACAGCAAGCATCATCGCAGAGTAAGGCACCACGAGATCGGCGCTCGAGCTCCTCCATCTTCCTCGTCCTGTCGCTATCTCCAATCTCCGACCTGCCCGTTTGGTTCGCCCAATAAACCTCTTTACATTTGGTGGATCGTGCTGGGTAACCACATCGCCTACAACCTGGAACTCCGATCTCGCACCCTGCCGTCGACCATGCAAGTTGACGCTGCCCAACAAACAATACCTCTCGCGGCCACTACTTGCCCCGGCCCGGTTCATCAGCGAGACCCCCCGATCTTTGCCGGCACCGAAGACCAGGACGTCGAGGACTGGCTGTCGTCATACGAGAAAGTCAGTGGACCCAACAGGTGGGATGACGCTGCTAAGCTAGGCACTGTCAATTTTTATCTCACCGACGTGGCCAAGCTGTGGTATACGAACCACGAAACCGAGTTCGCGAATTGGTCCGCCTTCAAGGAGGCAATACGTGCCGTTTTTGGTCGTCCTGCCTTACGGAAGCTACGCGCCGAACAACGTCTGCGCACACGGGCACAGGAGCGAGGTGAAACTTTCACATCATATATAGAAGATGTGATTGATCTCTGCCGGCGCGTCGATGATTCCATGAGCGAGAGTGCGAAGATACAGCACATTATGAAGGGCGTCGACGATGACGTTTTCCAGATGCTTCTCGCGAAGTCTCCAAGCACTGTGGCAGAAGTAGTGACTTTGTGCCAAAGCTATGATGAATTGCGGAGGCAACGAGCTCAGACGCGACGCTCATTCCAGACAATCCAACCAGTGACCGCACTGGACGCTATGGCTGACCAGGCAAACCTTCTCGCACAAATGAAAGACTTCGTGCGAGAGGAAGTGGCTCGGCAGCTTTCTCTGCTGCCTTTTGCTCAACGCCAGGAGCTCTCGCACCAACAGCCACTGCGACACCCACCACCATTGGCTCCTATGCTCCGACATGTGGTCCAGGAGCAGATTTCCGAGGCTATGCCGGTGCCCTTGCAGCAGCCCACCGTCACCGCGCCTCTTACTTACGCTGAGGCACTAAAGCGGCAGCAGCGACACCACCCCCCGTCGTTCCAGGGACTGCCGTATACCTCAGCCCCGACTCAGCCGTCCACCGCCTGGGTTCCTCCCATTGCCACCACAGCCTCGACACACCCGTCTGCCGCATGGACTGGTCCCCTCGTCGCCAATACTTGGAGAACGCGCGATAACCGGCCCATCTGTTTTGCGTGCGGCGGCCCTGGCCATATCGCCCGTTACTGCCGTCGTCGCGTGCCGGGATACACAGACGCCCGGACACAGAACAGCTTCATGGACCTTTCTCCATCCCGTCTGGAAAATTCTGACCCTCAGTCAAGCTCGTCTTCACGGGAATGTCCGCGTACTATGTCTGGTCGCTCACCTTCACCCCGTCGTCGCTCCCTGTCACCCATGCGTCGTCGGCCAGCTCCTGAACACGAGGGAAACTAACCGCCGCAGTTCAGGAGGCAAGAACTGCGCTGTCGAAATGCTCAAGTCCTCGGACATTGCCGTCGAATATTGTCGAAGTTTTTGTAGAAGGTACTCGAGCATATGCTCTAGTGGATACTGGTGCTGCCGTTTCCGTGATAGACGCTAAACTTTGCCGCAAGCTCCGTAAAGTGACGACGCCTCTTAACATGATGTCCTTGCAAACAGCGAATGGGGACCCGGTTCAGCCTGTAGCCGCCTGTACTGTCCGACTGATGATCGCGAATGACCACTACACTGTTGAGTTTATTGTCCTGTCGTCATGCTAACACGACATCATACTTGGATGGGATTTTTTATCGCGTAACCATGCCGTTATTGATTGTGCAAGATCGGAGCTTGAACTTTTCCCGTTTTACGACCAACCAACCAGCCACATTCAGCCCGCCGTACACAAACTCGTCGTCAAAGAAGGCACTGAAATTCCTCCGACAGCAGCTGTGTTGCTCCCCGTGTTCTGTGACGGCATTAGGAACGAAGCTGCATTCTTTGAGCCATCAAGCCTCTTCCTTAGTCGAAGATCACTTCTTCTGCCTTATTCAACCCTCTCTATTTCTGAAGGAAACAGTGCTCTTTGCCTCATCAATCCCCTTCCGTATCCCGTTGAACTGTTTCAAGGTGAATCTCTTGGACACGTGCATGCCATTGATAAAGAACAAATTTTTACCATGCCGCCAGATTGTTCCGGTGACTACGACGCCATAAGTGCCCTCAACCCTTCCAATATACCACCTTGCGAGCTTTTCGATTCATCGATTGCCGACGGACTATCGCCATCTGAACGCTCTGAGCTCCTTCAGCTGCTCTACCAGTTTCGTGAATCCTTTGACGTTGCTCAACCTACCCTTGGCCGAACTCCCAGTTTTTTCCACCGCATCGACACAGGTTCCAACGCGCCAGTACGACAGCGACCATACCGTGTTTCCGCCACAGAACGTCAGGTTATCACCGAACACGTTGACGATATGCTCAAGCGCGACGTTATCCGACCTTCCCAAAGTCCATGGGCATCACCTGTCGTTCTTGTTAAGAAGAAGGATGGTGCAATTCGCTTCTGCGTTGATTACAGGCGCTTAAATAAGATCACTCGCAAAGACGTATACCCTTTGCCCAGGATTGATGACGCCCTTGATTGCTTACAAGGTGCCGAGTTTTTTTCGTCGTTAGATTTGCGTTCGGGGTATTGGCAGGTGCCCTTAGCAGATGGTGATCGTCCAAAAACAGCATTCGTGACACCGGACGGGCTATATGAGTTCAATGTCATGCCCTTCGGCCTCTGCAATGCACCGGCCACATTCGAGCGCATGATGGACTCGGTTCTGCGGGGTTTGAAATGGAACATATGCCTCTGCTACCTCGACGATATCGTCGTCTTTGCACCCGATTTCGCAACACACCTTGTACGCCTGAAACATGTCCTCACGTGTCTGAAGAATGCGCAGCTCCAACTGAATCTAAAGAAATGCCACTTCGCTGCTCGGACGCTCACCATTCTCGGTCACGTCGTATCAAAGGATGGTGTTCTTCCCGACCCGGCTAAACTACGCGCTGTTGCTGAATTCCCCAAACCAACGACTGTAAAACAGTTACGCAGCTTCGTAGGATTGTGCTCCTACTTTCGTCGGTTTGTGCGCAACTTTGCCTCCATAATTGCCCCTTTGACCCAACTTTTAAGCAGTGCCAACGACATCTCATCATGGTCTTCCGAATGTGATCACGCATTTACCACTCTTCGCCGTCTCCTGACATCACCGCCTATATTGCGCCACTATGATCCCACGGCTGCAACTGAAATCCATACAGACGCCAGCGGTGTCGGTCTTGGTGCAGTTCTCGCTCAACGCAAGCCTGGATCCCCTGAGTATGTCGTCGCCTACGCCAGCAGAACGCTCAACAAGGCTGAGGTAAACTACAGTGTTACCGAAAAAGAGTGCTTAGCCATACTTTGGGCAATTGTGAAATTTCGCCCATACTTATATGGCCGCACCTTTGCTGTAGTTACAGACCATCATGCCTTATGTTGGTTGTCGTCGCTGAAGGATCCATCAGGTCGCCTTGCTCGTTGGGCTCTGCGACTTCAAGAGTATGACATCCGCGTCGTGTACCGTTCCGGCCGCCAACATGCTGATGCTGATGCGCTCTCGCGATCACCACTGTCGACTGAGGCTGCCTCTATATCTTCTATGGAACACGCGCTGTCCGCTCTTGACATCGACACAATGACCTCTGCACAGCGCGACGATCCATGGATAACTTCGCTTCTGGACGTCTTATCTGGGGTACCGACACTTCCCATCACTCGAGCAATGCGACGCCAGGCTTCGCACTTCACCATTCGAGGTGGCCTCTTGTACCGGCGCAATTACTCACCAGACGGCAGGAAGTGGCTGCTCGTTATTCCCCGAAAGCTGCGCTCTACAATCTGTGCATCATTTCACTCCGACCCGCAATGCGCTCACGCTGGTGTCTTCAAGACCTACGAGCGTTTAAGGAAGCGGTACTACTGGCGTGGGATGTTTACTTTTGTTCGACAGTTTATTCGCGGCTGCCACGAGTGTCAGCGACGAAAACAGCCACCGAATGCAGGAGCAGCTCCACTACAGCCGCTTGCGTGCCCTGACCGCCCATTCGATCGCGTCGGAATCGACCTTTATGGACCACTGCCATTGACCACAGCAGGTAACCGGTGGGCTATCGTTGCTGTAGATCACCTGACACGGTACGCCGAAACCGCTGCTCTTCCTACGGCGACCGCTCAGGACGTCGCATCTTTCATCCTCCATCGGTTTGTGTTGCGTCACGGCCCTCCTCGCGAGCTCCTCAGTGACCGGGGCCGTGTATTTCTATCCGACGTAATCCAAGCACTTCTCCGTCAGTGCCATATTGTACACCGGATGAGTACTGCTTACCACCCTCAGACGAATGGCCTGACTGAGCGGTTTAATGGGACCCTGGGTGACATGCTCGCGACGCATGTGGCATCTGACCAAACGAACTGGGACCTGGTTCTTCCGTTTGCGACCTACGCGTACAACACCGCTACCCAAGTCACCACCGGCTTTTCTCCATTCTACCTTCTATACGGACGTCAACCATCGCACACAATTGACACTTTGCTGCCATACGCACCAGATGTATCTGAGTGCACGACCGTGTCTGAAGCCGCCCGTCACGCCGAAGAATGCCGCCAACTAGCGAAGCAGTTTACTACGGCTGACCAGCAACGCCAGAAAAAGGCCCGCGATGACGACCACCCTCCTGCCGCCAAGTTCGCCCCTGGAACCCTTGTATGGCTGTATGTACCACCCTGTGCACCTGGTTTGTCTACCAAGCTACTTTCAAATTACCATGGCCCATACCGCGTGGTAGAGCGCACATCGCCCGTCAATTACGCCATCGAACCGCTTACGCCACCCGGTGACCATCGTCGGCGTGGACACGATATTGTTCACGTGGACCGCTTGAAGCCGTACTTCGACCCGCTCGTTCCTACTTGTTAGATCGCCAGGATGGCTTGATCTTTCTCGACGGGGGCAATTATAATGAAGGAATGATGATAACAAAAGGAAACAGCAAGCATCATCGCAGAGTAAGGCACCACGAGATCGGCGCTCGAGCTCCTCCATCTTCCTCGTCCTGTCGCTATCTCCAATCCCCGACCTGCCCGTTTGGTTCGCCCAATAAACCTCTTTACACTACTATCTAACTAACAAATTAACTAACCAATGAACTAATTAATAATCAACTAAATAAAGAATCGGCTCACTACTATTTAAAACTACTAATTAAGTAATTAACCAATTAGATGAGTTACCAAAATAGTTAGCTAATTAATCAATTGATTACTTTGGTAACTACTCGTTTAAATAATGAACTATTGAACAAATTAATGCACTAATTAATGTTATGCCTGCGAGTCCGCAGCGAACGTCCATGCCTCGGAAAAAGGAAATCTGTGTCAAGGCCAGCACGCGAGCCCGCCTGACGCGATCAACAACTCAACGGCGTCATCACGCGACGGCGCCTTTCTGGCGCGCACGTGCAGTGAGTCAGCTCAGCCAGTGAGACCGTCGAGCAAGCAACCGGCGCCTTCCTGTCTGGCGGGTCTGACGCAATGCCTGGCGACGTCACTCGTCCTTGGGTGCAGCTACCTGCAGCGCAGCCTCTCCAGATTCGAAGAGAAATAATGACGCGGCCCAGCGGCGACCCCATTGGAGGAGTCTGACCTCATGACCAGCGGCACTTCTGGTTGGACATTTTGTTATTCAAAGAATCCACCCGGTGCATATAAAAGAAGCCCTGCGGCGCGTCGCGAGTAGCAGACCTGTTGGAGAGCAGATATGTGTGTCAGAGAAGAGAGCTATGTTATAGAGAGTTGAGCTGTGTGTCAGAGTTGAGCTATGTGTTAGGAGCAGTACTATGTGAGAGCAGACATGTGTGTCGCAGTTGAGCTGGGTGTCAGAGTTGAGCTATGGGTTAGCAGTCCTATATGAGAGCAGACATGTGTGTCGCAGTTGAGCTATGTGTTAGCAGTCCTATGTGAGAGCAGACATGTGTGTCGCTGTTGAGCTATGTGTTAGCAGTCCTATGTGAGAGCAGACATGTGTGTCGAAGTTGAGCTATGTGTTAGCAGACTTGTTGGAGAGCAGACATGTGTGTCAGAGCAGTCCTATGTGAAAGCAGACATGTGTGTCAGAGAAGAGAGCTATGTGATAGAGAGTTGAGCTGTGTGTCAGAGAAGAGAGCTATGTGATAGAGAGTTGAGCTATGTGTCAGAGAAGAGAGCTATGTGATAGAGAGTTGAGCTATGTGTTAGCAGACCCATTTGAGAGCAGACCTATGTGTTAGAGAGGAGAGCTCGGCTCTTCGGGTCTCTAAGCTGTCGGCCCCAGTGGCGAATTTGTAGCGCCTCTGTATATATGCTGTACATAAACCTTTAACTCACCGTCGTCTCGTCCGCTCGTCTATCAGCTCTGCGCAGAAGCAGTCGCGAACTGAGAAACCTACGCTACCAAACGGCTGGTGACCTTCCCGGCGGAGTTCGAAGCAGTGGCGCCTTCGGGACCGTGTTGGCGTCGCCGTCTTTCGAAACAGTGGTTGCAGCGGTGAGATTTCGAGGCGCCCTTCGTAACGTCGTCGGACCATCTAACTGACTGACCGACTGACCATCTAACTGACTGACCATCTAACCGACTGACCATCTAACTGACTGACCATCTAACTGACTGACCAACTGACCATCTAACTGACTGACCGACTGACCATCTAACTGACTGACCGACTGACCATCTAACTGACTGACCGACTGACCATCTAACTGACTGACCAACTGACCATCTAACTGACTGACCGACTGACCATCTAACTGACTGACCGACTGACCATCTAACTGACTGACCGACTGACCATCTAACCGACTGACCATCTAACTAACTGACCGACTGACCATCTAACCGACTGACCATCTAACCGACTGACCATCTAACTGACTGACCGACTGACCATCTAACTGAGTGACCATCTAACTGAGTGACCATCTAACTGACTGACCGACTGACCATCTAACTGAGTGACCATCTAACTGACTGACCGACTGACCATCTAACCGACTGACCATCTAACTGACTGACCGACTGACCATCCGACTAACTGACTGACCATCTAACTGACTGACCGACTGACCATCTAACTGACTGACCGACTGACCATCTAACCGACTGACCATCTAACCGACTGACCATCTAACTGACTAACCAACTGACCATCTAACTGACTGACCGACTGATCATCTAACTGACTGACCGACTGACCATCTAACCGACTGACCATCTAACTGAGTGACCATCTAACTGACTGACCAACTGACCATCTAACTGACTGACCGACTGATCATCTGACTGACCGACTGACCATCTAACCGACTGACCATCTAACCGACTGACCATCTAACCGACTGACCATCTAACTGACTAGGCGCGCATCGCACATTAATGAATTATTGTCCCACTGATTGACTATAACTACAATCTAACCGACTAACTATCTAACTAAATAACTGACTATATAACGACTAGCTAACTATCTATTAAACTAACAATCTAACTGACCATCTAACTGACTGACCGACTGACCATCTAACCGACTGACCATCTAACTGACTGACCGACTGACCATCTAACCGACCGACCGACCGACCGACCGACCGACTACTACTACTACTACCACTACTACTACTACTACTACCACTACCACTACCACTACCACTACCACTACTACTACTACTACTACTACTACTACTACTACTACTACTACTACTACTACGACTACTACTGCACCCTCTACCTGATGGGGTGAGGCTGCCTGCGAGGGGACGAGGTCGAACGTCTTGTTCAGCTCCATGCAGCGGGCGGCGGCCGGCGCCTTGGACGCGCACTCGGCCACGGCAGCCGCAATGCGCGCGTGGATGCCCACCCGCTGCTGCTTGAGCTGCTCCACGAGGGCGTCCAGCTCGACACCCAGCGCGGTCGCGTTCTTCAGGCACTCGTCGATGAGCGCCACGTCTGCGCGAAGACTTTCCATCACTCCATGCACAGCTATACGATGACGAATCGGAACAGACATTTCAAACAATCGACAGCCGCACCGTATAGCATCTCTGACTAGCGAAGCGAGTTCGTTATATCCGAAAAACTCGCGACAAGCTTGAATTCGCAATACTCTATAGAATGGCGAGAATACCCTTCATCTGCTTCGTTATATCCAACATTTCGTTATGCACGGTATTCCACAAATCTAATAATAATAATAAGTCCCACACCAGTCCATCTAAATAGCATGATGTGATGAATCGGCAGCACAATACTGACAGGCTGAAAAGTGACGCAGCTATTTATATTTTCCATTCCCGTGTTGTTGTCGTTTTTTGTTTACCAATAATCTTCCCGTGGCAAGAGTTCCGCTGTCGCATTGTAAGACGGTGGTTTACTAACACGAGAACTTTTTTTTTGTACAATTGACCCTTAAGCGTAATATCTATAGGAGCAACGTTTCTTGGACACTCACGGCGAACAGACTTCTGAACTTCTTCGATGGGCGACTCGCCGACTATTCCTTTGAAATCTTCGCCAATTTTAACGACGCAACCTGTAAAGCAGACAAATATCGTTGTAAATTATCATTTGAGAGGCACGATATTGCAGCAGGGTACGCAATCGGGCTGGTTGGTTCATAATTTACAGTACAAAAAAAAATTGCGCGAGAAAGACGGGACAAAGACAGGACACAAACCACGGCGCTGACTAGCAACCAAATGTGTATTATTCTTCCAGTCAGCATATATATCCACTCCATCGCAATCAATGGAAAAAAAATGGCCGCGTACGTGCGTGCTTCTCTGCAAATGTTGTCCAAAAATGATAGTCTTCTGCCATCCTTCTTTCGTGCATAGTGTCACATTTTCTGCACGCAGGGTCGTTTGAATTGAGTATCGATTTATTTTCTAGTAAAGAAACACACCCACTAATACTAAAGTATTCATGTCGCGCCTCAGATATGCATAGTACCTGCTTTTCGATCGACTCTCTTTACAAACATCAACGCAGTCAACAGTTCAAGATGGCTGGGCGTTCAGCGATGTAGTTCGAAAACTTTGGCAAAGTAGCCGAATCATTTTATGTGACAGACAGACAGACAGACAGACAGACAGACAGACAGACAGACAGACAGACAGACAGACAGACAGACAGACAGACAGACAGATAGACAGATAGATAGATAGATAGATAGATAGATAGATAGATAGATAGATAGATAGATAGATAGATAGATAGATAGATAGATAGATAGATAGATAGATAGATAGATAGATAGATAGACAGACAGACAGACAGACAGACAGACAGACAGACAGACAGACAGACAGAAAGACAGACAGACAGACAGACAGACAGACAGACAGACAGACAGACAGACAGACAGACAGACAGACAGATAGATAGATAGATAGATAGATAGATAGATAGATAGATAGATAGATAGATAGATAGATAGATAGATAGATAGATAGATAGATAGATAGATAGATAGATAGATAGACAGACAGACAGACAGACAGACAGACAGACAGACAGACAGACAGACAGACAGACAGACAGATAGACAGATAGATAGATAGATAGATAGATAGATAGATAGATAGATAGATAGATAGATAGATAGATAGATAGATAGATAGATAGATAGATAGATAGATAGATAGATAGATAGATAGACAGACAGACAGACAGACAGACAGACAGACAGACAGACAGACAGACAGACAGACAGACAGACAGACAGACAGACAGACAGACAGACAGACGGACGGACGGACGGACGGACGGACGGACGGACGGACGCACGGATAGATAGACAGACAGACAGACAGACAGACAGACAGACAGACAGACCGAAATTTGTGCGTTCAAGTATCCCTAGAAAGACTACCGTCTTTAGAAATGAAGACAGTCTGCGCAGAAGCAACAGAAGTGCTCAATCGGACAGAAATGTTAGCTCCTTCAGAAGGAGTGAATTCGAAAACAATCTCGCGCGTTCCTCGCCACCATTGTAAATAAGATACAATTTAGAAGTGACAGCTGCGCGTCCGTCGTGGTATTTAGACCGGATATTTCAATCTATGCCAACTTTGCAAGAAGGCGCGAGCCACACACAGACCTCTCCTCTGGGACTGTGCGCCACCGCAGAGTAACCAAGATGAAATGCCAACAAAAATCAGCAGCAAAATTATGAGCCAAGAGCCAGGCAACCAAAGAGACATAGTCCAGCTCGTGCTTGGGTATCCTGGAATGCTAGCGGCTGAAAGCGGCGTTCCCACGGGTTTGACGCAATAAAGTTGTTTCAACAATAGAGTTGTTTCACTCGCTAAATATTTCTGTTGTCAGGCTGAACAAAGCTATAGTTGGAAATGTTTTAAAGCTTTCGCCGTTCACTCACTGTCTATCCTTCTGTCGAAGTCGGCTTCGAAAGTGTCGTAATCCCTCACTAGCAGAGCATCGATTTCCTGCGAGGAGACACAAAGACAATATATGTGACCACCGTCCCAAATTAAAGCTGCATTTTAGTGTTGGAGTGACTTCGTACAACTGCCTCAGATGTTCATGTGCTTATAGTTATCTAGCTCGCTGTATAGCTTGCTAACTTGACTACTGTTTAGAAAAGTAACGTTCTGCCTCATTTGCTTTTGTGTTACTTTTTTTTTACTTTTTCAGCCCAGTTTTTTTCTTTATAATCGTTTTTCTATAATTTTTCTCACTGATAAGGTGTTATTTTTCGAACGCTTTATTACTTTACTGTTCTTGTTGGTTTCATGTATGTATGCTACTACCTCCCCCCCCCCCCCCCCTATGCAATCCCCTTGGGTCATTAGGGCACATAAATAAGTATACAAATACATTTTAGAGATCGATATTGACAGTCGTTGGATGGAATCCTGGCCGCCCCAATCTTCAGTAATAACGTATGTGCGATTGAAGAAAATAGTTCTTTTCAATGGTAGCGTTTGGTGACAATGTATTCGAATATCCACTCCCTCCTGCCCCCACTCTTACATTTTTCCCTGCCCCGACTTTTGTGGGACTAAAATTCTGCGACTGCGGCCCGCTGCCTAAGAAGAGCTTCGGACCCTTGTTCTAGGGGCTCGTTTCTTTGTGAGACGCACCCGAATGCATGCAACAGAAAATTAAGAAAATGATGCATCAGCGGGGTACGCTATGATAATTCATTTCTGACGCAATCTATTTCTCGATAATATTGGACCAGTGCTTACGTGTTTTGTCTTGTCGAAGAAGAGCATGATGTCCCTGATGATGCGGTGCGACTGGGGCACGATGTTATTGACGCCCATGGGCACGTGCACGAGCGCTACGATCGTGAACGACGCGAAGATCCTGCGATCAGGGTTGGCGGGACAGCACTACCGGTAAGCAGTTGCCCGCATGTATAGAGAAAGAAAGTGCATTATTCTTAGACCAGACAAGTTTCACTTCACAATATCTCCCAATGATCTCGAAAAAACTCTATCCTGTGATGACCTAATCGCTTTTACGGGCGCAGCTCCTTGAGATCGAGGCTTGTCCGTTGTGGCCAGCCGCTACACTACGTGGCTGTGCGGCACTCGCTGCACACCCCGCGTGCTCTCTCTAGTTTCGCAGTTTCGCTCGCTGCGCTTTCTCTGCTTCGTTGCGAGCGAAGGTCACGACTAGCTTGGTTACGGTGAAGGGATCATCGAACCTGCATTTTTTTCGTCCCCACTCGTGGCACGTGTGGGCTGTGTGCGTGAATTTGCGTCCGTTACCGCCACTCTCCAGTTGCTGTCGCGTGAATAAATTATGGATCAACAAAAGCCGCGTCTAACTACCATATACTTTGACGAATTTAAGGTGTATATTTGGTGTATTTGGTCTATTTGGTGTTGTTGTTATTGTTGTTGACTTCACATTGCCGATTGTTTGCCACTGCTGTCGTGCTAAAACGTGGCTATGGGCCTTTGTCAAGCTGCCTCTTTTGGAGAGCAGCTTTTGCCTGCAGCTGTCCTTCATCAAACTATTGATGAAAAATAAACATTACTATCATTATTAATATGTTATCATCATCATCATCATCATCGTTATTATTATTATTATTATTATTATTATTATTATTATTATTATTATTATTATTATTATTATTATTATTATTATTATTATTATTATATACCAACCCCCGCGTCTGTCACGTCTTTACGTGATGATCCAGTGGAGAAAATGTGAGGAAGAATCACGGTTTACCAGATCTACCTCCGGAGCTTCGCCTACTCATCATCATTCACTTCGAGGATATTGCGGGATTTCTTTTTATGCCTTCAAGTCTTAGTTTTGTCGCTCCACCTGACCTCTTGCCGCCCTCGGCCACTTGCCACTCCTTCCGCCGCTCTAATTGACGATACCATCCGCTGTCAGTCCTCCTCATGCACGGGCACACTCGTCCACACCTATTCCTCATCGTGTATAGGCGTGCACATTACTCAGTGTACGGACAACTTATGAACTTATCGCGACTAGAGATGTCGAGGCCACCAACAGCATGAGGATGCAGCAGCAGACGAGTCCGGCAGTGCAGGCGACTCGCTCCCATTCCTCGTCGTGCCCCTCGCATTGGGCGACGTCCGGGTGACGGCAGCAGACCGTCCAGAACCCGCGCACGGGCACGACCACCGCCAGCACGACGCACGCCACGACCAGCAACGTGAGAGCGGGAAAATCGACGAACAGCTGGTACGAGCAAAGCATACTGGGCTATAGCGAATATACTCGCAATGAACGCCCAAAAGAATCGCTTCAAGCCACGGTATACAAAGGGCATTGGCCAACACTTATTCACGTTGTCCCCAAAACATACACAGTAACGAGCGAAGTGATGGAAGCGACATTTCGATTTTGGGAGGAGATTCTGGAGCATAAAAATGATGCTTTGGAGCACCCTTAAGTGACTTCGGAGCAGAAAAAGAATTCTATAGCTTAGAGTTGCTGTTGGTGTTTTCGGAGCAGTTGCATGTTCCTAATGACTTCCGAAGTCTAAAACATCACTTAAGCGTCTAATAAATATGTATATTTATTATTAAACATGCTGTATGCTAGTATATAAACAGTCTAGTTGGCGTAAATCATGAGAGGGGGGAGGGAGTCAAGAAAGTCCGGACTTCCCTTCTGCTCAAGTTGGGGAGGACGACCCTTGCAA
The DNA here is from genome assembly GCF_013339725.1 of Rhipicephalus microplus. NCBI lineage: Eukaryota > Metazoa > Arthropoda > Arachnida > Ixodida > Ixodidae > Rhipicephalus > Rhipicephalus microplus. The sequence goes on from NC_051174.1 coordinate 132,970,063, forward strand.
GTGCCCCCTCTTGAGATTTAGATTCACCACGTGATACAATTGAGTTAACAGATCAATATAGCGCAATCAACTTTTTAAAAGGCTTTTTTATCTTTTACTGCGTACCTGTGTAAATTCCCCTCAGCTGTGTGAATTATGAAAATAAAAGAAGGTGAAAAAAAGAAACTGAATAAAACAATGCAATCGCTCGAGCTCGGACCCCATGCTCGTTTTTTTAACTTTATTTGAAAGCATATTTTAATTGCTATACGAATAAAAATACAGCCCATATTAAAAAAAAATTGCACACCATGGCCTAATATGTGCCACCCTTTGCGATTTCTCTGTACCAACGCCACTGAGTAGCATACTAGGATGATAGTGTATACAGCTTTCTTTTGGTTTCGCTTAGACTCACGGTATGGTCCCATGGTTTAACTTCATTCTTTTTAGTTTTCCAACATCCTTTCGGAGCAAGTTCGGAGCAGTTACTGGCAATTATTGCACTTTGGAGCAGCATATGGAGCAGCATTTCTCTTTTGGAGCAGTTCGGGGCAATTGGAGCAGCACTTGCATCACTGCGAACGACCACCGCAATAGGAAGGTTGCTAATAGGTCCCAAAACGTTGGACTCTTTTCAAACTGCGACTGGAGCCATGGATTTTCCTAAAATTATCCAGACAGGACTCCGGCGCAGCGTTCGTTAAGTGACCATGGGAATTATGGGCATAGTACGCCATTTGCCCACTCTTCGTGCTTGCACGCTTCAACCACACTTGCGGATTTGTTCATTGTTGTTGTTGTTTTTTTTTGCGAATAAACGTACGGACCATTCTGAACTTCGAGACGCGGTTTGAATAGGTGAGCCTGAATGGTCAAGCAGGTGAAGTGCAATTGCTGAACATTCGCTAGTTGTCGTCTCGAGACAAAGCAGCTCCAAGCCACACGAAGACAGACGGAGCCGAAAGTACAAAGATTAGATAAATTGGTGTACTACTACCACTTATAACTTCCATGCTTGTTGAGACGCCGTGCGTTGCAGCTCCTATTGACAGTAACACCAGAGTTCCCCGTAGCGTATTTATAGGAAACCCTATAGCTGCAGACATTTCAGCTTCTTAGAGGGACGCTTAAGAGGAACAATGACTTCATTTGAATTGACAAAGTGCACTCTAAGAACTTTATTGTCGTATGTTTAACTATCATGTTTACTATTAGCTGAGAACATAAAGGTTGAAGTTTCATTTTTAAATTTCGCGTCAAAATCTCCACGCGTGGCGTAGGAAATTTCAAAATGTATCGTCGGAATTTTCGTGGCATTGATGAAATTTCCTGAAACTCTATGCTAAGTATGTGGCACCCACAGATTACTAGGTACTTTAACTTTATCGATTGAAAGTAACGTAGGCCCCAATAGACGCCTTCGAAATTTCCTACCTAACGGTGTTTGATGCGGGAGGTGGCATCACCACCTGCATTTCTTTTCGCACGTTTTCTTGCTTACTATATAAGCGCCGTGTAAGAGTGTCGTTTTCAGAATTGTGGAATTGCATACTTTACTAATACGCAAAATATCGTGTTGCTCTTCAGTGTCCCTTTATTATATTCATCCCGACCTGACAGATATCATTTGAAATGCTTACATTTATGCAACTGGCTAAACACCGCATGGCTTAAGCCAAGGCTGTGGTACGCACACCAGTTGTCTTTCCGTCCATTTTGTGTCAAAATTTCTGCTCTTTATTATTGTAGCTCAGTGCAAACGGCAAATAACGTCTTGCATGCACTCCTTGGATTACTCCTCAATCGGCTTCGCACCGTAACGAGTAAGAAAGACAGCACATTCGTTTCGGGTAAAGAGATAACCAGTAAAGAGATAACATGCATGATTGCACGACAAGGTGACTATCCGTTGACAAGCAACTAGCATTGTTCACAGAAAAACACTGCGTGCTGTTTAAATCACAACTTTGGCAATCACGAGGAGAAAACTATTGAGCATCACGTCAGAACAGATAGGTAGGGGGGGGGGGGGAGTTTCGTATAAACTGAAGCTGGATTCAACAGCATCGAATAACTAGACATTCACTGCCAAACAAAAACACTTGCGTATCACCGACAAAGATTTTTTTTTTTGTTCCTCAAGCAATGCGCATCCACCATTTCACGCACTGATGCTTCTTTGATTTTGTCGAAGACACTGATATCGGAAACTTTCGCCTTACACGCACTGCCACTATACCATGCTTGCGAAAATCTTTCAATTTTGGTCGTCCTGTCACACTCAAATATGGTGTGTGTAATCACAGACTAATCATGACAGCCATGTTGCAAGAAATGTTAGTTACAAGTATATTATTACGGGGAAAGCTCTAATGTCTAATAAGTAAAAACGTGCCGTATATATCCGGCGCAGACGACGCAGAATAGTACCAAAACTAAATCACTCGGCGTCATCCATAATTAACGCTCGCCTTGCGAAGAACGGCAAGCTTACTAATTTTAGTCAAGCCAAGTGGAAAGGGGTAGGAGCCTCGTCAAGCTGCTAACATAGCAGCTTTTTGCTCTAATATCCTTGCGTTTTCTTTTTCGAAACTCTGTGAAGAAAATGCTCAATAAAACTGAAACTAATTAGTCGACTCACTCCGACTCAGAGCCCCGATTCCAAGTCCGAATTTTCGTGAGTCTCAGTCCGAGTGAGATATAGAAAATTTCAGGAAATGTTCGTCCGAATAATCTCTAAGCGCGAAATATCTTTGTAGAATGAGCCTAAGTAATACCATATTTTGCCGACCTGTGGTCTCATCTACTCAACTTCAGCTTCATGTCGGCTGACATTTAAGCTCACATCTGCTTATTTAAACAAACAATCTTTCGTGAGCCCGCTCAATATTTATTGAATAGCGGGATGAACGAGGGGGTGGGGGGGGGGTGACATCCTTCCAGCAAACTATTTCACGGAAAGTTCTTCATTAAAAAAAAAAAGAACATCTTTTGATAAGGAAGTCCTCACTGGATTGCAGCTACTTATAACTCGTGTTTGAAGGTACGACATCAAATGTCGCCAAGTAGAGCACCGGTTATGTGAGATATTAGTGATAAAAGAGCATTGACACCGTTGCCGATAAAGCTGCAGTATATGCTTATGGACTGACGGGTCGACTCAGTCGGAATCGGATGGAGCCATGAGTGCAAGTCTGAGTTAGCCCGCTTTGGGAAACTTTTGATTAGTCTGAGTTTGAGTGAGTCCAAAGCGCCAAATATATTCCGTGAGTCTGACTGACTGCAAAATTTTTTGCCGACCGACGGTCAAAGGTGGGTGGATTCTGGAGATAACCACGTAAAGGGCACAGGAAGAGGAATCCACTAACGATGTCCATGCATTTGACTGCGTGCCTCGCGAGACCTTTCGACTACGCTCTTTAACAGTTCTTGGTTAAATGCTGGCTATGTATGCAGGAAACTAGGCGAAAAATGGACGATTTCCTGGCTGTACTTGAAACTTTAGACGGGACCTTATTAAAAGTGTGAGCTCTCCTTAGCGTTGCCAAAAGGTACGTTCTTTCATTCTTTCAGCTTCCAAATACCGTTAAAGATCACTAAACACACTTGATCACACAAGTTCTCAACTTTACCGATAAAAGCTTACCGAAAGAACGTTCTCGACGAGATAAGGCTTCGGGTTTTCGATGAACTTTTCCGAAAGTAAAACTGAAAGAGAGTAACAATTTGATTAGAAAGTTAATCCTTAGAGGTTGCACTAGATAAGATGAAGCGCTGTTCAATAGCGCCTAGGATGTTGCTCAACAAATGGTCGCAGTGCAGTCTAAAACTATATCAAACGGGCTTCGTCGGGACTCGGTCAATTTCGGCTGCAAGTGTCAATGCCACTTGTCAACGTTAGACGACTGTGAAGTTAAAACTTTGCAATGCCTGTAAAGCGTGAACCAGTGGGCTGATTGGCGTTACATTTCTAGCATGACGGGTGGAAAAACTTCGTCGAATAAGCACACCAATGAAAGGACAGTGCATAGAACTGAAATTAACAGCGCTCACCTTGCAAGTAACTTTATCATGGCAACTGACATTATAAAATCGAACCCTGCGGGCTCAAAGTCAGTGCCACATGTTGACACAATAGTGAGGGGGCACTGCAACTCGTGGAGGGGGAGGGGTCAGCCCCATACATTTACATAATAGAGACAGGGACGCGCACTTCTTCGCCCCCACCCCCCTAAATGGGAGCCCTGCACACGCCTGTGGAAGCAAGAAACGGAGACGCCGTATTCTACCACAGTGTAAGCCGCTGCGAATCGTTCGATTTCAGTGTCAAGCCATAGAAAGCTAAAAAAAAGTCACAGCTTAGCCGCAAAGGCGAAGCAATGAATGCGATAGCAACAAATTGGAAGGTCACGCGAGGAATGGCAAGCAGATCGAAACGTGCCCCGCGTTTCTCACGCACAAATGACGCACGGAACGAACTCACAGGTACACATGAACGCGATTAAGCGTCTCAGTTGTTACTTCGCTGAGTCTCTAAAAGCGCGCTCTTTTCGAAAACGGAGGCTGTGCAACGATTGCAGTGACCTTTGTGCGCCCGGTAACTACAACAGAATCGTTCCGATGTAAACCCAAGGCGTACGATTCTCCCCACAGCGAGATAAGCACGCGCACGCGTGAGCATCCACTCCCTCCCCCTCCCCCTCGCTACGAGGCAAAGTACGCGTGGAAGATTAGAGCGCGCGCCACCACGTCGTGACGATGTGGCGACGCGCGCTCATTGCGCCATCTCGCTGGTAATGCTGAAAACACGATAGTTCACACGAGTTGGCCATTGCCGGCGGTAAGTGGTGGTTATAAACAGCTTGCCTTTCACGTTGAAGGAGGTTCTCCTTCGTGGCTCAGTGGCTAACACCTCGCACTCACAAGAAAGCGGTCGGACGTTCGATTAGGCGCGCCGGAGTCTTTTTCTGGATTAATTTTTTTACTTGCGATTTCATATATATATATATATATATATATATATATATATATATATATATATTGCCACCTAGAGTTGTGAGCCGGCAAGCCCTAGCGAGCCGAAAAGAGCAAGGAGAACGAAGAAGAAGTGTGGTTAGCGCCTCGTTTAGAAGATACACGCTCGTGTCTTTCTGCCCCGCTGTTCCTGTCCCTTCTCTACGGCTCTTGGTACGTGACAAACTGGTGGAGGTGCGGGGTAATCTATGCACCGTACCCCTCCACATAGCAAGAACACAAGCGTCGTACCGGTGGTCACTCCTGTGCACCGCGCCAGCAGAAGGATCCGAGGGCTATCCCCTGAGTTTGGACTGCTCGCAAACAACATGGCAGCTCCGACCAGCCATGCCGACACCAACCCAACCGGTACGAACGGCACAACGCCGCTCCATTGCACCTTACTGACACCGCGAACGCCAAATCCTTTTCATGGCACTGCACTTGAGGATGTGGAAGATTGGCTTGTTCATTACGAGTTCGTTGCCGTGCACAACCAGTGGGACGACGCAGACAAACTGCGGCACGTCTATTTCAGTCTTTTGGACGGCGCACGTGTCTGGTACGAGAACCGGGCAGGTATTCTTACATCATGGGAAGACTTCAAACGCCGACTTCTTGCGACATATGCAAGCCCTGACCGTCGGGAGAGAGCTGAGCGTGATCTGCAGTCCCGCATACAACTACCAAATGAAGGGGTTGCGATGTATGTCGAGGAAATGACGCGCCTCTTCCACCGAGCTGACCCCGGCATGCCAGAAGAAAAGAAGGTACGGTACCTCATGCGCGGGGTGAAAGAGCAACTTTTCGGTGGGCTTGTACGCAGTCCACCCAAGACTGTGTCAGAATTTCTCACGGAAGCTGTCACCATCGAAAGCACCCTTAGGCACCGGGCCCCGTCATACGAGCGGCACGTCAATGCTTCAACTACGGACTACTTTGGAGCTTTCGGTGGCCAAATGGATTTTTTCCGAGAGCTCATACGTTCAGTCATCCGCGAAGAAATCCAGAAGCTGTCAGTGCCCTCGCAGCCCCCTACCTCTTCGTTCTCCAGCGTTGTCCGAGATGAAGTCCAGCATGCTTTAAGAGAACCATCTTGCATGCGGGATTATCAACCACCCGGTGACTTCCCCCGCATGTCGTATGCTCAAGCTTTGCGGCAACCTGTAACACCCGCAATCCCACATCCCACCGTGGCCCCAGCCATGCTGCAGACGGTCCAAGCGGCGCCATATTACAGCGCACCTCGCCAGATCCCGCGGAAATCAGACGTCTGGCGTGCGCCTGATCGACGTCCTCTCTGCTTCCACTGTGGCGAAGCTGGGCATCTTTACCGGCACTGTTCTTACCGGCAACTTGGACTACGCGGATTTTCGACGAACTCACCACCCCCCAGGTTCGGTCAGCGGCCCCCTGATATTGAAGACTATGTGGCTCAACAGCGCGGAACTTCGTCATCCTTGCACCAGTCACGCTCCCCGTCGCCGCGGCGATTTTCTCCTAATCGCCGCACCTATTCGAGCGTGGCGCAGGGTCGGTCCCCCAGTCCGCGCCGGGAAAACTAACCACAGCGACCTTCGGGGGCGAGGCCGCTCATACTGGACAAGCTCAAGGCCTCCTACCGACGCTTCCGCGAACTGACGATTCCCCGACGACGACGACACCAGCTGGTTCCGAAAAGGTTTCATTAGATATTCCAGTGCTGCTCGACGGTCGCAAAGTCACTGCTTTAGTTGACACGGGTGCGGATTTTTCTATAATAAGTGAAAAACAGGCTGCTCTTCTAAAGAAAGTGACGATGCCTTGGAACCTCAAGCCAATTCGTACTGCTGGCGGGCACATCGTCATGCCACTCGGCGTTTGCGCAGCACGAATACAGATTCGTGGTTCAACCTTTGTTATCAGCTTGAGCGTTCTCCGTCAGTGTTCTCGAGACCTGATCATTGGCATGGACTTCCTGAGGGAGCATGGTGCTATCATCGACATTCGACAACGCCTCGTCACGTTCTCAACAAAAAGCGCCACACCAGAGCATAATCCCGACCATGATCGAGTATGTCTGCGGGTAATTGACGATGCTGTGACAATACCACCGCGCTCAAGTGTTATGGTTCAAGTTGCTGGTAACAAATCAGCACACGGTGAAATGGTGGCGGAGAGCAATCGATCCCTGCTCTTTTCCCAAAGTGTCTGCGTAGCACGAAGCCTAGTAGACCTTCAGGATGGCCATTGCGAGGTACTTGTTACGAACTTCAGCTACGAGCACCGACACCTTTTTCCTGGTACTGTCATCGCATATGCCTACCCAGTAACTAATGTGACTGAGTGTTTTGCTTCCGAGGCAACCGATAATACCGAAGCACCTCTCCGGGGCGTCGACATAAATCCAGCGCTTTCTGACGAAAACAAACGAAGGCTTAACGACCTGTTGATAGAATTCCACGCCTGTTTTGCACGTTCATCGAGAATCCGCCAAACATCGATTACCAAACACCGTATTATCACTTATGGCGACGCGCACCCTATACGGCAACAGCCTTACCGCGTTTCACCAACCGAACGACGCGCAATTCAAAAGCAAGTGAAGGAAATGCTTCAAGACGGTGTAATACAGCCATCAAGTAGCCCTTGGTCATCGCCAGTGGTCCTTGTAAAGAAGAAGGATGGTACACTTCGCTTTTGTGTCGATTATAGGAAGCTGAATAACGTCACAAAGAAAGACGTGTACCCGTTGCCTCGAGTGGACGATTCTCTTGACAGGCTGAGGCGAGCAAAGTACTTTTCCTCAATCGACCTCAAAAGTGGTTATTGGCAAATTGAAGTCGATGAACGTGACCGCGAAAAAACGGCTTTTGTAACTCCTGACGGCCTGTATGAGTTCCGAGTGCTCCCATTCGGCCTCTGTTCCGCTCCGGCCACATTCCAACGAATGATGGATACCGTTCTGACTGACCTCAAGTGGACAAGTTGCCTCGTCTACCTAGATGATGTCGTTGTCTTTTCAAAAACGTTTGACGAGCACCTTCATCGCCTTCGGAGTGTTTTTGAAGCAATACGATCCGCTGACCTTACCCTCAAGCCAGAGAAGTGCCATTTCGGCTACAATGAACTGAAGTTCCTGGGTCACGTTGTGAGCGCTGCAGGCGTTCGGCCCGATCCCGAGAAGACTGCCGCTGTAGCCTCTTTTCCAGCTCCGACAGACAAAAAAAGTCTTCGGCGATTTCTGGGGCTCTGCGCCTACTATCGCCGCTTTATTGAAAACTTCTCTAAGGTTGCGGAGCCGCTCATCAGACTTACGCGTGACGACACCACATTTCAGTGGACTGACGAACAAGCGACTGCCTTTGCGGAACTGCAACATCGATTGTCTTCCCCTCCTGTACTCGGTCATTTCGATGAGGACGCTGACACAGAGGTGCGCACTGACGCAAGCAACATTGGTCTCGGAGCTATCCTGCTGCAAACACAAGATGGGATTGAACGTGTGATTGCCTACGCGAGCCGCACTCTATCACGTGCCGAAACCAACTATTCAACGTCAGAGAAGGAATGTCTCGCGGTAATATGGGCGATTACAAAGTTCAGGCCTTATCTATATGGGCGCCCATTCAAAGTTGTGAGTGATCACCACGCTTTATGTTGGTTGGCTAACCTCCGAGACCCCTCTGGGCGATTAGCACGATGGAGTCTGCGACTTCAGGAGTTCGATATCACCATTGTATACAAGTCGGGTAGAAAGCATGAAGACGCCGACACGCTATCACGAGCACCTCTGGAGTCCGACCATACAGCTGTAGAAGACGACAGCACCTTCCTGGGGACTCTCAGTGGGGCGGACCTCCTCAGTAAGCAACGAGCGGACCCCGAGTTGAGACCCATCATCGATCATTTAGAAGGCAGCACCGCGTCTGTTCCTCGTCCCCTTTCCCGTACGTTGCCGTCATTTTGCTTACGACACGACATATTATACAAGAAAAACACTGGTGTTGGCAGCAGATCTTATCTTCTAGTCGTCCCTCATGACCTTCGTGATGACATCCTATTAGCCTGCCACGATGAGCCGACATCCGGCCACCTGGGATACTCACGGACACTCGACCGGGTTCGAAAGCTATATTTCTGGCCAAAACTCGCAGCTTGTGTCAAACGCTACGTGAAAGGATGCCGCGAATGTCAGCGTCGCAAGTCACCACCTGTGAAGCCTGCAGGCCTCTTACAACCCATCGATCCACCGCGTACGCCGTTTGACCAAGTTGGGATGGACCTTCTTGGACCGTTTCCTTTGTCTCACTCCGGAAACAAGTGGATCATCGTCGCAACTGATTACTTGACGCGTTACGCTGAAACGAAGCCATTGCCACGCGGTACAGCATCTGAAGTCGCCCAGTTTTTCATGCAACACATTGTGCTTCGTCACGGTGCCCCGTCATTCATCATCACTGACCGAGGGACAGCGTTTACGGCAAAACTGTTGGACGACATCTTCAAGCTCAGTTACACGAACCACCGCAAGACAACCGCATACCACCCCCAGAGTAACGGCTTAACAGAAAGGCTGAACAAAACGCTGGCGGACATGATTTCTATGTACGTGGATGTGCAGCATAAAACGTGGGACGAAATCCTGCCATACGTAACGTTTGCGTACAACACCGCAACCCAGGAAACGACAAGGTTCGCACCCTTCCGCCTCGTTTACGGTAGAGACGTGCAAACCATGCTAGACGCTATGATTCCTTGTGACATCGACCAGCACGAGCTACTAACTCCCGATGTCGACGATTACATTCAGCGTGCAGAGGAAGCACGTCAATTAGCTCGCGTGCACATAAGATCGCAGCAATGTGAAGACGCCCGAAGGTACAATATCCACCACCGACAAGTCTCCTACCAACCTGGCGACCAAGTGTGGGTTTGGACTCCTGTTAGACGGCGAGGTCTGAGCGAAAAACTGCTGAGCAAGTACTTCGGACCCTACAAAGTATTACGGCGGTTGAACGAGGTCAACTATGAAGTTATTCCAGACGGAGGCTCGACAACGACACAGCGCCACTCACCACGAACAGAGATTGTGCATGTCGTCCGCCTAAAACCTTATATTACGCGGTGATACTCGTCTTATTATGCCCGGGCAGCAAACATTTTCGTTTTTTTTTACATTGCCCGTTCGGTCTCGAACGAACTGTGAACTCTGTTAATGTTTTTTTTTTTCCTATGACCAACCTCAGACATTTTTTTTTTTTTTGCACCTGCATATGCCCTGTGCACTATAGCTACCGTTTCTCTTTTTTTTTCCCCTTACCGACCCTGCTGTCCCCTTGTGTATGAGCATCGGGTCGATGCTCTAATGGGAGGGGGAATAATGCCACCTAGAGTTGTGAGCCGGCAAGCCCTAGCGAGCCGAAAAGAGCAAGGAGAACGAAGAAGAAGTGTGGTTAGCGCCTCGTTTAGAAGATACACGCTCGTGTCTTTCTGCCCCGCTGTTCCTGTCCCTTCTCTACGGCTCTTGGTACGTGACAATATATATATATATATATATATATATATATATATATATATATATATATATATATATATATATATATATATATATATATATATATATATATATATATATACGTACACACATACCGTGAATGACGGCGGACGCCGACGACGGCGGAAATCCAGCCGAGATTGCACATATAATTGCTATCGCAATAATATCTCACTTACTCACTGGCCCCTGGCCGCGGAACAATATGGTTCACCGGAATTCAGAAGCTCGCACAGCTAGCTGCTTGTTATGTCACGGCTCGCGAGCGCGCCAGAACAACCCGGATTTCAGGTGGCTCACGTGCTTATAAAAGCATTGAATTATGAATTAATTGCTCAACATACCACGCTAAAATTTCACCTGATTATTGGTGAATGCACAAAGACAACCCCGAAATAACCGATAAACGTGAGTGATGGGGTGAGATGGTAGTTCATGGATAAAAAAAAATTTCAAAAACGCGAGAAAAAACCCGAATTCACGAAAAGAGAGCTGGCAAGGACAAGCACTGCTGTCGTGTCCATGTCAACCCTCTTTAGTACATTCATGCTTTTTTCGCAATGTTTTTTTTCAACCAGATAACACGAACTATGATTCAAAATTTTGTGACGTGGAACCTCTAAGCCTCTCGTTCACACATCCCAGTTCGCAAAACGCGTTGCTCACCCCTGGGAATCCTGGCGGGCACGAAAATGGAGGCGACGAAGCGGCTGTACCCGTAGATGAGGCTCATCACTCGAGGTTCACTTTTGTCCTCGGACGTCTCGAACTCGTACATACGAAGGCTCTTGTAGAACGGCAGGTTCACTGGCGTCAGGCAGTCTGAAGCAGCCGCCGACAACACGAACAGTAAACTTCAAGAACTATAAAGAATGCTTGATTGATTGATTGAATGATATGTGGGGTTTAACATCCCAAAACCACTATATGATTATGAGAGACGCCGTAGTGGAGGGCTCCGGTAGTTTCGACCACCTGGGATTCCTTCACGTGCACCCAATTCTGAGCACAAGGGGCCTACAACATTTCCGCCTCCATCGGAAATGCAGCCGCCGCAGCCGGGATTCGATCCCACGATTTGCCGATCAGCAGCCGAGTACATTAGCCACTAGACCACCACGGCGGGACAATAATTTTTTTCGTCAACATATCATTTACAGATGTGACAGCCTTTCGCGAATATCCGAACACATTTGGCGACTATGATGGTTCGCTGAGCATTATAAGCCTATTTACCCTCACTTCGTGCGTGCGGATTGGATTGCTTTAGAGATGTTCATACTTAGCTGCATTACCCCGTGTTCTTGTGCTCAAGAATATTTGCGCAGCACCACAGCTCATTGAGCCACTACAAAGGCTCAATAAAAAACAGAAAGCTTCGAAACGGATAAGCGCGCAACCGATCAACTGTTGTCGCAGCCAATCACTACCTTTCTATGCACTTAGCTTATGAGTGCGCGTTATACGTACCATGTATCAAAGTGCATGGGCAAGCTACATGAATAGCGGCGTTCAAACTCCCAACGCTGCTTCGTCGCGCCCACATTTCAATCAATTGAGCATGAGGCGTTAAAAAAGCCTCATTCTTGGTGTGAGAATGACGTGTTTGAGGTGCTGGTCCACATGCAGCAGCTCTTCAGGGGAAAAAAAAACGTTGAGGAACCCTCTCCTCTTTAGTAATTCTTTCGCGCATCATTCGTACCCTAAGGTTTCGTAGATCTGCTTATAGGCGTGCACACGAGGAGGGGGGGGGGGGTGAGCACACACACACTTGGCCACAGGGGGGGGGGGGGGGAGCCCAAGCCCTAAGTCAACCCCATACATTGGCAAAAGATGGAGAGAGGCGCTGTGAAGAACCTACGGCCCACCCCCCTGAATGGGAACCCTGCACATGCCAATGAATGCGTGGAGGGGAAAAATAACGCGATGCCTTTGCTTGCATGCACGTGCAGTTGTGCGACCGCCGACCACAGCGCTGTGTCCTGTATGTGCTCAATCCACGCTGTGTTCCCCATAAAGTTCACGAACCAAGTAGCCCGCCTAAGAACTATTGTGCACTAGGCCTAACTCGTAGCCCGCCAAAGAACTATTGTGCACTAGGCCTAACTCGTTCGACGACTCACACGTGGGATCCGGCTTGTGCACGACATCCGCAGGATATGGCGGAAGATCGTTGCGGCGCGCAGACACTGCAGCGAGCCATGACAGAAGGAAGGTGGCGGCTGGGAGGCTGTGCTCTGTCATCGCACCTGCAAGGGTGCCGACGTAAGGCGTCCTTAAGACAGGGTGGCGGGCGCTCCTGGTCAAGCTCATGAGCGTTTGTGGAAGCTCGTGAGAGACGCGCTAGCTAATTCGCATCTAGCGAATTCCCGGACGCAAGCAAGGACGAGCAGCGGTTCTTATCTGTACTTGGGCAGGGAGCCGATCGGGACAGTCGGAACGTTGCGTTGATGGCGATAAACCATACTCGTGGTGCGTACCCACTGCCGCGAAATGGAAAGAAGTTACTCGGCTACGATTAGGATTAGATAAGCAAATACAACAAAAAGTGACGCTGCCAGAAAGCGATACGAAAGAGTAGGCAGTCACATCAAGTGATAGAACAGTGTAAAAGAACGAAGCAGAGAGCTTTGAAGCCAAAAAGATGTAGCGCACAGAATAACACAAAGACAGACAGGTACACGAGACCGGCGCTACTTCCTAATTATTGTTTACGCAAGAAAAAAATGTACAAAACTGTACACGCAGCACAAGTACAGCAGAGATCGGAGAACAAAGAAGACTGTCACAGTAATCGGAATGAAGAGTAGGAGTAATCAGAATATAATTCCGACAAACAGACCAACCACAGCGTAGCCCCGCCACGTAGTTGGTTGAGGTGCGCATGTGCAACAGACTACAATGCAAGCAGAGACATTTCTTCAATGCATCAATTCACTAAACAACGGTTGGAAATTAGCGCCAGTACAGTGTACCTCTGTGTTTTTTTTTATTTCCCACTATACAACCTTTTTTTTTTTTGTAATAGTCACGAACCACCTAGCACCGAAAAACGTTTCACAAACAGCTACATGACTCGAAAAATAAAATTTGCCGAAAAGTGGCTTACCTTAACGAAAGACTATACAACAAGTATATGTAACTTAAATCAAGATATGCGAAAAATGAAAATTTATCGAGGGAAATAAGGTAGCTTCGCCCTAGTTGTGTCAGGCCTGAATGAAGTGTGGAGCTGTGGTTATTTTCCTCTGGACATACCCAATGGAGGTGATTGGCCGAGTAGAAGGTGAACTTTCCCGATACTTCTCTCGTTTATTCCCGTGAGCGCTAGTTGGTTCATCATCATTTGAAGTGCTAAGCGCTGGGCAGCCTTTTTTCACTTTGTTTTTCTCTTTCTTTCCTCCTCTCTTCATTAGTTGTTCGCTTTTCCAGCTTTTTCTAAGTTTCTTTTTCTTTTTTTCGATTTTTTCTTTTTTTCTCTTTCTATTTGTCGCTTGCTTCTGCTTTCAGCTTTGACACGTGGTTTGTGTTCTCGCGTATCTCCAGCCTTAGTAGTAATGTCCGCACTTACTATCATCATTAGGACGCTCGAGGAACGAGAAGAAGACAGGAGCGTAGAAGAAGAAGAATAACTTTATTTATGAAGTCCAGCGAAGTTGATTTGGGGCGGGCCTAGGCGTCGGCCACGAGCCCTTGGGCTCGGGCGGCTTCCTCGGCTCGCTGGACGGCCCACAGTTGTTGTTCGAATGAGGAGCTGAGCAGAGCCCCCTCCCAGCGTGTCCTGCGGTCCGAAACTGCCTCTTCGTGGTTTTCATCGTTGCTTTCATCTAAACTCGAGCATTCCCATAGTATATGTGAAAGTGTCGCCCTTTCATCGCAAACCTTGCATTTTTCTGTTAAATACAGATCAGGGTAACAGAGACTAAAGAGAACTGGATTCGGATAAGTATATGTTTGCAGTTGTCGCCACGCAACTGCCTGTTTTTTATTTAACCTGTTGTGTGGCGGAGGGTACTTTCGCCTTTCTAGCTTATAGTGCTGCGTTATTTCGTGGTAACTAGTCATGCGGTCCCCCCACTCCCACTCCCCCCCGCGTGGAACTTCGTCCGAGGCGGCGTCGGCGTTCGCAACGGCTCGGTTCGTTAGTGCTCGAGCCGCCGCGTGCGCCGCCTCGTTGCCGGCCAGAGGGGTTTGTGTGTGTGCGGGGGTCCATATGACGAAAGTGTCATTTTTTTCCCGAATTTTGTCTTCGTTAGTCATTAGGATTCGCAGCGCCTCTCGGGAGACACGACCGTTCGCATAGTTGCGTATCGCTGCTTGCGAGTCACTAATTACTACTTCGGCCTCAGTGGTCGCCACCGCGAGTGCTATGGCCACCTCCTCGGCCGTCTCGGTCAGTGGCGTTTGCACCGTAACGCTCGTCATGCATGTCCCTTTACCGTCGACCACCGCGGCCACGTAACCACACCTTCGCGCGTATCTGGCCGCGTCCACGAATACCGCTTCCTTGCAATTTCCGAATTTTCTCTGCAAGTCCTGCGCTCTCTGGTTTCTTCGGCCGGTGTGATGTTCCGGGTGCATATTTTTGGGCAACGGCGGAATCACTATCTTTTCCCTCACCATCACGGTGATGTCGGCTTTTTCGCCTTGCTGCGTGTGATAGTGGATTCCCAGTTTTTCGAGGATGTACCTGCCCGTTTTAGTCTTAGAAAGTCGTTCATACTGTGCTACGTTGTGCGCTTCTATTAATTCGTCAAGCGTGTTGTGCAAGCCTAGTTCTAATAATTTCACTGTGCTTGTGTTCATGGGTAAGCATAAAGCTTGCTTATACACTTTCCTGATTAAGCAATCTAATTTTATCTTCTCGGCGACGTGCCAATTCAAGTAAGAGGCAACGTACGTGATTCTACTGAGGACAAAGGCTTGCACAAGTCTAATAGTGTTCCCTTCTTTCATACCACTATGTCGGTTCGTAATTCGTTTTAGAAGTCGGATTGTCTGATTTACCGCGTGTTCCAACCTGCGAACAGTTTCGCCATTGTGGCCATTGGCTGCAATATACAAGCCTAACACGCGTATAACGTCTACTTTGGGAATGACGTGGCCTTCCGAGGTCGTTAGCTGTATCGCTTCCTCTGCGTGATTTGCGCTTTGTTCGCTGTATTTGGGCTTTCGACCTCTGCGCGTAGGTCTGTAAACCAGTAGCTCCGATTTCTCAGCCGAGCAGGTGAGGCCCGTGTCCTCTAGGAATCTTTGAACCGTATCGATGGCTCGCTGTAGCGTCTGTTCTATTTGGCCGTCACATCCCCGAGTTACCCACAGAGTAATGTCGTCTGCGTACAGACTGTGGGAGAGCCCGTCAATCTCTTCTAATTTAGCTGGTAACCCTATGAGTGCGAGGTTAAAGAGCAAGGGCGAAATCACCGAACCCTGAGGAGTGCCGGCGCTGCCCATCTCTATCTCTCCTGACTCTAATTCTCCCAATGTGATCCTCGCTGTCCTGTCCGTTAGAAGATCACGGACGTAGTCGTACGTCCTTTTACCGAGTCCTAGTTCTATTATTCGGGTAAGTATAGTCGAGTGCTTGACATTATCAAACGCCTTCTTTAAATCTAGGCCTAAGATTGCTTTGGTAGAAGTGGTCATGCTGTCTATTACCTGGTGCTTGAGTTGTAGCATGGCGTCCTGCGTGGAGAGGCTCTTCCTGAAGCCCAGCATGGTGTGAGGAATCAGATCGTGGTCCTCGAGAAAGTTTGTTAGTCTCGCGAGGACCACGTGCTCCATGACCTTACCAACGCAGGACGTCAGCGATATCGGCCTTAGATTTTCCAGCTGTATGCGCTTTCCTGGTTTGGGTATCATAACGATGCGGGCGGTTTTCCACTGTCGGGGAATACGTCCCTTTTCCCAGCATTCGTTAAGGAAAACCGTGAGGTGCTCTATCGATGTGTCATCTAGATTCCGAAGCGTTTTGTTCGTAACCCCGTCTGGTCCGGGCGATGATTTCGTGTTGAGCCTGTGCAGCACCGCGCGTACTTCAGCAATGCTGAAGGGTCTGTCCAAGCACTCGTTCGCAGTGCCTTTGTATTCAGAGTGGAGCACGGGTCTAGTCGGATTAGTGTATCTCATCCTGAGTTCATGCAAGAGTTCTGCGTGGGTGCCTTTGTAGACGTTGATTATCTTGTTGACATTTTGCCTATATGCTGTTTTAGTCTCCTCTGGATCCAGCAGGAACCTGAGGAGATTCCACGCCTTGGTGAACCCTACCCGACTATCCATGCTATTACACGTCTCTTCCCACTGTGACTTGCAAAGCTGTAAAGCGTATTCCTCGATGTCTCTATTCAGTTTAGCTATTCGCCTACGTAAAGTCCTATTGTGTCGTTGTACTTTCCACCGGGCTTGTAGGCTACGTTTAGCCTCCCACATATGCAGAAGCTTACTATCTAGGACCTGGAGGTTTGCTTCAGGAGGGACCTCATGCGTTGCTGCCGCGACATCTTGCCTCAGCATTGATGTCCACTTTTCTATATCTTCGATATTTTCCGAGGAGTCAATCCTATTTTCCCTGTTTTGCCTAAACTTGTCCCACTCTACAAGTTTTAGTAGCTTGCTTTTCTTTTTGCACGGCCCCGCATTGGCACGAATTTCTACAATAGTGTGATCACTGCCCAAATCCTCCTGTGTATTCGTCCAGCATACGTTTGTTATGTTTTTAACGAACGCGAGATCTGGTGACGTATCAGCACAAACACTATTTCCTTGTCGCGTAGGCGCGGAGGGGTCGGTAATGAGAGTGAGACCCTCCAGTAGAGCATCCTCCCATAGGTTTTTGCCTTTCAGGTTTTCGTATTTGTAGCCCCATGCGGAATGATGAGCGTTAAAGTCTCCCGCTACGAGGAGCGCTCGGGTCCCCGCGATGCCGGCCGCCTTCTTGAGTAGCGCGCGGAAGCGGTGCTTAAGTCGAGGGCTACTATACACATTAAGAATGAAAAGACTATTGTCTCGATTCTTTGGAGGTACTATCTCCACCAACAGGTGCGGTATCGCGTTTACCTTTATCTCATGCTGCGTTACGGTTAGGTTACGTTTGACTAGCGTCGCGACGGCCGGTTTGTCCCGAGGAGCGCTATCCTGAAATGACCTGTAACCGGATAACTTAGCTTTAACGTTAGTTTCCTGTAGAAGTATCACATCTGGCTTCTCCTTGTTAATCAGGTACTGTTGAAGATGTCCCCGCTTTCTAGCGTATCCTCTACAATTCCATTGCCAAATTACGTAATTTTTAGTATTGTGAGTAGCCATGATGATAGTAAAATTTAATATTTGCCAGTGTTCTCCCTAGTCTCTGTGTCCACTGGTCTGTGGTACGGTTTCCCAGTCTGTTTGAGGGGCCCGCAGCTGCTAGCTGGTAACCTTCGCTCGTTGTTTTCAACCCTCATCTGCAGGGTGGCGAGTTGTTGCTGTATTTGCTGCATTGTAGTTGTTATCTGCTGCATCGCGCCTGTAAGCTGGCTAAGCATTCGTTCCATTTCTGCTTTACGCGTGTTCTTTTCATCCTCTATTTCTTTCCTGACTATGCTTATGTCGTCTTCGACATCGTGCCGTTTCCTATCCCTTTCCTCTGTTTTATGTGTTTGAATTTCGGCTTGCGCCGGGTCCACTTCAACTGCCCTGCGTTTCGAGGGGGTCGGCACCGTTTCATCCTTAGATAGTACCTCCCCTGGATTGTCCTGCAATCGGATCGTTCCGCCCTTTTTAGCTACCTCATTTTTTAGACTAGCATTTTCCTCCCTGAGTTCCTCAATTACGTTTTTGTATCTAATGTTATCTCTCTCCAATTGCTCGAGTCGTTTTGAATTTGCATGATCATGTCGTGTTGACCTTCACTGTTAGAAAAGGCAGTGCCAGACCGCGCACGCTCGCCGGAGGCGGCTGCCGCCCAGCTCACCTTGGAGGCTTTGGGTAGACTGTCGTTACCACCGGGTCCGGCAGCTCGCGTCGCTGTAGTGTCGGTACTGGCGGGAGACGTGCCCTGGGACTTAGGTCTGTCCTTGGCTCGTTGGCGCTCGGCGTTCCTCGACCGAGAGCGGGAGTGAGACCGGGACCGGGAGCGGGAGCGAGAACGCGAGGCGGATCGGCCTCGTCTCTCCCCACGCAGCGCCGAACAGGCGTGTCCACTTTCGCCGTACACCCTATAGCTCTTGTCTGCGTCCTCCTCACGTTGCCTTCTTTCCCACTGGCGTTTCTTCACTATGTAAGGAGTTCTGTACTTGGCTTGGCATTTCCTGTCTCCGGTAGGGTGGTCCTTGCCGCAAAGTCGACATCTGGGCTCACAGCAGTGGTCTTGCGGTGGATCATCACAGCCACAGCCTCTGCATCTTCTACTCTCTGGGTTGGGGCAAACGTCGGATCGATGTCCAAGTTGGCCGCAAGCGTAGCACGTCTCGTACTGTTTCTTGTAGAGCACGCAACGGTGCTCCGTTCCGTTGTAGTATATGTAGCGCGGCACTACACTTCCTTCGAATACGACGATAGCGTGTGCCGTGCTTCCCATCCTCTTCGCGTGCAATAACGAAGGGTTGTGCTCGTTGACGAGGTGTCTCTCAATATCCTCAGGAGAATCTTCGTCGGGAATCCCACGGATGATGCCCTTGGTTGTATTTTCCGGCGCGGCTGCATATGCCCTCGCTGCGTAATCTTTGTCTCCCATGGTTAGCTTGGAGATTTCACAATATCTTCTGGCTCTCTCTTCCGATGGAGTGCTCACTACTACAATATTCTGTCTTTCGTTTACGCGAAAGATATCGCCTCTGGTTTCCTCTTGGTTCAGTCCGGCAGCGGCACGTATGCTGTCGCCGATCCGAGCAGCACGATGTGTCCTGGTGCTGAAGCCATCTCTAGGGCGTACGATGACCTTGATGTCGTCCACCGGCAGATTCGGTTTTTTGGTCGCCATGCTGAGTCGTCGCACGTTTCTGGCTGCTCTTTTGACAAACGCTTCATCATCGTTGAGCGCGTCAGCGGTCTGCGCAGCAGGGTCAGTGCCCGCGACGCGCGCCTTGCGTTCCTTGTATTTGGCCCGAACCTCGAGCCAGCCATTCTCCTTGCGGACATCTGTCGGCGATATTTCTTCACCGTCTACGTGAACAACTTCCATTGCAGTCGAGGATAAAGCCGTTAAGCGAGTAGCAAAGGGGCGTCGCACTGCTCGCTGGGTTCGGCATAGACGCCGGCCGCGTCTGCAGCGCGAGCGACGGCGTCTACCGGTGCTGCGTTAGGCTTAGTTCGTGTGCCAGTGTGGCACCGCAATAAATGAGCTACAGTGTCCAGAAAAGCGGCTCACCTCCGAAAAACTTGATATAGGCAGGATTCGCTGACCTTCCAGAAACTGCTGAGTAGAATGCCGTTGATCGAAGATCTGAATTT
The DNA here is from genome assembly GCF_013339725.1 of Rhipicephalus microplus. NCBI lineage: Eukaryota > Metazoa > Arthropoda > Arachnida > Ixodida > Ixodidae > Rhipicephalus > Rhipicephalus microplus. The sequence continues at coordinate 132,990,023 of NC_051174.1, forward strand.
CTGCCACAAACATAAAACATCCGCGGAACCGACGTGAAACGCGTCCGCACCCTCTGGCCCCCTGGCGGCATCCCCCGACAGGAGCGTAGCCAGGAATTTTTCTCGAAAGGCAGAGGAATCAACCAAACCGCGTTTCTGTATGTGTGCGTGTATATATACGCGAGAAAAAATTGAAAACTTGCGGAGAGGGGGAGGGTTGTCATATCACAACCTCCCACCCCTCTCCCTTGTCTACGCCCATACGAAAAGACTTCTCTATCTCATGAGCGAGCACTCCATGTGCTACATTTGGCTATGCTATTTGTTTGCGTTAATCTCATGAACAAGGCACTCGAAGAATAAAAGGATGAGGGAGACTTGCTTTAATATCGTCATCAAAGTGTTCGGAAATTACTTCTCTTTGACACGAATAATACAATGTGGTTCATGCATGCACTGCGCCAAGCGATGACGACAGCATGCGAAAGCCCGGGCCACCAAAGTGCTCCACACCTAAAGGCGAATCATATTTATTTTAAGTAACAATGCAGCGAGCATTGCATATTGGAACGATCTTCCGGATCATGTTGCATCCATTTCTAACCGTAAAACTTTTCGTGATAACCTGATTTCGTTGCACTCATATATTGTATAACGCTGTTGCACCTTGATTTTTGTAATCTTTTTATATATTTTTGTTCGTCTGCTTTTCTCCCTTTTTGTTATTTTGTTTGTATACTGATGCCCCCTTACTCAATGCCCTTCAGTGGGCCTGTAAGGTATTTTAAATAAATATATAAATAAATACTTTAGGAAGTCTACAAAAAAATGCAACGTTATCTGCATTCAGACTGAGTTGTGCCACTTGTGTGCTTCTCAAAACTTGATGCAGACCAATCAGAGACCCCGGCGCCGATACTAAAGCTGCAACTCAAGGACAGTCGCAGAAGGTTATATCGGCTATATCATCGGCGTAACATCGGCTATATCAGCTCGATGTTACGATCAAATATAAATAGAACGGACAACTTTTCAAGAAAAGTATGCAGGTTTCCATACGGGGCTTGCCATCGCGTCTTCGGGCAAGAATTATCAGACGGGCACAAGCGGTCTTTGATTTTTTTTGTTCGATACTGTGCTATGATCATATTTATCAGCCCGAATGCACCCCGCTGTGGTGTATTCATCATCGTCATCATCATGGCAAAAGCCTCTCCCGTGTTTCAACAATCAAACTAGTCCTGCAGTTGTTGCTGCCACGTTATACTATACATGCAAACTTCTCACTCTCATCCGCCCATCTATCTTTCTGCCTCCGCCTCGCGCGGTTGTCTTCTATCTATTTTGTGACTGATCATTTTTCTGCACCCCGCGGTGTTATATTAATTGGCGCCGCCTCTTAGGATGCTATGAATGATGGTCTTCCAGATTTACGCTCCACAAGCAAGTACCGGTAACTACTACAAAATATTTTAAGAATATGGACGTATGCTCTTCTTAGTCTGTGTTTCAATACTGACGGAAAATAGCTAAATAGGCAGCTAACTGACCAACGGGCATGCTAAGAGTGATTTCAATTGTGACGTAGCCGCTAAGATAGACCAATTAAAGAATAGAAAACCGATACAGCTATCTTTATGGCCAAACAAGATGGCCGATAAGCAAAAGGCTTGAAGACTCTCCGGTATGGTCATTAGCTCGCTGTAAGGCGCAGACGTGGTTTCTTCTACGCTTAATACAAGCTACGTTTAGTTTCACCGAGGTCTGAAAACATATAAAGTTTCCTGTCGACGCGAGGTGGCGCGACATCATGCGGACCAATTTTACGTGATCAAGCGATCAGGTGAACAAACTCTTCATTTCCGCCTGAAAAAAAAAACGTGAAGCGCCTGTTACGTCAGGAGGGACGAAGGTTCTTCGCAGTACCCCCCTCCCTATTGTGTCAATGTATGGGGCAGACTATGCCCCTCTTCCCCCCCCCCCCCCCCCCCACCTTCCCTGCACCCTTGATGTGCATGCTTATGTGCAGGGGCAAATCTGGCTGCTGAATGCTGGGCGTGCAGTTGTTCACCTGACCCGAAAGGTACGCCTATTATTTGCAAGGGAAGCACGCTATACGAGCGAGAAGTGATTGAATATATCCAATTATAAAATATGGTCCGAACTAATGCATTAGTGTACCTTCATTTTCACTACAAAAAAAGCGATTTCTTATACGACCAGTCGTCTTCTGGCCTGCCATGGCCTTCGTCACGTGAGGAGTCGTCACGGTATCCACAATTTCTAAAAATGTGGTTACTAGATGTCATTCTCCGCCTTTTGATTAGACGTGCGTGTCTTTTTGTCTGACGCATCCGCGCTTGGCTCTAACTGAATATAACAGCGCAACTTAAAAGTAGTTAGTAACTAAACAAATAAAGAAGGATAGAAAAGAGTCTTTTCTAACCATGTTTCTTCGCTTGTGTAGTTACACTGTAACTACTTTCAAGTTGCGCTGTTCTTATATATTCATGGGAATATTGAGACTGGTTGTGTCATTAAACGTGTCACCTACCAGCGTGTGTTCCTCTTTTGTTTTTCGCATGTACGTCTCCCCAAAGCTGCGCTACTTCATTTCTTTTCAAATAGACTCCTTCGCTAAAAGCCTCGCTGTAAAACAGATTATTTTTTTCTCGCTTAACGTAACAACATTTCTTATTATCTCCATCATCAATGTCCTCGCTTTATGGTGCCCATGAGCTTCTTCACTGTCTCGGCGCGCTGCATGGGCTGGGGCGAAGCCGAAATATCAATGGGTTGATCGGGCAGGAGATTCGGCGGAATGTATACGCCACACGTCCAGTAGACGTCCCGGTGGACGTCGAACAGGCACCAACCGTCCGAGGTGGCAGGCAGGTACCGCTCCAGCTGGAACAAGCACAGAGAGGTCACGCGCAGTCCAGGGAAACACTTTCTCTCGTACTACATGTGCATAGCCGGTAATGATATGTACACCAAATTTTGCATTTATTTACTTACCGAAAGAACCTGCAGTAGGTTACAACGTAAGAATGCAAGCTGTGGGTGTAGGCGGACTGCCTGTCCTTCAGCTCTGAAAAAAGGTCGTTTCCACCATGTCCGCGGAAGAACTGTAATTTTTTTTTCCTTTTTTTTCGGCTACGAAATCCGAGGTACCTCCCATTCAACAACAGAATCAGAGGCAAGAGAAGCTCGTACCACTAAAGTATCATGCATTGCTGCAACATCATCGGCTCGAACGCAGATCATAGCCCTCCGCCACATCCGAAACTCACAAGAGACGAAGTCACTGACTACAGGCGTCTTCAAAGCAAACAAGTTCACCCACGGCGTACTATTGCACCATATGAGGCCAACGTTGCACAGCTACATCTGTTCTCACTGCAATGTGGCAGACACTCCGGCGCACCTCCTACTGCAGTGCAAAGAAAGCGTCCCAAGACTACAACAAGCAGCAGCACCAGATGCGGACCAAGACCTCCTCAGTGAAGCGTGGGAGGCTGCGATCTCCCAGCCGGACCTGATCGAGCAGCGTCAGCTCGTCACTCGAGCCCGGCGGGCTGTCCAAGCTAGAGGGTTCCTGGATTAAGGGACCCTACCACTATCACTCACAAGCTTCACTCGGTAAATGATTTTCCCTCTCTCTCTCTCTCTCTCTCTTTGGCTACACATACTAAAAATAAAGGGTTCGTCGACCGCCGTGAGCGGAGCCTTGTTTATTCCTAGGTTGTAAACAAGTATAGGTCGTACCTTCCAGCAAAGTAACACCCACCTTCCTTTTGAGCGACTTCTCGTCTTCGAAGGAGAACAAGTATTGGCCGTTGTTGACGATGGCGTACGAGGCCATGTCGCTCTCGTCGAGCTGCTTAGTCACGTCGGGGTCGCAGGTGACGTCGTAGTCGCCCATGTTCCACGTCGCGCACTGTTCGCGAAAGCGCGAGATGGGCTTCGTCAGCATCTGCTTGTACACCATCACGCCCATGGTCGAGGAGAACACCATGCGAAACAGGTCGCCCCGGCTGCGGCTCAAGTTGACCGCGTGCTCGGCGACCTCCTGCGTTTCGGTATCGCCCCATTGCACGTCTCAGTGCTGCCTTGCGTAAACAGCACCGACTGACTAAGAACCGTCGCGATAAACAAACAACCATACTCACACCTTCACTCGACAGAGTTGAGCACCGCTCCACTGCTCGGCTGAAAATTACGCTGCGCTACTCAAGAATGGCAGCCTACTATCGCTGATAAGCAGTGGCTTGCCGTGCCGAGAGACGGCGCTCTCATCAGCTTTCTCGAGTGAAGGGGCGTTCTAGAATACGGGAGTTGCCCCCGAATTAACAAACGCTCCTCGACTCGACTTTCACCCTTCACTTGACAAAGTTGAGCACTGCGCCGCTGCTTGGCTGAAAACGACGCTGCGCTGCTCGAGAATCGCACCATATTATCGCTGACATGCAGTGACTTGCCGTGCCTAGAGAGGGCGCTTCAATCTGCTTTTTCAAGTGAAGGTGAAGCGTTGAGCGAAGGAACGTTCTTAGAATACGGGAGTTAGGTTCTTTATGAACATCGTGGCCGCTAACGCTGCAATGTTCGACGGCACATGCATAAATGCCGACGCGCATCACCGCTTGATCGACGGCCGGTGTCTTATTCGCTGATGACGGCGGAAGCAATATGGCGACGACCCCCCCGTGCGGGAGAGATGAGGGAAACAGGCATGACAAAAGCAGATACATTGGCCACAGGGCCCAGCAACCGGGAAGTAGTTTTGAGGGAGGGAGGGAGCAAACCAGCAGCCGTGACTCACGCTAGTCACCTAGTCAGCAGCCAGGTGCAGGTTTCAGAAGGAATGTCTGAACAGGTCATCATCGCCGGTGACTCAAATTTAGTCCGATGCGCAGCGGCAATCAAAGAAAGGGTGAAAGGCGACAAGAGAGTTGCGATAGGGACGTTCCCAGGACAAACGCTGGGGACAGTAATGAGTCAAGCGGGTGAACAACTCGCAGCTAAAGCTAACAATCGTAACCTCGTTGTAATTGCGGGAGGGTTAAATGACGTCCTGAAAAAAGAATCGTCAGGACTAGCGACGACCTTGGCGAAAGGGGTGGATGACATGCGCACCGTGTCCCCCCAGGTGCAAATTGTAGTATGCACAGTACCGGAAGTACCAGTACGCAACGTCAACCTGCAAAGAGCGGTTGTCGACGCAAACAAAGAGATATGGCGAATTAGTCGAGAGAAGGGTTTCGAGGTAGTGGATTTAAACAGGGAAGTGCACAGGTGGGGTGGATTCCAAAGAGACAAGATTCATTTCGATAAGAGGCTTGGACACGAGGTGGGCTGGCGACTGGCAGGACGCGCAGTAGCTTTTTTGGGGGGCTCACGGGCCCTTCGGAGTCCGGGGTAGCTCGTAACAGGGAAAACAACCAGGAGGACGCTTTGACAGGTAGAATTGCGAAAAACCAGAAAAAAGGTAAAAGAAAAAGGAAAAAGGCGCGTGTTGCAATTAGTTACATAAACATGCAGGGTGGCAGAAAGAAGGCAAAATGGTTAGAGATTGAGGAGCAGTTAAACAAAGAACAGATAGGCGTGTATGCGGTTACAGAAACACACCTTAGAGACTTGGAAGAGCCACCACATATTAAAAATTATGTTTGGGAAGGGTGTAACAGGACCACATCGGAAAGGAAAGGTGGGGGTGTAGGAATGCTAATTCACCGCGGAGCCAAATGGGTTAGAGTGAAACAGACGTGTTCAGAGCACCTCTGGGTTCTGGGCACAGTAGGTGGAAAGGAAACGTGGCTAGGGGTAGCCTACTTGTGGACGGGGAATAACTGCAGAGAAAAGAATCAGGAGATAGTGGATTGCATGAGTGCGGATATTAAGGAATTTGGTAATGGGGCCGAAATCATCCTTCTAGGGGACATGAATGCCCACATACATGACCTTGACGGATATTCAGACACCAATGGGAAGTTATTACTAGATCTTTGCGAGCAACATAGTCTGGAGATAGTTAACACGGGGCCTAAATGTGACGGCCAGATCACATGGGAAGTCGGAAACAAGCAATCAAGTATTGATTATTGTCTCATGACTGAAGGAATTTACCACAAACTGACAGAAATGAGGATAGACGAGGAAGGCATAAACAGCTTGGGTAGTGATCATAAACGAATAACATTACAAATGGGATACGAAACTAAAAATATGAGCATGCAATCAAAGTCTGGCAGCTCGTATTTAAATGACAAACAAATAATAAATATAGCCGCAAGAGTCGAGGAAGAAGTAGGCGAAATACCAGGCAAGGACTGGGAGTATAGTGAGCTGTTACATCTAATGACGAAGGAGATAGGGAAAGAGAAGAAAACTGTTTGCTGGAAAGGAAAAAGGAAGCCAAAAAGTTGGTGGAACAAGGAAATCCGGGAGGCGATCGAGAAGCGACGCGAAGCATCACGGGAGCATAGAAAGGCAAAAAAGGAGAAGCGGCCGCAGGACGAAGTCAAAAAAATATGGGAAATATATTTGGAGAAAAAATCCCTTGTACAGAAATTGGTAGAGGCAAAAATTAAAGGTGAAAGTGAACGCCGGATGACAGAGATACACGAAAAAAAGGAGGCCGCGCCTAGGATTTTTTGGAGCCACATAAAGGCGCTAGGTAGGAAGTCTGTCACAACGCAACAACATATTCTAGATGAAGGAGGAAATCAATTGGAAGGGTACGAAGCGCTAGGTTACATCCAAAAGGTAACAGCCGATTCGTTTCAAAAGAGCGTCCAGGGGATCTCCCCGGTGAGTAAAAGTGTGGCGGAGAAAGCAACAGAGGAAGAGCTAGTACTTGATAATTTCAACTGGAAAAAGGCCGAAGAAAAAATTCCAAAGCGCACTGCCGCGGGTTTAGATGGGATTCCCGTTAGCCTCATTAACGAACTAGGACATAACACTAAAGAAGCATTGTTAAAAGCAGTAGAAAAAAGCTTAAAGGACGGACAAATACCGGACAGTTGGCGACAAAGTAGAATGAACTTAATCTATAAAGGCAAGGGAGAAAAGGACAAGATTCGCTCGTATAGACCACTAACCATTACATCGGTACTATACAGGTTGGCGATGCAAGCAGTAAAAATGAAAATAGAAACATGGGCCGAACATAACGAAATTTTGGGAGAACTTCAGAACGGATTTCGAGTCGACAGGCGGTTAGACGATAACCTGTTTGTTCTCACTCAGTGTATAGAAATATCTAAAATAGAGAATAGGCCCTTGTACGTGGCTTTTCTAGACATCACTGGGGCATACGACAACGTTAATCAGGAAATTTTGTGGGATATATTGAAAGGAATGGGCATGGGCGACGACTGTATACAGCTTTTGAGGGAGATATACCGAGAAAATACAGTTTGCATAGAGTGGGAAGGAATGCGTAGCAAAGAGAACGTTGAGGTTAGCAGGGGTCTGAGACAGGGATGTCCTTTGTCCCCACTGTTATTCATGCTGTACATGGTGAGTATGGAAAAAGCGCTAGAAGGTAGCAACATTGGTTTTGATCTGTCACACAAACAGGGCGGCATGATGATTGAGCAGAAGCTTCCAGGTTTATTTTATGCGGACGATATCGTCTTATTTGCGGACAGTCGAGATGATATACAGAAGCTGGCGAATATATGCGGAAGGGAAGGTGAAGCTCTTGGACTAGGATTCAGTGTAACGAAGTGTGGATTGATGGTATTCAATGATCCCTGTGATCAGACGGTGTCCATACAAGGCCAAGAAATACCGAGGGTAAGTGAATACAAGTACCTTGGAGTATGGGTAAATGAGAGTGATAGATACATGGAGGTACAGGAAAAAGCCTCGGCAGCAAAAGGAAAGAGGAATGCGGCAATAATGAAGCACAGAGCGTTGTTGTGGGGATACAATAGGTATGAGGTGCTTCGAGGTCTGTGGAAGGGTGTAATGGTTCCAGGGCTTACTTTTGGGAACTCAGTGGTGTGCATGAGGGCAGAGGTGCAATCGGGAATGGATGTAAATCAAAGGACTGTGGGACGCCTCGCGTTGGGTGCTCACGGGAAGACGACAAACGAGGCTGTAAAGGGCGATATGGGGTGGGCAGGTTTTGAGGCGAGGGAAGCGCAGAGCAAAATAAGGTTCGAAGAAAGGCTAAGAAATATGAAGGAGAGTAGATGGGCAGAGAAGGTGTTCCGTTATTTGTATAGGAAGAGCGTGGACACACAGTGGAGAAAAAGAACTAGAAGACTCACTAGTAAATATACGGCTGGTATTGTGAGCCATATGTCAACAAAGAGCGTTAAGGGAAAAGTCAGGGAGGCGGAGAGGATTTACTGGATGGCAGCTATGGAGAAAAAACCGGCTCTGAGTAACTACCGAAAGGGCAAAAATGAAATAAGGAGGGAGGCATTTTACGATAATTCAAGGGGAAGCGCTTTACTGTTTGAAGCGAGATCGGGTTGCCTTAGAACGCGTAGTTATAAAGCAAGATTCAGTAAAGAAGAAGAACAATGCACATGCTGCGGGAAATATAAGGAAACGGCGGAGCATGTTCTGATTGAATGTGGAGATATCCACCCAGGTGTACGTTTGGGCACGAACCTACAGGAAGCCTTGGGTTTTAGGGACAACAATGGAAAGCTGAAAACACCCGCGATTGAAATAAGTAAGAGACGGTTAGAGTATTGGTGGCAGAAAATTAGAGAGAAAGGACAAAAATAAATATTGGAAAAATAAAATATGGACAGTGTGCCGTAAATGGCAGAGAACTTAAGCTGAAAATTTACCTTTTTTGCCATTAAGATAGAATTTATCGAAGTAGAGGCATTAGGCCAACATAAAAAAAAGGAGAAAAAAAGGTGTTTTTTTTTTTTGTCGAGCCTGGTGGCATACTTGTCACCACCCCGTTATAAAGGGGACGCTCATAGCATCCATCCATCCAAGTGAAGGTGAAGCGTTGAGTGAAGGATCGTTCTTAGAACACGGGAGTTAAATTCTTTCAGAACATCGTGGCCGCTAACGCTGCAATGTTCGACGGCACATGTATAAATGCCGACGCGCATCACCGCTTGATCGACGGCCGGTGTCTTATTCGCTGCTGTCATTGCCATTGTGTATTTCTGTATCCTGACCTTCAGTTTACCGGCCACAAGTTCGACCAATTAACGAAAATGTATCAGCTATCAAAGTAACCAAGCCAAATGCGACTACAAATTTTTTCGCCTTTTTTTTAAGTTCATTCTGAAATTGTTGACAAACATTTTTAACGCCTAAAGGCCCAAATAGCTCCTTCTTCGACACACCCACTGTTGCCTTCGTCAATGTCACCATCGTGCGACAATATTGACAATATTTATTCACCGGAAAGCCTCCCTGCGAAAATTAACTGTCAATGTCGCGGGTCGGTGACGTCAACACGAGTAACGCAAAAAAAATCATCACTTGACGAAGTGAGATACCACATTTTGTGACGAAACTATGAAAATCATTATCACGTCACACGATGACATCACCCATGGCCTTAAGTGGGCTGATCACGGAGGCAATGTCAATGCAGGTGAAGAGCACAAATCTCCCAATACCACCGGTCCTGGGCGCAGTGGAAAACCGCCTGTTTCACACGCGATCGATTTTGCCCCAAGAGTGGAGTGGCGCAGCTGTCGCACCAGCCCAAAACCGCTTGTAGAACGTCTACTATTTATTTATTTATTTATTTATTTATTTATTTATTTATTTATTTATTTATTTGTTTGTTTGTTTGTTTGTTTGTTTGTTTGTTTGTTTGTTTGTTTGTTTGTTTATTTATTGTACCCTCCGGGCCCGAGGGCATTACACAGGGGAGTGGAGATATACATAACGGAAGCAATGTAAGACAGCAAGGAAAAAAAAACTCACAGCAGATACGTAAGTGAAATAAAGTAGGCATAAATGACAACAATTCGATAAGGAAAAACGTATACTAACAATAATAATCTTATATATACACACATATGTACTACATATATACAAATATATATATATATATATATATATATATATATATATATATATATATATATACTCATAAACATTTAGAGAAGATTATTACTTGTACGAAACATATTTTTATCAGTTATATAAGCGATATCATGGGGAAGACATCGCTAATATAACTCGATCATCGCAGCGACTATATAACTAATGTCGCTGCGATGACCGGAGTTGATGAAATCCGCTCGTGGAAGGGCGCCTAGCCAATGGGGGAGCAGTGGCGGGAAAGGGAACGTGACGAAAGGGGCGGAGTCGAAAAGCGGGAGCGCACGCTAGCATGAAACTCGCTCCGACTCGGTAGAGCGGCCAACACTGAGCGGCAAGCATCCTGCCGCCGGCATCCTACTGTGTCGCTCAGTCCCCCACACATGAAACAGGCTTTCGGCGCAAAAAGTTTTCGGGGGAAGAATGGGGAGGATGAATGCAGACCGGTATGAAAGAGAACGCCACTTTCGCCTTCGAGTGGCCTTAAAGGCCAACTCCGGCAATTTTTCGATGCCAACGAATCTCAATGAAATTCGCTGGGTATGTTCCTTTGCACATTTGCGTCCTTTATGCCAAATCCCAGGTTTGAGCGATGCACTGATCGTTTGCAAATGAAATTTTAAAGATTGCCTCGAAAAGCTCACCTCACTTGCCAAAATTATTGGCAACACTGTGTGTGACGTCATGTTTGATGTCAACGGAAGTGACGCAGCCGATGGCATCGCTACTTTGGCCACTACAGCGTTTATTGTGCTTTCCACAAGGCGGCGGTGTTTGGCACGGGTGTAGCACGCGAATGCTTTCTTCCTTCCTCTGTGGTGTTTGGTCGGTGCTTCGCTGGACTGGCTTTCACAGTTTTCCTACTCCGCGCCGGCGGAACCAGTATACGGCCTGCGGCTCTACCAAATAGTACGTCATACGTAGGCAGGGCGCTCGGTTGGGTTTCGGTTTTGCACATTTTTGGTTATTAGGAATTATTTTCAAGTTTCCTGAGCATTTCAGCAATTGGGCTCGTGACAAGAGTGTCTCAGGAACATAGAAACACCATAACCTTGACATGTTAAAAAAAATCGACAGAGTCGGCCTTTATGTGAATTTATCAGGGACCTGCAAGATTTTGTCGGAGTTAAACTTCCCCAAAACCACGATATGATTGTGAGGGACGCCGTAGTGGAAAGCTCCGGAAATTGTAGTCCGTCATGGTGTTCTTAAACGTGCTCCTAAATCTGAGCACACGGATCTCGAAAACGCAGCTGTCGCAGCCGAGATGATTCGACCCCGCCACTTTCGGGTCAGGGTGAGCAGTCGAGCACACCATAGACCACCATGCATACTTCCGGAGCCGAGTGATGCCGCAAACGCATACTCTGCTGCAGGCAGCCTATGAACCGCTTCCTTCAAACACGGCGCTTCCAAACGTAAGAAGGTAGCGGGTGGCTGCTCCAGGCTGATTGCCTGTTGGTAAACACAGGTGGGCCGACGTCGACATTATGTGTAAAATTATAGCGACGTCCGCATGTACCTTCCGCCATAAGCGCTGGGGGCTGCGATGTGCGCCAACTTAACGACGTTGTGAGACGCCATAAGCGTTGCGAAAGCCATAAGCGCTGAAGGCTGCGATGCGCACCAACAAACAAAAATAAGTTGGGAGAGGCGACTCACATCCAACCGCGACGCAGCTTGTCGGCATACCACCTTTTTTTTTTTCTCTCTCGTTGCTTGACTGAGTACACCACATGCACCATTGAAAACCCAGCAGAGACTGCGGTAGGCAGAGCGTTTTTTTTTTTTTGTCTACCAAGACAGCGCCACCACATTTTCGTGACGTAAGTCCGGTGGAATCTGTCTATAGCGACTTTCTCGGAAAGGCGCTGGTCTCAGATTCAATCGCCGTACCAGGACAAAATTCGTTCAGATTTGCGGCTTCGTGCCACAAACGAGTGGTTCTCAGTCTCCTTTTCCAGAGTCACTGCCTGCCCCGCCGCGGTGGTCTAGTGGCTAAGGTACTCGGCTGCTGACCCGCAGGTCGCGGGATCAAATCCCGGCTGCGGCGGCTGCATTTCCGATGGAGGCGGAAATGTTGTAGACCCGTGTGCCCAGATTTGGGTGCACGTCAAAGAACCCCAGGTGGTCGAAATTTCCGGAGCCCTACACTACGGCGTCTCTCATAATCATATGGTGGTTTTGGGACGTTAAACCTCACATATCAAGCAATCAAATCAAAGTTACTGCCTAAGCTAAATTTAGGTAGCACAGTAACTCTATCCCTTTCTTGACCCTTCCACCACCTAGTGGGATTCCGCAGAACCGATTTGCAATGTGTCAAGCTGGTTTCAATTTCATTGAAGTGTCCCGTAACAAGCAGGGACATGAGTACTGTTCCCTGTTCTTTTGCGCGCTATCCGCGGAAGTTGGCTTTCTTTCTTATACCTCTCTTTCTCTCAAACAGCCGACGCTCACAGAGACACCATCAGCGTCTCTTTGCATCCGCATTCCGGCAACTATTCGCCACGAAAAGGGCCAAGGTTTGTTTTGAGTATGTGACCCAGGTTCCACACTCAAGTTGAACGGCATGGGCGTCAATCGACAGTATAGAAGCACAAATGCAGAATATGAACTGCTTAGGCGGACTACAAATTTGAAAAAAAAAAAGGCCGTTTGCGTTTACCTCGATAACACTGCACTTTTAACTTGTAAATTACTGTTGCTAACGGTATGGTTGCTATAACCTCTGCCTCTCATATCTCTGGTAAATATTTTTCGTGTATGATACTTTTTTTATATAGGTTTGCGCATGTTGGAGGGAAACAGCGTGAAAGGCGAAAGACCGGGCAGAGAAGGATACATACAACAGCGCTGACTTGCGACAAATGTTTATTCGCCAAACCTTGCATTATACACCCGCGCAGTTAGAACGAAAAGAAGAAACAAAAACTACAAGTCGAGGCTGAATGAAATATTATCATGATCACCAAAAAAGCATGCACATTGCGCACACTGTCATTTTCATCGAGAAAAAAAAAACCTACTTTTCTTACAATTAAAGGCACCTGAAGGCGTTGTTTCCCTACCAATATGATCGTATCGACACGCAACCCGTTATTGCAACGTGCAACCACTACACCGAGGCTCTTCCTCAGGTGTCCTTGCGTGGCTTTGCCCTTTCTGCGCCTTAAACGTTCAGCTGTGTACCAACCGGCCCGACATCGCACGCTAAACTGACGCAGCGGTGTACTCACCAGCCGTGGCACAGAGTTGTTGGCGAGGTTCTTGGTGCCGACGGCGCTGATAGGGTAGGCGTGGCAATCCGTGTGGTCGCCGAGATGCGCCTGCCTGAGCGTGATGTGCGTCTCCACGATGAGGGTGGATATCTCGCTGCAATTACGCAGTATAGTCGGATGGCCGCTAATCCGCATTCCCACAAAGACAACAGCGCCTCTTTAGATCAAGGTGGCGCGAAACTTTGAAAATGAGTTTCGAAATTTGTCTGCAGCAGTGAAAGCTACCGCTGTGAGAATCGCGAGACATTTTAAAGGTAGGCGCTGATTGCACTGACCCTCGAAATTAGCTTTAAACTGTATTTTTGTCTTCGCTTGCTCTTTTTGCTTGCCTGTTTTTTACGTATGTATTTTTTGGTCGAGACATTCTTAAGAGAGAGCATTGAAATTTTGTACAGATGTGCCAAATAACGTACTGCAGAAGTGAAAGTAATATTGTGAGCGTACAGCCAACCGAAAGTAATTTATTATGTATTTTTCGGTTTCTCGTTCTATGAAAATTGGCGCTTATGAAAGTGCTTTTCTTCCCTCAAAACTACACGCGCCTAAGCTACTGATTCGATATAGTTCCAGTTACGTAAACGTCACTATTTTATACATGCGAAAATTTTCGTATGCCCTTCAGCTCTCGAAAAATAAATACACAAACCAACCAAAAAAATTTTCGAAAAAAAAAACGAAGATGCAACATACAGCCACACCCACATTTCCTGACAACATGACGAATAAAAAGAGCCATAAATTACGTTTGAAAGCACGAGTGCCCCTGAGATTCATGAATTTTTTGGGCACTCTATAATATATAATTAAGCGCGAAAAGCCATCGGGAAAGTGGAACGCAGAGTTGATTTAGAGGCGAGTGCGGGTCTTGGTTCAGTTTAGTATATTTAACTTGTTTAAGGAGAAATCGATACAAGATTGCCTTAGGGAACCCCACTAAAGGCTGGCTGATTACTTGACTTGGTCAAGCCACCCTGGCAGCAAGGCAGAAGAAACACACCAGCAAGCATAATTAGCACAAAACGCAATGGTATGTATTGTTCTACACGGGTTCCAGGATTAGGCAGAATTATGTGTGGAGTGCACAAAAATGTAAACACAGCTGCAGTTAGAGTGGTGTCGATACAGCAAACACGTCCTCATAATCAACTTCATACAAAACTTGAAAAAAAAGCATCTCGAGTCTACTGCGAGTATAGAGTGCCCAAAGATATGAACAAAGCACTCATTAGAGTGATTGCGATACTAACAAATGCGGGCTCAGAATGGAGTTAATACAAAAAGAAAAGAAAGGAACGTCTTGACTAGGGATCGCTTATGCCCTGCAGGTGACATCAGTAAAGGGTTCTTAAACGAGATCGTAACAGGAAGTGGAGGTATGCGATTAATCGAGGTGCAGCGAAGATGCCTGTGCCTTTACGAAAAACTGTGGTAGAGAAGGAAGCCTCCTTTATGGACGTTACAGGGCACTAACATAACTCACGTTATGCTAGAAATATAATCGTCAAAATCTCTTGGCAAAATCATTCGACGCTTGCTCGAGAGGACGGCGAGTGAAAAGGAATAGTTTGAAGAGCTCACGGGATATTTGAGACGTCAGCGATGAAAGCGTCGGCCATGATGTTGGTGGCGAGAAAGACGCCAAGAAAGACCATCGAATTGGGACTTCTTGGCAGCATCTTGTTGAGGAACTGCCGATAGAAAAAAAAAAAGAGCAACTTATGGTAGCTCCACTACTCTGAAATGTGAAGGAGTGGGAACGTGGCGTGCGACATGCGATGTGCTGTTTGAAAATTGTTTTACACGATAGCGGCAAAAAAAAAAAGAGAAAACATGCTTTTAATACCATGTTTGTTTACATTCGTCGTTTTGTTGTGAGCTTTCATGACGTTTGAGTGGATCAGTTATTGTGTAGGTTTTGCAGACTTTTTCTACGACTCTGTTTTCCATAGAAGTGTGACAGCTTGGGCTAGTTGGTATGGCATGACGATAGTTATAGCGCAAGGACAAAACGACGACACAGACACAAGAAGTGTCTTTCGTGTCCTTCTTGTCTCTGTGTCGTTGTTTTGTACTCGCGCTATAACTATCGTGTCTTTCGTGTCCTTCTTGTCTCTGCGTCGTCGTTTTGTTCTCGCGCTATAACTATCGTCTGTTTTCCAATCATGATATCTTGTTCTTGTTTTCAGATTATAGTTTTGAAGGCTGTTCACGCTCAACAGAGGCGACAACATAGCAAGTCACAAGTCTGACTCATCCAGCCTTCACCACTTTTTGATTCATAATCATAAGAAATGAATACGAAAACACGAAGAAGCTACCTGCAGTTCGTTTTAGCCGATATGAGACTGTGTGTACATCGCAATCACACATTTTGAATAAACTCATACAAGCATGTAAATCGGGAATACCTCACCCGTTTTATTGGCAATCACAGACCGCGCTTTTTTTTTTTTTGTATACTCTGCTGGAATGGTGTGTCGTTTTGAGGAGTTTTAATAAAGTAATACCAAAATTGAACTACCATTTTTTTTCGCAGTGGCTCGGCACAACCGCAAGTATTATTCGTATTTATTAAAATGAATGCTTCACTATTTCCAACAGTTGTCGCACGAAAGTAGAGCCTAAGTCCACTGAGTACAGCTTAAAATAGCTGTGAAGTCACTTGACGCTTCGGTGGATGCCGCTTGACCCACGTAAGAGGGTCGCCTGACCCTTCACACAGGAGTCCTTTCAAACTTCCTAAGAGTGTCAGGGGACTCTCTTAGAGCACACCAACTTTGACCTACCAAGAGGGTGACTGTGTCTCCATAAAAAGAGCCTTGTACGTGGCAAATCAAAACTCTCCAAATAGTGTCACGGATACTCTTCGGTTATGTCTTTGTTTTTTTTTTGTTTTTGTTTTTTGTGGCAGCCGATTCGTGAGGGTATTAGCTTTTTTAATGACGTCATTCCACGATTACATACTTTAAAAAATGTTGCAACGCCCCTTGATTTCAAACACCTTCTGCTCGCTTTTGAACTTCATTTAAGAATTTTCAGTGAGCAGAAAGATGTGTTCTCGTCATGTAGACCGTTTCCGGTGGGCAAATAATTTGCTTATCCTCTACTCATACTAAGCCCGTTTGAAAGTTGAGAATCGTGCAGGTGATGGTTAGAATGGCATCGAGTACCAGGAGACCGATCGCATACAACACCGAAAAGTGCTGAGAAAAAAAAAGTACAGAGAGGGCTCACCCTGAAAAACATTTTCAGCGAAGAAATGGGGACGCCGGCGGTGGGTTCGAAGTCGAACGTTCCCATGGCAATCATGCGCAGCCTGATGAACGCTTGCAGCTCCGACTGCTGCGTGTTGATTATGTCGATGGTGCTGTCGGCCCCGATGCCCTCCGACAGACTAAAGCTGACGCCACCGGTCAGGCTTGACGACGCTCCTCCGAGAACCTATCAATCAATCAGTCAGTCAATCATTGATTCATTTAACTACGAACAACCAAAAGGTATTTCTGTAGGTGCATGCAAGAATAAAACAATATAAACAAACAATACAATACAGACAGTCTTAAGATCGAATAGAGAATCGAATAGAGAGAACACGCACAGACTGAAAGAGAGCAACACAAAATGAGAAAAATTAGAAGTCGAGAATAACAGTATAAGAATAATAATAAAAGAGCGAAGCCTTGGAGGGAAAAGAAGATTACTTAAAGAAACGCGCTCAACATGCAACTGAATTTATTTCGGAAAGCGTCTCACCATGGAAACATCTGCGCAGGCGCAGTCACACCACATTGTCACTCAACCAAAAAAAAAATATTTGGGCGAAAAACGCGTTGACAATCTATGATAACATTACGTTTGTATGTTTAATCAGTTTGTAGGCTTGACGGCATTAAAGGTAGTTTATTTCCTTCAAAGTCAGCTTCTGTGGCAATCAATCTGTTCCGCCTCCACAATCTCTCTCTCTCACGCCTGGCCTTCGCCCTACCCATGGCCCTACCCATGACGTCTGCCGCCGCCGGCACCAGCACCATATAAAGCCTATATATCTTAAGCTGTCCCGCCTCCTCAATCTCTCTCTCACGCCTGCTTTTTGCCCTACCCATGACGTCTGCCGCCGCTGCCACCACCATCCATTGACTATATAAATCTGTTCCACCTGCACAATCTCTCTCTCACGCCTGCCCTTTGCCCTACCCATGGCCCTACCCATGACGTCTGCCGCCGCTGCCACCACCATCCATTGACTATATAAATCTGTTCCACCTGCACAATCTCTCTCTCACGCCTGCCCTTTGCCCAACCCATGGCCCCACCCATGGCGTCTGCCACCGCCGCCACTACCATCTAGTGCCTATATACATGGGGTGGCCATAGAGTTTCCCATGATGACGCGCATGCGCAAAATGGAAGTGTGAACACGGCGCGGAGGATTGCCTGGGAGAAAGAGAGGGGGAGTGAGCGTAGGTTAGCAGACGCTCCCTGCTTCCGCGTTGCGAGTGGAGAGAGGGCGAGCGTAGGAGATGAAATAGACCGGGAGCCCTCTGCACATCAAATTGAGCTCTACCCTAAGCTGCTTCTCGTCTAAAAGCATGAGCGGCGGCAAATGTTTGCTGGGCACATGAGATTAAGAAACTTTGCGGCTAAAACATGAAGATAGCAAGCACAGGTCCGGGTTGACTGGCAGAACGTGGCAGAGGCCTTTGCCTTGCGTTAAGCGGTGTCAGGCTGGTGATGACAATGATGATGATATACACGCACAGCTATACATCACACACGCAGGACCACACAGGAAATACCAAGAAAACGACAAATGCCCCGTTTACGATGTCTTGAAATTTCATTGATACATCTTTAAATGACCCTTGAAAGTGAAGGTGTCCTTTGCGACTGTTTTACAGTAATTTGTAGCTTTGCGTCTTGTTACTAATAGGGGCACCCGTGGATGGTGGAGAATGAAACGATATGCAAGTGCTTTGAGCATGTCTCCTTCAGAAAAAAATAGAAAACAATGCCTGGCATAAGCAGCCCAAACCGCCTTGAGAGCAGTGCGAAAACAGAGCGAGGGGTGACGAATGACAGTCCTCGCCGGGAGTCAATCGGGGTTCTCTGACGACGAGAGTACTTGCTCGACAGGGGCTCCCGCGTGAGGTTGCACGACACGCCCCTGTCTACGTCAAACCGCCAGAAAATCTCGATTGGACCTGACTGCTCGAATGAGCCCTCACGCTTAATTTAAAAGCACATCAAAATATAGGCAACGCTCGTCACTAATAATCGGTCAGAATCGCCCCTCGTGCCGAATGCTCTCAAACAACGCAAGCATCTCGTGTATCCAAATTTGGCGTCACAGGTTCTTCAAGACCGAACAGGCTGCATCAAGAAACCAATGCGGTCACCGATTAAAAGCGTGGTCGCTTCGTTTCTAGAACCGCCAATGCGTCAAGTTAAGGCAAACGAGTGACGCGCCGGTCCTCGCTTCTCCGGTCGCAAAAAGTCACGCATTCTCCAAGACGAGGCAAGCCATTATAATTCACTCACGATCTTGAAGGCGTTCCAGCTACGGTCACCGTAGAGGGGCACGAACGTCCTGTTGCTGGCGATTATGTCCGAGTAGATCAGGTAGTCGCAGGGCATCTTCTTCTTCAAGTCCTCGGCCTCCTCGAAGTTGTAGCCGACCGTACAAAACAGCAGCGGCTTTCGCAAAGGCAGTTCCACCGTCGTAGTCGCAGGCGTAGTACCAGTTGCTTCGCCCTTCGCTGCGGCAGCGCACGCACTCTCAATGAAACACTCGAAAACAATCTCGGTTCATAAAGGTGCCCCTCATGATTGATTGATATGTGAGGTTTAACGTCCCAAAACCACTATATGATTATGAGAGACGCCGTAGTGGAGGGCTCCGGAAATTTTAGACCACCTGGGGTTCTTTAACGTGCACCCAAATCTGAGCACACGGGCCTACAACATTTCCGCCTCCATCGGAAATGCAGCCGCCGCAGCCGGGATTCGAACCCGCGCCCTGCGGGTCAGGAAAGGTGCACCTCCGTGTTAATGTCATGTGTGTGTGGCTAACACCAAGGTTGCCAGCCATTTTTCGGCCAGCTTAAGGCAGTACCTTTTTCACTGACTAGTGACAAGGTAAACTTTCAAATTATTTTACGTCACCACCCTATATACTGATCTAATCTGGCCGAAAAAGTTTCGAACATACCCTACGGTTGGCAACATTGTGTAAATACGCACGCGCGGACACGCAAGCACGCAGGAAGCATCCCGCACTTGCGAAGCGTCAAACGGGCATTTTACCGGGAAAACGGGCCAGAAGCGTGTGTACGCAACGCATCGGTCGCACTGTATACAACGCAGACATTCACACGTCTTGCACCTCATTTTCGTCTGCCGCCTATGCGCGCTATTCGCTTACGTTTGCTCCCGGTGCTAGTATATTGAAGCTCCCTACTATTTATTTACGTTTTTTTAAATCATGAAGTTCCATTTCCGAGCACGCTGCTTCTACATGAGTGGATCGAGACAGCCATAAACAGTCTAAAGATAGGTTTAAACACTGCATACATAGGCGAGTGCAAAGAGGGGTGGCCGGGGGGGGGGGGGGGGGGGGCAGCCTTTTGTCATCTAAAAGAGGAGGCAAGTAAGCCCCATACGTTTACAATAAGGGGGAGGGGGGTACCGGGAACTAGGGGGAGGGCGGAAAGTCAGCCCCATTCGTAGACCTAATAGGGAGGGGTGTGCTGCAACGAACCTTCGACCCCTGAAGGTAAACCTTGCGCACGCGTATGACTGCATTGACTGTCTTTGTGTACAGGCATCTACACTGTTAAATGGAACACGCGTGTGCAAAGCATGTTTAGATTTCACTATCTTACGGAAGCATAAGTGGCTTAGATATTCATCAGGCGACTGGTGGGTGATAGTTCTTATTTCTTTTGACATACTAGTGACCTGCATGGAGATCATTTCCACATCCACTTGCATGCAGTGAGGGGGCCATCGATATTGATGGTGTGCATTCGAGTGTTCCCTTCAACAACGGCCGGTACTGTACTTTTGTAAGGGTAGTACTTCGTTCTTTGAGACAGTGGGGCTTGTCAGACTGCTCAATTGGGTCATCTCTTTACGCCCTGCGCGCAACGCGGCAACGTGGCGAAAATAAGTGAGCTATTATGAACGATTTGAGAACAACCCGTCGAGATATCCGGTGCCCACTGAACTTACCAGCCTCTGCCTTCTTGAGAACTATAGAGAGAGCAGAAAAGAAATTATTAATAAAATCCGACCACCAATCCCAATGAAAGCACGTGGCGCTAGAAGTTTATATATTCATGAAACGCCATATTTTGTCATTCCTCATAACTGCGTGCGCGCTAACAGTTAGTTTTCACTTAGCGATAGCGTGAATGAATACTATAGGCTCAATATTGAATGACTAATATAAGCTCAATAGCGTGAATGAATACAATAAGTTCAACGAGCTCTTACATTTATTTGTTTCCTCACTTGTGAAAAGTGAGGAATCAACTTTTTAGACAGCGCGTGACAGGATCTTTACGGATGGGTAATTTTTGTGGCGATAGCAGTCGCGTATGACTTATGTGCTGTATCAACGCCTTCTTCTTTTTTCTCTCGTTTCTTCTACATGTGCGCCCCCATTTACATAAATGCGTGAAACAGGCGCCGCAACATGTAAGGCCGCGTGGTGTGTCGCACTTTTGCCTGTCTTGACGTCCTTGCGCTGGTATAACGTCGTAAATTTCCAGCAATCTCAAGCCACCAGCAACGTAATATAAGCAAACATCCCCTCTCCATGATGATACGGGGCGCGAAAAAACGACACACAACAGAGAAGAAGTACACAGACGACGCGCTACTAGCAACTGGAATATTTTATTCAGGAAACACCATTTATACCGCAGTGACGTCAACTTTAACCCAACGAATCGGCAAAAAACTAAAAATACATGCTCAGCATGCCTATAAGTAACGTTGCAGATAGGCTATCTCCCCTTCCTGCAGACTGATAGAGGGGTGGCTGATGCAATCATGCCCCTCCCTCTGGATAAAGAGGGCTTCTATAATCTCCCTCTCCGCTGAGCCCCTGTGCCTGTAGATTACAGTTGTCTGCTCAAAAACCGGCTTACAGTTCCCCTGATCGCATCCTCTGCAATGCATCGCCAGATGCGTGAACGGCCTTCCTATTAAAGAGCTGCTGTGCTCTCGCAACCGCACGTTGAGGCATCTACCAGTTTGCCCTATGTATGCCTTGCCGCACGACAGTGGTATTCTATATACAACACCACGTGCGCAAGGAACGAACTGCCTTACGTGCTTAATGGCACATCCTCTTTTTTCACACTGCTTTGGCCTACCTGTCTTCTTACCAACCGCTGAGCAGATGCGGCCCACCTTGTTTTCTGCGGAGAACACGAGATCCACCCCATACCTCGAAGCCACTCTCTTAAGGCCGTGCGAAAGCCAGTGGATATACGGGATTTTTGACACTCTTTTTCTTCCCTGCGGGACATTCGTGTCTAGGCCTGTCCCAGGCCGTTGCTTAATGGACTTTTTTTATTTTTTCGCAAGCAGCAGCTAAGACACTATCAGGAAACGCCGCGTCTCTTAGTCTTTCCACCTGCGCGAAAAAACTTATCTCCATAAGATGTGGGCATGATCTGTCCAACGCCGTTTTTAGGCACGTCATGGCAATGCCATTTTTTACTAGGCGAGAGTGCCCAGAGCTGTAATCAAGAAGCGGCTTCGCGGTCCTAGGGGAAAACATCCAACACACATGTTTTTGTTGAAATGACAGCTGCAAATCCAGAAAACGCAGCTTTCCATTCTTCGGCACTTCGCGCGTGAATGTCAAGCCCCGCCCCTTATTACCAAACACACTGAGCACTTCATCAACTCTGCTATCAAAGTTGTCTGAATTAATCAACAGCAAATAGTCGTCCACATATCTGTGGTTTTTGCCGATTCGTTGGGTTAAAGTTGACGTCACTGCGGTATAAATGGTGTTTCCTGAATAAAATATTCCAGTTGCTAGTAGCGCGTCGTCTGTGTACTTCTTCTCTGTTGTGTGTCGTTTTTTCGCGCCCCGTATCATCATGAACCAGCACCAACTCGCCCAACTTTTCACTTTACTGAGTATGATCCCCTCTCCAAGCATCTGATTGGTACAAGGAGACTGCTACTGCAGTCAAGGAGACTTCAGTAGCAGTCTCCTTGACTCTAGTAACAATCAAATGGCTGCAAGGAGACTGTTATAGCAGTCTCCTTGCGGCCATTTGCGAACTTGACATTGCGACCAGTTGCATGCACCCGTTCGAATGAGCCTTGACAGCGTATCACTGCGCCACGTCACTCCATATGCAATGCTAGCAGTACACGTTAGCATGCACTAATTAAGGTAGCATAGTGCTAATTACTTTTACTAAATAACTGGTAATATTGCTCATTGTTATATTATGTTTTGCAAGTGTAAATTGAAGGGTTCAATTTCTTTATTAGACACATTATTGATAACATACAATGATGCCAAGAGAAGTATAGGGGATGTTCTTAGGAGTAATTGTAATGTAAATGTGAAGAAAGGAAAATGGACGAAAAGATAACTTGTCATTGATAGTATTCGAACCCTGCGACCTTCGGATCTTTTCGTGCATTTTTCTTTCTTCACATTTACATTACTCCTAAGAACATCCCCTATACTTCTCTTGGCATCATTGTGTGTTAGTGGTCATGATTGCTGTTTTTTTTAAGTGGGCACCACGGAACCCAGGGGCTCCGCAGGCGTCTCCTCGGGGTTTCTCGAGCCAGTGATAAATTTTTCTTGGTTCCGAACTCGCCAAGTCACTTAGATGGCTTACAGGTAAGCTGCGAGTGATCTAACGAGTCTCCATAACTTGCGCCAATTCGTTGGTACAAGAAAAGTGAGTTTAGTTGCTCGTAAGTGAATATATTTATATATATACACTTGTTTTAGAACTTACTGCATGTGAATGTAGTTTGAACCGAATGAAATATTCTTGCAAGAAAGCGTACGGGAGATGAGGGGGGGGGGGGGGAGAAGTTTTTTGGTATAGTAAATGGAGCTAGGCAGTGTTCACCGAGACCAAAGTACTTGAGAAACCCAGTTATAAAAGACCAGCATTGAGCAACAACGTGTAAGTGTCTTCACAACATTATGACAACAAATGCGTCGAGTTGTACAAAACAATCTTAATTTCAATTAGACATCCGGAAACGTGTGGAATACGAAAAAGAGGCGGTATAAAAAAAAAAAGACGAAGGGTATTTTTCGTGCTCCACACGTTTTCGCGATGTGTCACCACCAACAAGTCCCTTTCTTACATCCTGTCAATCTAGACAGGCGTCATTCAATCCACCGACTTCGAGTATACAGGCGCGCACAGCTCGTGACAATCGATGAAAGCCGGGAAATACTCACTGAAAATCTTAGCCGCGATGAGACTAATGATGGCGACGAGCAGGACCGCGGAGCCGACCAGCAGGATGGTGCAGCACAGCTTCGCACTGCAAGCATAAACCATCGTCAACGCTTGGTCACGTGACCCGCCACGGTGGCCTAGTGGCTAAAGCAGTCGGCTGCCGGCCGACCCGAAGTTCGCATTTTTGATGGAGGCGAACATTTTTTAGGCCAGTGTGCTTAGATTTAGGCGCACGTAAAAGAACTGCGGGTGGTCTAAATTTCGAGAGCGCTCCACTATGGCGTCCCTCATAGTGATACGGTGGTTTTGGGACGCTAAACCACAACAATCATTATTGAATTATAATTTCGTCACGAAGTGATACATGGATGGCATCAGAACGAACATCGACACTCAACCATCTCTATCGGAGAATGGGAACGTCAGGCTATTCGCGCAAAGTATTGGCTGTATACACCCACAAGAAGGTTTCAACACGGTACATCAATCCTTCGAATCGGAGGTGACTCAGTTGTACCACTACTAGCCCTCTTTACACTCCTGTAGCAGCATCAAAGGACTCTCGACAGTCATGCTTTGCTGCTGTGGTGCGCAATACATTTCGAAGAAAAGAAAAAGCACCAACTATATATATATATATATATATATATATATATATATATATATATATGAAATAGTGCGTGCTTACCCGCCACAAGCTGGTGGCGCTGAAAAGAGCATTCATCACTCATCGATGGTGTCCAGGTTTTGTGTTTTATCTGTATTACTCTCGACTGTTAAGCGTCAAGAAGGGTGGTCACACGCGCTACGAAACCTATATACAGACACTATCGCAGGATCGCGCATCAAAGATCGGCGCTCATCCTCACATTCGCGCTGCGCTGGTAAGTTATACGACAGCTTTCGCTCTTTTTTTGATGCTCGCTGTCTAAAAATTGCCACCTTCAAATTACGCTTCAAGTCGAAACAACGTGCATATAAACGCATCTCGGCACCCGAAAATCGAGCCTCACACTCGTGCGAAGTAATGCGTACCAGCAACACCAAATGTGTCCGATTGTCTTCCTTCTTCGCACTCTCTCTTCTCCGTGTGTGTGTGCGTGTGTTGTGAGTGAATGCGTGTCTTGTGAGTGAGTGCGTGTCTTGTGAGAGAGTGCGTGTCTTGTGAGAGAGTGCGTGTCTTGTGAGAGAGTGCGTGTCTTGTGAGAGAGTGAGTGCGTGTTTGCGTGTGTGAGTGTTGTAAGTGAGTGTGTGAGTGAGTGTGAGTGTGTGTTCAGAGTGAGTGAGTGTGTTGTGAGTGAATGAGCGTGTGAGTGAATGTGTGAGCAAGTGTGTATATGTGTGTGCGTTGTGAGTGAGCAAGTGTGTGAGTGCGTATGCGCGCGTGAGTGTGTTTGTGTGTGTAGTGCGTGCGTGTGTGTGTGTGCGCGTTTGTGTTTAGAGTGAGTGAGTGAGTGCGTGTTGTGAGTGAATGAGCGTGTGAGTGAATGTGTGAGCAAGTGTGTATATGTGTGTGCATTGTGAGTAAGTGTGTGAGTGCGTGTGTTGTGAGTGTGTGTGTGTGTGTGCGCGTGTGTGTTTTGAGTGAGTGAGTGTTATGAGTGAATGAGCGTGTAAGTGAGTGTGTGAGCGAGTTTGTGTGCGTGTGTTGTGAGTGAGTGAGTGTGTGTGTGTAGTGCGTGCGTGTGTGTGTGTGTGTGTGCGCGTGTGTGTTTTGAGTGAGTGAGTGCGTGTTGTGAGTGAATGAACGTGTGAGTGAATGTGTGAGCAAGTGTGTATATGTGTGTGCATTGTGAGTAAGTGTGTGAGTGCGTGTGTTGTGAGTAAGTGTGTGTGTGTGTGCGCGCGTGTGTGTTTTGAGTGAGTGTGTGTTATGAGTGAATGAGCGTGTAAGTGAGTGTGTGAGCGAGTTTGTGCGCGTGTGTTGTGAGTGAGTGAGTGTGTGAGTGAGTGAAATTTCATTGGCCTTGCTTGCTGAAAAAAACCTTCAACTTACACCCAACGAACCTGTCAAAAGCAATATCACGATCGCTTGTTCTCTCTGGCCTGAGAAATTATTTGTAGACTTGAATGTTTCCGGCCAAGGACTCTTCAGCTTGCGTCAACTGTCGGTCGCACAATTTTGATACCGCAAGTTATTGTATGTACATTGTTTCTCACAATAACGGATAAGAAAGGATGTATTGATTCCGCCAGAAGGCCAACTGAATTCACTAACGCAAATGCATGCAGCAGCTAAAACAGCTAAGAATGCCGAGCTAATGAGGAAGGCTTCCGGAACAATTTACAAAGTGCGAATATGCAGCTTACCGACAACTACGTGCGGTACCTGAGGGCCTGAAATTAAACGAAAAGATATTTATTCTTCATCTTTCGCTTATCGCAAAATCATCGACAATTGCTCGCGAAAAAAAAACAAAAACACGGCATCGTGCCAGTTACAAATGTCTTCACAAGGAAATATCAACGATAAATCCCGCCCCACTTAGCAGATGCAAAATGGCTGCATTTTTATCACCACACAAATTTTGTGCAAAATAAATGCCATTGTATTGCCAAATAATACAAAGCCAAATATATTTATTGGGAGCATAATTTTCTTTCGAACTTCGTATGATGCACCAGTAACTGTCAAGTCGTAAGGTTGAAGCAATTGTGAAGCACAGTATATCGTGAACATGGACCAAAATACCTGCACTACTTAAGACAACTTTAAAGCAAGTTTAAGTGAAACGGTTACAGCACTCGTGAAGATTGTTATATTCGTAATTTTAGTTGCATATATCGGAGCTCACACAACTTTCTAGCCCTTGTCTAAAAAAAGATACAAGTTTGAAAACGTTGATACCGTGTAAACCTGTCTTTTTATTCTACTCATCTTGCGCTGATTTCTTTTTGAGTGTGTGTTTACGCTTTTTTATGTACTTTTTTTCTGAAGACTGTCTGCATTGTATTATTTATTTTTATTGTTTTATTTTGCGTGCGCCTGCACAAAAACCTTAACGTTGTTCCTGGGCATGTTAATATATTATTATTATTATTATTATTATTATTATTATTATTATTATTATTATTATTATTATTATTATTATTATTATTATTATTATTATTATTATTATTATTATTATTATTATTATTATTATTATTATTATTATTATTATTATTATTATTATTATTATTATAAACGTAATTAGATCCGTTTTACTTTCACTATCGCTTTCCCTTAGTAAATCACTGATAGCAGCAATAAAAAACATTGAAGCCCATGAAAGTAAATCCGCTTCATATTCAGTAATATGATTACGATCACTTTCAGTCCAACCTTCTATATCCACGACACAGTCGATGCAAAAGCACTAACGTCATTCTTGCTGAACACAACTACCCACGTCGTTCAATGGCAATACCGGAGGGACATTCATGTGACCCGAGTAGATGATTACCGTCTTGTATTACGTCTGAATTATGACATAGTTTCTAGAGGCGAGAACACTAGGAAAATATAAGAAACAGTTAAGGAAAAGTGCAGGGACAGCACGAACACAAACATAAATTGTGATAGAAATTTAGAGTAACAAGTTTCTTACCGACAGCTCCTTTCCCTGAGATAAACAATAGGACAAAGAATCAGTAAACAATTGCTTTTTTTTGTTTGTTTTTACAAAAGGATTATCTACACATGCACGAAAAAACGATACGGCTGAATAATGATAGCCCCGCGCTATCTCAAGTGTCTTTAGAAATTGATCGGAGTATACGCAATTACATCGACAACGGTACGACGCATCACGCAAGAAAAAAAAAAAACAGCAGACCACGATAGCGCGACTACAACCCTTCTCGCACACAACATTAATAAAAACTGACGGTCGTCAGAAGATTATAAGTGGTGTTATATGTAGTTAACCATGATATAAATGTAAAACAAATGTAAAGTAAACACAAAGACAACTTGTCGCCAGCGGAGACCGAAACCGCGACCTTTAAATTACGCCTCTTATGCTCTATTACCAAGCTACGGCGACGGTCGTCCTATACCGTCTACTTGATCGGGCATATTTGTGCATTCAAACGTGGAAGTGTTAATCGGCGCCGTCCGTGACCACGATGCAAAAACTTTTTTTTTTCTTTGCTTGCTATAGTGTTTCGCAGCCCGTGTTCCTGTTACGAGCTGGCAGTTGACCAGTAATCCTTCTCGAACTACCTGAAGTCATCAAGCCTATTAATAGCAGCCTGTCATCACACAATGCTAATTGCGCAGCGCGTGTGGCGAAAAGCTCCGTACCCACCACAAAGTTCGGTACACCACAATTCTTCGTTTCGATGCAGCATCGATAAAGTGCACAAAATGCAATATGGATGGTGTACACTGCAAATCATTTCACACCCTTAAGGGTGAATTTTTCAATAAATCACCCATCTTACACCTATTATTTCTGCCAAACTTATCCGCATGGGTGTAAGTTCTGCAATTCCACCTTTTGTACGCCCATTTCTCATTTTTAGGTGTATTATAGGTATATGTTAGCAAGTTACACTCAAGGGTGTTTCCTTGAACGTTACACCTATCATATATGTATATAGTTTAGAGCATCAATACATATCACATCTCAACGGATGCAATCAAACCGCATGCCTAAAGTCTGGTGAAAAGATCGATGTTGCGGCATTCGTTTTCATTTCCCATAATTAATTCGCCAAAATATATTGTGCTATGTATTATATTTATTAAACCACCCCCTATTTATTATATTCAGAAGATTCCTCACATGTTCAATGACTTAATTCATGAGTTAACTTTTTGGGATTCCCACTAAAAATATTTTGCTGCCGCTTATGTTCATTTTTCCCTAATTCTTACAGAGACATCAGTAAAAGAGATTATTTTGCACTTAAACATAACATGAAACGATTACACACGGTTTTAGACAGGCTATCGTGCGCGCTTTCTCATTGGAAATCACACTAAGTTTTTTGTACCAGAGGTCCTGATTTATTAAAGACGATAGTCTTTTTTGGGGACCTTCAACGCAAAAATTTTGGTCTGCCTGCCTGTCTGTCTGTCTATCTGCTTGTACATTTGTCGGTTTGTCCACTCTATACGGCATCTGGTACTTGAAATGGCCGACCTCATCCGCAGCGCCCACCAGTGTTGCTCAAGATTGAGCGTTCATGCTTGTGCAATCGTCAATTAAAAAGCCATCATTGCGCATGTCTGTGGCACCATAACAACACGTATATATTCTGCATGTGCGTCTTTTACTAGAAAAAGCATACATTAGTAATATTAAGGGCCGTAGCGCTTATCACGCTGCGCTGACCATGCAATGCTTGCACGGAACAGGGAGTGTTTCCAACGCTTTGCTAAGGTGGTGGAATCTGCCCGTCGCCTTGCGTTCTACACCTTATCACCTCCGAGATGGGCGCGCACACCCCTATCAAAGCCACACGCTTTGTTTTCTAGGAAGACTGCCAGATGGCGCTCATGTCTCACGTGCGACATGATTTGATGTTCTTTTTCGCCTTAGCTGTACGCTCGAGGCACTCAAACGCAGTGCCTACACAATACCACTCACCGACTTTCTTGCGCAGAACACCAAATAAATGTCCTGTTCACTCTCTCCACACGCAAGACTATCGTCTTTTGACGACATTTGCAGAAACATGGAGATACGGGGCCAATTTTTTACAATGGGGGTCCATATATTTCCTCACACTGAAGTATTTCGCATCAATACACGTGTCCCTGATTTATTCAGTGAGTTATATTTAGATCTATGAACATGGGTAAGTTCAAATTGAATGTTTGTAGTATTCGCATTGCCACGAAACTAGGCATGTTTGCAATTAACAGGCTAAGCTTACTCTGATGCAGCTGCTGTGCACGCATGCTGCGCCGCAGGACAAGCTTGGCGCACATACGCTAAGCACGGGTGAACTCTTCCAATGGGTCGCACCACTCTGTGGGCACTTAGTGCTTTTTTTATAGTTACTTGAAATTCACGTTTGCGCGTCGTATAATATACACGTGAACGATCGTAGACAACACTAGCACAATGTACCCGTGCCACAAAGATGGAGAGTAGTTGACTAATTGCAGCATTGTAATTGACACTTGTTACTGTCGCGTTACAATGCACTGATAATCGCACATTGGTATGCTCACACAAAATTTAAGACTTGAAATAAAAGCAAGCGTCCTTCATACTTTGTCGGTAAAAAAAGCAAAGCCCCCGGTTCTTGCTGATTGGCAGAGTGTTATTTAAAAGAAGCTAATAGCACAGCAGGGGTGTTGCTAGGATTTATGCGTGCAAGGGAACAGAAAGAGGAAAAAAGGGGGCCTGGCGCAATTCGTATGTACATTTTTGCCTGTAGTTGCATACGTGCGGATTCAAATCGCAAGCTTTCTTTTTTTTGCGAAATGGGCCAAATCCTGACCCGAAAGTAGCTCACATGACACTCAATTGGCTCATACATACGTTCACGTTTCCTCTAAAACAGTAATATTAAAACATTATTTATAAATATTACTGTTCTAGAAGAACGTTGATAGTATGTATATGTCAAGGCAGCGTTAGTTGAGCTTGTTTCGGTTCTAGATTTGCCCCATTGTGAATTAAAAAAATATCTCCTCAAACGAACATAAAAAAGGGTGGGAGATGTGTCAAACATGGAACGACCTCCTTGCCACCCTTCCCTAACTTTTTATTTATATCTATGTTCCGCAAGTAACAAATTTTGACTCCGAAATGTCGAAACAACGCCGCAATAACGCCTCACCCGGGAAAAAAAATGTACATTACGAAGGCTACGCATTTGCCGCCTGCACACTTCAGTGGCAAAAAAAAAAAGACATTGAAGCTCTGCTAGCAAATAAATATGTTGTCAAGCATGAAATATTACACTATATCTTGGAGGCTTGGCATAGCTTGGAAATTATATCATAAAACGGTACTGCTATGTGTTTCGGTTTCGGTTTTGAGGTCTCGGGGCAACTGCGCATCGCCATCGTCAACAGGCAGACTTTGAATTGGGTGGTAACATGTCGTGTGCGTGTTCGCTGCAGGCTGACGGTGGTTTATTATTTTACTATTCTCTTGCTTTGTCAGGGACGCGTACTTATACGGCTTGCACAGTTTAACTTGTGCTTACAGTAGATACAGTACGTGTCACTGCAATCTGTGGCGTGTCGGCAAGTACAGAACAACTTCGGTGCGGCGGAGTGTGTGTTCTCTGTCAACGGCTTTCGTTGAAGCTTGTGCCCGCCGCAAGCTAAGTGTTTTCGATCAAGCAATCAACGGACTGTACGCTGGGAGCTACATGGAGAATGCTTTTGGATTTCGTGCTATTGCTGAAAAGGTAAGCTTTCGTGTATGCGAACAACGAAGTGCAGAAGTGCGTGCCTGCCTGCCAACTCCCGATTTGCCCGCGATACTCGTGATTGCAGGAAGCGACCGTCTCATGGCGTCGGTATCTTCGTGACCTTCGCTCGCTGTGTGCTTATCAGCTGTGATGTCTCAACAGTCGCAGTGTTCGTGAACCTCGCTTTGGGGCATGGTTAAAGAAAACGGGGGGATGTGCCCCGCGCAGATAAACCTTACGGCATTCGGCAGTGGGTGAGAAAACAAGGGGGGGGGGGGCTTAGCGAGCCGAGGTGGGCGAAATAAATGGCATAATAATAATAATAAAAACGAAGCAGATCAACGGTAAAAGAGGCGCCAGTTGTCAGTTAGGGGGACTGCAGTGGACAAATGGGGTGCGTTTATTACGCGGGAGAAAAAAAATCCAGATTTCAATGACTGAAGATAGGGGTGCGTTTTTAATGCGAGTAAATACGCTATTTAAAGCAACAATTGTAAAATACTTAAACTTTATATCAGTACCCCTTTGATGCCTGCGCTTTGCAGCGGCGTGACGTGTTTTGTTAAAAATCGTGTAGCTAACCAAAGAATTTATATGTACCTTGTTTAATCAGTGATTCGCGCTTTTTATGCCTTGCTAGGTTTGTTTATATTTATACTAGTATATCGTAAATAATCAGGATATAGAAATATTGATCTGCTTTAATAAGGGATTGAACAGCCACACTTAATTGCACACATCTTTTTGCATTTTTGCACCATTGTACAGCGGCACATAGAATATTGTAGAATAGAATATTTCTGTATATTTTGGTGTAGGGTTTTGCGATGTGGTTACATATGAAAGCTTAGCCAAAGTGTACCAACAAACACGCACACAAAACTTTCAGTTAGACTGATACAGAACAGATGATAATGGTGTAGGCATAGTTAGCCACTAAAGAACACGCTCGCGAAAAACAAAACGAGGATGCCGACACAGGTGGCTGTAAATGAAAGCAGGCAGACCTAACAGATCTTGTCTGTTTCATGCATTTTGTCTGTGCAGGTTTCATCCTTACGAATGTAAGCACACTGATCCAACTAATAAGCCCTCCATGCATATATTCCTGTTCCTGTTAGCTACTTCTCCAATATGTGGTGCAATTTTTAAATTACACATATTTATGGTCCAACAGTTCAGAGCATATTGAGCATATATTTAACTTACTTGTGATACATTATCTGTTGCATGGCTGTTTTTATGAATTAAAAAAATTCAACTGCGAATGAGCTGCTTATGCATGCACTCGAAGAATAGGATTAGCACGTCTTATTTATTTTTGAGAGTAGTCAGTTTTACTCGTGGCCTAAAGTAATCATTTTGTTGACCAATAAGCAACCTGTGAAAGACATAAAATTATCGAGTACACCAAATTTATGTAACTGGAGAAGAAATTTAGAGGTGAGCTTCCACAAATACACAGTGCTGTTTTTCCAGCAGCAGTTGTCATATTGTAAGTGCTGTTGATCCTTCCATATTGGGGCTTGCTCGATGTTTTACACTATTTTCACACAGTAGATTGTACATCTGTGATGTGTACATATCTACACAACGATCCTTCAAAGTAAATGATAAATATTGCTACTTTTCTGTCTGAACGGGTTTATATAATATTTTGTATCAACCATTGTAGTGGCCTATTGGTTAGGGTATTCTAGCTTAGCAAGAAAACTTGGTATAAACGCTGAAATTTGAGCTTCCCAGTATATTTCAAGCTTCTTGGTAGGTGCATGATTCAAGAGAGAAGCACTTTTTCACCACCACCACGGTGGTGAAAAAACCATACTCAAACATGGCACTTGCATTCGTACACTAATATGCACAGATGCTTGTAAACGTAAAAGTGAATAGTGGTAAAGCTGAAAGTGGAGAAGCTGGAGCTTTTTATTATATGACACATTATAATGAGGTTCTGATTGTTCCCAGTATTTTTAAATGCTTAGTTGAATGTTGTGCATCTCTTACATGCAGAATGTTGAAAGGAAAGCACACTACGTCTTCTACGATGGACTGGGTGCTGACAATGCAGTGCACTCTTCATCACAACCTGAAAGCAGCTGTTCCGGGCTCACGACCTCACTCAAAGGGTCGCAGCAGTGGTGGACGCTACACATAGGGTGCACCAAATATCTTGTACATTTTAGGAACATTCCTCTGATGGGAAAGGCTTCATCTCAAGCTATGTGTCCTATATACCTATTTATATTTTCAATATAAGTATCAGTTTGCCATCAGATCAACAGCAGTGCGTGTAGAAAACTGTGTACAATGCATAATATTACAGTTGTATGAAAAACTGGAGATGGCCTAGATGTCGCCAGCTT
Organism: Rhipicephalus microplus; assembly: GCF_013339725.1. Classification (NCBI taxonomy): domain Eukaryota; kingdom Metazoa; phylum Arthropoda; class Arachnida; order Ixodida; family Ixodidae; genus Rhipicephalus; species Rhipicephalus microplus. The sequence goes on from NC_051174.1 coordinate 133,023,515, forward strand.
AAAAGGTTGATCCACTAATGGGTCAATCCAGGCCAAACATCCCAGCTATTTTAGCGACCATCTCAAATGTATTAAAAAATTGTGATGATTTACTGCATTGAAAACAGTGAAACAGTAAAATAATTTCAAAAGAAAAAAAAATTTTCGGTCACGTAGTTGCCTTCTGAACTTACTGGAATGTCGTTTCAGTGTGGTTTGTGGGAAGGTAGTTTAAAAGTACTGCTCATTGCTTCGATACCGAAATTTGTCTACATCTTAAGTACAAGTTCATGTGTAAAGTGTTTGAAGCGCAGTAATATTAGTGCAATTTCACTGGCACATATGCCTCCAAGACTAACAATGTGCTTGATACGACTGGTTGGTGCTGTATGGTACACAAAGAAAGTGCTTAACAGCGCAAATGACAAGAAAGAAAAGATGAGACGAGAACAGAGCCCTGAACAAACAACCAAAGTTTATTGCAAACCAACTGTAATATACAGAAAACAGAATCTGCGCATATCCACGCATTATAAGCAGAATTGCACATACATGCACCATACGGCCTACCTTATCGACAACCGGTCATATAAGTGGACCCCAGATAACTAACTTCACAGCAGTTAAAAAAATTGAGGGTGCGCTAAGACAGGAAGCGCGAAGTTCTTGAATATAGAAAGCTTCACTAATTTCGTGCTCGCGCCCATTTTTATATCCTTTGTGATCAAACACTTGTCAAGAATTGGCTGTCAACAAGACTTATTACAATGGTCTACCAAGTGGCTGGGAATGAAACCTTTTAGAGAGTTAGCATGCTCCCTCAACCGATCATTCATGCATCGCCCTGTTTGGCCGATGTCCACAAGTAAATAATATTTTGTAGAGAATAGCTAAAACACATTCAACATGGTGCATAGCGTGTTTCTTAGTGCATGCTTCTTTCTCAGGTCCTTCGCTGTTGACCCTGCGACATAGGCCAGCGAGCTTGTCACGTGCGCACAACTCAACTCTTACACCTATTTTTCCAGCGACCTTCTTTAGCCTTTGGGAAACTCCGTGTATGTAGGGAATAAAAGCCTTGCTAGAATGAGGCTTGTTGAGTTAGCTGTTGCTTTGTCTCTTATCAACCACTCTTAGTGACGTTAGGAGAGTCTCCGCAATGGAAGTTAGCTCGGGATTAGAAAAGCCTCCTTGTTGAAGGCAGTGAACTTGGAGCTAGAAACTGCACTCTATCTGGCGGTGACAAGAGCCAGTTAAAATTGCCTTTAGGCAGGAAAAAGCGATGCTTCACTTGACCAGCTTAGAATGGGCGGACGTAACAAGGAGGTTTTTTCTTGAGCATGACTCGTACCGCCAACATACATGATGAACAAAAAAAAGCATTTCTAATTCTAGACATTGTAGCTTGTCGTCAGAAATAAACTCCGACATTATTTCTAGTTTCTTCATTTCACACCCGAATACGTCAAATATCTCATCGGTGGTTCGCCGAGGGTCAGATTGGTAGATGCGGTAAAGCACTAAAAAGTCGTCAACGTAGTCGAACACTTTAACTGTACTCGTGTGATCAAAGTTAGCCATGAGACTTCTTTCATACCGCGCGAGTAAAAAGTCACAAAGAATCGGTGCTAAACTTGAGCCATTGCACACAACTGCACCGGTGAGATATTTGACATTTTTTGGCGTGAAATGATGCAACTGGAATTAAAGTCGGAGTTCAATTCATGACGACAAGTTACGATGCCTTGACTTGGAAATGCTTTTTTGGTTGACCATGTATATTGGCGGTACGAACCTTGCTCAAGGAAAAGCCTTCTTTTTATGTCCACTAATTCTAAGCTAGTCAAGCGAAGCATCGCTTTTTCCTGCCTAAAGGCAATTCTAACTGACTCTTGTCACCGCCTGATAGAGTGCAGTTTCTCGTTCTAAGTTCACTGCCTTCAACAAGCAGGCTTTTCTAATACCCTGCTAACTTCTATTGCCGAGACTCTCCTAACGTCACTAAGATTGCCTGTTAAGACACAAAGCAAGAGCTAACTCAACAAGCCTCATTCTAGCAAGGCTGTTATTCCCTACGTACACGAAGTTTCCCATAGGCTAAAGAAGGTCGCTGGAAAAATAGGTGTAAGAGTTGCGTTGTGCGCACGCGACAAGCTCGCTGGCCTAAGTCGCAGGGTCAACAGTGAAGGACCTGAGAAAGAAGCATGCACTAAGAAACACGCTATGCACCATGTTGAATGTGTTTTAGCTATTCTCTACAAGATATTATTTACTTGTGGACATCGGCCAGACAGGGCGATGCATGAATGATCGGTTTAGGGAGCACGCTAACTCTCTAAAAGGTTTCCTTCCCAGCCACTTGGTAGACCACTGTAATAAGTCTTGTTGACAGCCAATTCTTGACAAGTGTTTGATCACGGGGGATATAAAAATCGGCGCGAGCACGAGATTAGTGAAGCTTTCTATATTCAAGAACTTGGCGTTTCCTGTCTTAGCGCACCCTCAATTTTTTTACCTGCTGTGAAGTTAGTTGTCTGGGGTCCACTTATATGACCGGTTGTCGATAAGGTAGGCCGTATGGTGCATGTATGTGCAATTCTGCTTATAATGCGTGGTTATGTGCAGATTCTGTTTTCTGTATATTGCAGTTGGTTTGCAATAAACTTTAGTTTTTTGTTCAGGGCTCTGTTCTCGTCTCATCTTTTCTTTCTTGTCATTTGCGCTGTTAAGCACTTTCTTCGTCTACTACGCCTACAAGAACTTAGCCAACATGTGTTATGAATGTCTGACTAATGAATACTAACTACACAAAAGGTATATTTTGAGGAATAATATTATGAGACTTCTTAAGCTGCTAAACATTACGAGAAAAAATTACGAGTTTCGCAGAATCGTCATTTTCGTTTATATTGAGACCCGATTTGCACTGTAGAGTGGTCCAAATAAATATGACCTTCAAACCTAAATCGAAAGAAAAAAAAAGGTATTTTCATGTGCCAATTGTTATTACATTTTTTTGTTTTAAGGAAGAAAAGTTTTGAACTTTCCCATTGATGAAAATAGGAAATTTCAAGGTGGCAGCTGTCGTATGACGAAATGGGAAGATAGGCACCAATGGGAATGCTAAAAAAATATTTTCTTCCTTAAAAGAAAAAATTCAATGATAGTATATGAAAAGAAGTGTTCATTTGCTTTCAATTTATGTATAAAGGTGATTTTTAGTTAAGCCACCACATGGCGTAAATTGCATCTGAATATGATCAAAAATTACAATTTTGTAGAATTTATGATTTTTTCTCATAAAGTTTACCAGCTTGATAAGTCTCAAATATTTTTTTCTCAAAATATACCTTGCGTGGAGTAGGTATTCACTACACAGATATTCATACAAACTGCAGTGTTACAATAAAGAAATTGCAAACATAGCACATTTTGGATAAATTCTTAGAAGCATATGTGCCAGTATAGTTGCAATAATATTACTGAGCTTCAAACACCTTACACAAAAACCTTTACTCAACATGTAGACCAAGTTTGGTATAGAACGTACTTTTAAAATAAATTTTTTCACACACACCCAAACGACATCCCGGAAAGTTCCGACGGCAACCTTGCGACCAAACATTTTTTCTCTCCGAAATATCCTACCGTTTCACTGCTTTCAATACAGTTAATCAGCACAATATTTTTCGAATGCATTTGAGATGGTCGCCAAAACGGCTGGGTGTTTAGCATGAAATCACCCTAACAGTGTGTCATGAGTGTGTCAGAAAAAGGTCCTATGCTTATTAAGCCCTTTATTTACCAAAAAATATACTGAAAGTGCCTCCTCTGAAGCACTGTATAGTGCCGCTTTTTTCACAGTTCTAAGGGAACTAACTGCACGTGCTATTGTTGTTTACATGTGCAGCAGCAGCATTAATATGTAGTAGAACTCGCTGTTGGGATAGTTGGTGCATGTTTGCATTAAATATTAGTCAATTTTGCACCAAAATGACGACCACACAAACGAAGAAAACACATAAACGGAATGGGCACTCATTTGCAATTGTTGATTTCTTGAGGAAATAGGCTGATATAAACCCACTTTTTGTCAACGCTTGTGCAACCTACTCGGGCCGTCCCTTACCTAATCACGCTATAGGACACATGATCGCTAGATACCGTGCTTCCAGCTCATACATGATGAGTGAAGTTTTGCTAACGCAATCGATACCCCTTTTCTTTTGTGAAAGCCCATCAAAATGGCTCTTGGTGTGAATCCACATGAAGTGACATGTGCTCTTAAACGGGCACCGTCGTTATTCTTTGCCATAAGGGCGTGTTCCCTCGCTCGATCATTGACGCAGCGCCTAGTCGTCTGGCTAACATGTGTCTTTCTGCACGATAGGGGTATTTTGTAAACCACTTCAGTGGAAGACTTCGTGAATGGCCACGCATGCTTCTTTTTACAGCCTTTCAGCTGCTCAGCATGATTTTCAGCGATGCACCGGTGCAATTTTGCTAGTTTGTTAGGGGCACGAACACGATCAGTACTTCATGCCGGCTCGCCACCTTTTTAAGGTTGTACGTATGGATATATAGTATATTATGAATATAAGGTACAAACAGCTGCTAGTGAGCACCCGTCCTGTTCATGTGTTTTCTTCGTGCGGTCGTGGTTTTGACGTGAAATTGACTATTCAATTCAGGCATTCATGTCTATTCACAGCACATGTTTAATGTCTGTAGCAAAATATTACATGATATTTTCGTGTTCATATTTGCATGTTCAAGAGAACAGCAGCCGTGCCAATTGTGTCAATTGGATACAATTTCCTAATTTTGCACAAAACCATTATGAAATGCCCAACCAGCCTCAATTATTTCTCATTACTGTTAATTTTATCAAGAAACATAAAATTCATTATTCAACTTAAGTTTGCGCATCACCATCCAATTGATTGCTGTGTGCAGTTTAATGTCCTAAAGCCACCATTTGATTATGAGACGCTTTAGGGGAGGGCTCCTGAAATTTCGGCCGCCTGGGGTTCTTGTGCACCCAAATCTAAGGAAATGGGCCTACAGCATTTCCGCCTGCATGAAAAATGCAGCTGAGTACTTTGGCGACTAAACCATCAAGGCGGGGTCATCATCATCTAATCTAATACAGATGTGCCAACCGTAATTATAACTTTTAATTGGCTATATTCTAACCTCACAGCAAAAGAAAAGAGTAGAACGGTTTAAAAGAAAGTTCTCCCCCCCCCCTTTCTATGACGTCCATAACGCTTTTTAAGTCGCTTTTGCCAGAATACGCTTTCGCTCTGCGGAAAAATGCTTTTTGATTTACAGGACACAAAATATTTTTGTCCCTATATTACTCTGCCATGCAGATGCCATTCAATAACGAGTACTAGTATAAGTGCTGGCCGTCTTTCAGAGTGATTTATGAGGTTTTTGCAGCCTTAAGCGACGATAAAGAAAATCGTATGCCACTTTTTTTCTTTTCGCCACCCCCTTGAGCTCCTCCTTTACGAATATCTGGAATTTCTGGGTCGCCTGTCAAACAGTTGGACAAGCTCACCAAATGCTACTGCGAGTTTTACACTCGTATTTTAGAACGTCCCTTAACTAAATGCTTCACCTTGACTTGAGAAAATTGATTCCAGCGCAGTCTCTAGGCAGAGCAAGTCACTCAATATCAGGGATAATCTGCTGCAATTCTCAAGAAACGCAGCGTCATTTTTAGACAAGCGGTGGCGCTGTGCTCAGCTAGTATAAGTGAAGGATGAGATTCGAGTCGAGGAGCATTCGTATATAGGGAGGATAGCATTGTTTGCACTGTGGGACAGTTCAAGAGTGCTTTTGTTAAAATAGCTGCACTTTGAAATAGCTGCATTTTGAATGAATTAGCATATGTCAAATAATTTTACATATACTTTTTTGTGTGTGGGATTCAGTTTAATTTGTTGTACTACTGTAAATTTGGAGCCCCACGCTGTGGTCTAGGGGCTATGGTACTCGGCTGCTGACCCCCAGGTCGTGGGATCGAATCATGGCTGCGGTGTCTGCACTTCCGATGGAGGCAGAAATGCATTAGGCCCGTGTGCTCAGATTTGGTTGCACCTTAAAGAACCCCAGGTGTTTAAAATTTCCGGAGCCCTCCACAACGACGTTTCTCATAACCATATGGTGGTTTGGGGACGTTAAACTGCACATATCAATCAATGCTGTAAATTTGAAATTTCAAGCTCAAAAATGCTGTGTTTGTTTTTCCTGAAACCTGCTCCAAATTTAGATTTTATCCCTAGAAAAGCAAGATATGATGCTCCAAAATATTGCTCCAGATGGTAGCTTGGCTGCTCCACCTCTGCTAGCTGTAAGTGGTTACTCTTTCACCCTGCTTTTGTGTGCCCATTTTGTGTTCTTTGATGTTGCATTGATTCAGGGGGACATATCATGTGATGCGCTTGATATTTTACATCTTTAAATCAATTATTCTGCGTGGTTAGTATCTAGTGACACTGTTAAGCTATTGTAATTTTGCCTATTGTTTTCACACCTGTATTATTGTTTCCCCAGTATTCTGAATGTCTGAACACACAAGGGTTATTGTGAAATGAAAATGCCATTCTAAGACTGTTTTGTCATTACATTAGTTAGAATACCACTAGCCTTGCATAATATGCATAAGGCATGCCACAACACATGCAAACTGTGGCGTATCATTGTGGTAATTGTAGTGTGCATTGATATATTATTTCAGTATGTTGGTGAAACAAGGCATGCTGCATTGCACTACTCTTCCTGCTGTTTGTAGGCTTCACTGCACTGTGCTTTTGTGCTGCATTGAAGCATGTTAAAATTAGTTCTTAAGTGCAAATAAAGGCTCTTTTGTTGTACTTTGATATGTATGCATTGGTCGTTAGAGCTCCATGCCGTACCATTGACGTCTGATTTCCGGTCTTCTTTTGTAGCAAATGGCATTCTGCTTTGCACAATTGAAAAAGGCTTTTGATTAAGGTACAATTTGTCTCTGAATCCTGTATGTGCTCTGTGCCTAATAAAATAAAGCTTGATTTCGTTTTGCACAATGGCATGACTTTGTGAATGTTGTGTTATGTGTGGCAGCTCATTTTGAGTGATGCCTTTGCATTAAGCTAGGATTACGTGTTATATGCCGTGCTTCATATATGCACCATAAAAGCTGTGCTAAGGCCAGGATTACCACACTGTGGCAGGAGCCACTACGATAGGACATCTGCACATGAATGGTCTAGCTAAAGGGTGAGCTTTCACGTGCTTCCACAGGGGCTTACTGGAAAGGGGTAACTTTCGAATTATGGTATTTTTTGCATGGGTGTTGGGGCATTATTCAGCATGAACACCCCCACACCCTTTTTGCTGTTTGAGCAATTACACCCCTACACTACTTTTGTTTTTTAAGGGTGTTAGGGTGTCATAGCAATATTACACCCTTACGCCCTTAAGATTACTTGGGTACATTCGCTTTTACACCCTCACTCCCTTAAGGCCACTTGGGTGTACATTTGTCTTTACACCCTAAAAAATGTTTGTGCCATAGGGTGTAAATTCGGAAATCCGCCCCACGATATAGGTGTAGTCCTGCTTGATACACCCATTTCGTGGGGTGTTGGGGTGTGAGTTATAGACACTATAAAACACCTATATGGGTGTAATTTAGTTTACAGTGTAGAGCGCGCCTCTCATCTTCAGAAAGATGAACCAGTGGATGCTTCCCTACTTCACGAAATACATGATTTACGTCGAAGTGGATACCGTACACGTACGTGTACTTGTATTAGTTGTACCAAGAGAGTGTCGAACGGTCACTAGAAGCATGGCATCCGAGATTCCGGGCGCCGTGCGCCCGCCATCTCGGAGGCCACGCTAAAAGAGACGCTTTTCCAGCTTTCGCCGTGACTACGTTGTGCGTTCCGCGCAGGCCTGGCGTTTGTAGAGCCATCTAACGGTAACTTTTTTAGGTGGCTCCTTTACGAACCATCTACAGACACCGTTTGGTCGCTTTCTTTTGAAGCATCTGATTGATGATATGCGGGGTTTGCCATCCCAAAACCACTATTTGATTATGAAAGACGCCGTAGTGGGGGGCTCCGGACATTTCGACCACCTGGGGTTCTTTAACGTGCACCCAAATCTGAGCACACGGGCCTACAACATTTCCGCCACCATCGAAAATGCAGCCGCCGCAACCGGGATTCGATCCCGCGACCTGCGGGACAGCAGCCGAGTACCTTAGCCACTAGACCACCACGGCGGGGCCTTTTGAAGCATCTTCAGTAGCTCCTTTAGGTAGCTTCTTTTTCGGTTCCTTTGTGAACCATTAACGATAACTCCTTTAGGTATCTCCTTTATGAACTATCTACGGTAACTACTCCACGTAAATCCTTCAGTAGTTTCATTATGAACCAGCTACAATAACTCGTTTAGGTATAGCTCATTTATGAGCCATCTAGGATAACTCTTTTGCAAAGCTCCTTCAGCAGATCCTTTAGTAGCTCACTTATAAATCATCTACAGTGACTCCCTTATTCAGGAGTTCGACGAAACCCCATCTGTTGGGGTCAGACATAGCAGAATAAAACAAATACAACGACCGAGGTGAAATTCGCAAAAATTTCTGAAGATGATGCAGTGTTACTTCATAATTTAAGCACCCGACGTATTCCGGGAAGAGTTCTTTCTTGTTTACTTTTACACTTCTTATAGTGTGCGTCACTCTCCTTAGAACTGTATTATTTTTTATCCTGACAGGCTGTGCTGGTAATACTTCTAAATATGCCGTAAGCTTGATTTGTTTCCCTTTTCTGTGAGCTTGTGTGCCTTACGGCTCCATTTGTGATTGTAAATTTGAAACTGTATATTATCCACCTGCATGGTCCTTTGTGACCGCAGTATACTGTAAATAAATAAAATAAATAAATACGTTTCGGCTCCTTGCATGGGAGCCTCGTTCACAAGATTCATTGTGAACAAAGCTTTCGTATTAAGAGCCGAAACGGCTTTTGAAAAAATAGCAGTTTACCTTGGTAGGCGTTTTTGTTTTATTCCATTAACTTTTTTTAGTAGCATCCCAAGTAGCGACGTAAATATCTTGCGTATTCACGACTGCAGTGCGGTCACAAAGGCGCACATCGAAGGTATGGTTAGGAAATGCCCAAGCTACAGATCACATTAGCACAGCCACGCACAACCTACCCTACAGTCAAGTGTTAGGTCAAGCACTTGCAAATGTTAACAGCATACTGTACCTATAGTCGTCTCCCCACCAGGTGTTGAATACGTTGACGGTTGGGTAGCTGAAATTTTCAGAACAAAGCAGCTTTAGAATATTTCAAGCGACGCACTTCGCAAGAAAGCCCAGCAGACAATTGCCAGGCGCGTTGTCTGTATAGCCAGTCTGTGTGTATAGATCATAAAAGGTGGCCATATTACTGATGAGTGCGGCGAGTTGAGTGCAGCGAGCTGATGAGTGCGGCGAGTTGATGAGTGCGGCGAGTATTAGAACAACGATAACGTATGGCGTGATGAAGCACACTTTTGAGAAAACCTTCACTTAGAGTACAGAAATGCGAAATGTTCTTATGCGGCTGCGCCGTACATGTAGCCTAAAAAACAAACTGTCACCATATGTGATTACAGCTTCTTCTTTACAAAGCAGTGTACTCCGATTCAGCATAGCTACCTCCAACGTAACAACGCGTAACTTAAGACAGCTGAGTAGTCTAAGAGAACTGTATTAACGACCTAAGACAATTTTCCATGAGACAAGGAGCACTGTGGCCAAACACTGTATGTAGATTTGCAGCCATTGACGTTTTTTCCTACTTCACCAGAAAAGACAACACTCGCATATTAAAATTGGTCACGGCCCCGAAGGCAGTGCACTACACAAAAAAAAAAGTGCTGTAAATAAAATTAGCAAGGAACGTGCAGGGCAGCTATGGTATAATGTGATGTAACCAACACGTTCGAGTAGAAATTACCGATACAACTTAAACTGAGGACTCTGTAAACGAAAGTATGTGGGTCACTTTGTCCAGTTTAAAAACACAATCTAATTTATCTTCAACACCTTTGAAAATCTGCACTTGTCTTTGGGTATCCATGTAGCTTTTACGAAAGATTTTGATTGTCTTAATCATAGACTGTTATTAAAACTCGCAAAGCATGAATTAGAAGGAAAAAGTTGCAGGCATATATACGAGCAGTACATTGTTAAATGACGTTAAATTACGAAGAGTTTATTACGCAGCAGATTCAATTCATGCAACGCTCGATATTTCTTGATCAATTGTTAATCCCCAGTTGATAGAAATAGCAAAGAGTGCAAACGATTCGGTACATAGCATGTCAAAGGGTTAAGGCTCCTATTCCCAAAAATGGTATGCACTGCTTACAGACAGTGCGGTACACAAAGTGTGGCGTCACTCACAGTTCGCACAGTGTACTAACCTCCCGACATCGAGGTGCTCCCTGCGACGCAATGAGAAAAAAAAAAGTTCATGATATGTAGCACACGTTCAAACTCTCGGTCGCAACTCGTGCAAACGGAAAACGAACGACGCTCAATTCCGAATTGCGGAGACACGAAACTCGATCACAGTTGAAAAAGCTCCTTCCGCAGCTCCTTAAGTAGCTCCCTTATAAATCACCTACAGTGACTCTAAAGTCAGGAGTTCGACGGAATCCCATCTGTTCGGGGTCAAACATAGCAGAATAAAACAAAGACAACCAACCGAGGTAAAATGCGCAAAAATTTCTAGATATACGTTTCGGCTCCTCATCAAAAAGCATCAGAGAAAGCAGCCGCCAAGGTTGCCTTATTTAAAGCGCGCGGACGCGGACGGCGACCCCGAGCGAACTAACTTGAAAGAACGTGAACCGGACCCTATAATTTGTGGTTTGAAGGGACCCTGCAACACTGTATTAGCGTGCTTAGAAAAAGCTGCTAATCGGTACGCGAGACTTTAGAACACGAGAGCCGAACAATAAAGCGTATAGCACGTGGCTTGCAATTTACGATTAATTTTCAAAGGAGGCTAAAACGCGATCCTCTTCTTTCTACAAAGATGATGTCATACACCGAAATAAATGGCCAAGCTATATACAAAAATTCATGGCCACTAGTCAATTTAAAGGGGCCCTGCAACCCTTTTTTTAAAAAGCCATGGAATGGATTCACTGAATAAACTTATTGCTTCATTAATTCACCGCCGCAAAGCTTTTTTGTTTGTTTTTGTTTTGTTTTGCTTTTAGAATTTGTTCAGTACGAGTGGAGTTGACGCACGCTACATTTGTACTTTATCTTCTCTTCTCGACGAAAACGCTGGAACCTAAGCAGAGGGGGTGTTGGGGGATAGTGCGCATAAGAAAGGAACATCACGCTCGCATCGTAACCGTGAGCACTTTTCCTGACCCCCTTCCCTCGAATACGCGACAAGAGCGGCGATGTGGGCTTGTTGGTGAAACATTTGGAAGAAATTTATGTAGCGCGAGGCGAAAAAACGAACACAGGAAAGAATAGACTGAGAAGACAGAGCGCTCTGTCCTCTCAGTCTATTCTTTCCTGCGTTCATTTTTTTGCCTCGCGCTACATAAATTTCTTTCGAATACGCGGACTTTTCATTGCAATCGCGCGCGCACACGTGGACAAGTGGCGGCCTCCCGCGGCGGTTCCTGTAACGACCGGGCGCGCTATGCTCAAATCGGCTAGAGCGACTCGACGCGCGCACAAGGCGAACGTTGATGATGATATGTGGCGTTTAACGTCCCAAAACCACTATATTATTATGAGAGGCGCCGTAGTGGAGGGCTCCGGAAATTTCGACCACCTGGGGTTCTTTAACGTGCACCCAAATCTGAGCACACTGGCCTACAACATTTCCGCCTCCATCGGAAATGCAGCCGCCGCAGCCGGGATTCGAACCCGCGACCTGCGGGTCAGCAGCCGGGTACCTTAGCCACTACACCACCGCGGCGGGGCAAGGCTAACGTCGAGGCACTCTAAAATCAGCCAATGACTGATACACCGGATGCGACGAGTGACTTTTAGCTCGTTCCGTCAGTGGTTTGAAGAATGGAAAGCAATTTTTAGCTGACTTTAAGAATTCATTGCGAATTTCGGGCCACGTTCAGGGCGCTATTATTAATATTTGGCTCACGTGGTCTCAAAAGCCTCCACTACCGATCGGCAGCGTTTTCTGAGCACATTAAAGAAGTGATGTGGGGCCCCTTCAAGCATAGCACGCCGCTTAGTTAGCGCAGCCGTCACGTGCCCACGCTTGTTGGAGATCCCACCCAAAACTCAGCCACGCGTTCGAATAGAAAAAGTACGCAAGGCCATTAAGCTTAGGTGACGTAATTTATTTGCTCCGTGCCAATCACACACGTTCCCCTTCCAGTGCACTCGTCGGGACGCGACAAATCAATTACAGCGTGCCACTAATTTCTGTAACTACGTTACAGAAATCGATGTATGGTAGCGCAGGATAAGGCCAAGGACAAAAGAAAGGCACATTCGACACGACAAGGCGCAATGCCGGGTTATGTCATGCTACAAGAACGAATTGCCACCCTATGTAACTCCGCTCGTGCTAGACGGACCCTGAGAATTTTCGCGGCAGCTGATTCGTGAGGCAGTCAACTCCTTTAATGAGGCCGTTCGACGGTTACTTGAAAAAATTAGTGCCGGGCCACTTTGAAATGTAAACAAGTCACACGGCAATATTACACGGGATCCGCAGTGGAAACGCGACACAAGGAAATACTGCAGGGGCCAGGAATAAGTGTTTGCATAAATTAAACACCCCAACAAAATGGCCATCAGCGGCTGTAGGTATATGTGGGTATAATAAACAGCAATGCGCGCTTACCTTGCAGCATTATTTACAGTGTTGCGGAAGCCTGCTTTACATTAACAGTTAACATCAATTGATAATTAAACCTCCATTGCACTCACCCGTAACGCGGGGGTGTGTAAAGGCAGCTGAAAATAAGAAACAAAAGCGTTAATTTTAAAGAAAACATGCGCTGGTACATCGTAACGACATATGCGCTGAAAGTATAAAATAAACAACCAGCTCCTGTACACAAAAATGGTCTGATCGGTTCGTGTTCTTTGTCGCTCTTCATATTTTATTAACATTTTCAATAACAATCTCAAAAATATGTAGTTACTATATCTAGTGCCCCTATACATGGGTATGTGTCATAAACATGTTATTTGCTTAGAAATTCTTTTGTTGTAATATGCCTTTTCCCATCTTAAAACCTTTTTTCTGCCACTTTGTTTTGCGCAACTGATCTGTCACATCCAGAGTATTCATTCCTCCCAAACGTCATACTTTCGGTAAGCCTTTAGAGGAACACAACTCTAAACAATTCCAAGCTCCTACACGTCGTGGTAATATCATTCATGCTAAGTAGTCACTGAGTACCCGTTTACGCAGTTTTTCTTTTTTTTTTTACTTCGATACTCGTACTATACCTACTGGATAGACGTGTTTCTGTAATTAGAGTGCACTTGGAAAAAAATAGCTTTTACAAAGGTAGTACCAGCAAGCAAATACTGCAAACGAAAGCGGTTACTATCTAACTTGCTAACCTTTCGCAACCTCTTTACTAGCTACATCCCATAGGCGGTTACAGCATAAAAATAAACGTGAGGACCGCCCACAACGGTCACAGTCCCACCCACACAAAATTTTCACAAATGTCCCACTAATGCAATCGCTTATTTACGTGACGTCAGAACCTTTCACGTATTTCAAGCATATATGACTTGGTTGTACAGGCAAGTGCTCACTTTGATAGTTCTCGGTCAAAACATTTGACTTCTTGGCAAACTTTATTAAAAATTCTGACTTCAGTGCTCAGCCGAACCTAACATGTCGACAAGAAACGACGAACTTTTAATTGATAATATGCTTGCATTTGCATTATCAGCGAAACAATTACGATGGTTCGAACGGAAATCGCCAATAATTGCTCTGTTGCACAGGCGAATGACCGGCGCTATATAGTACTGGTGGCGGAGCGTGAAATTATTCTTAGGATGTAACCGACTATAGTGACTGCAATCAACAGTAATCTTCCCCTATTAGTTTACCAGTTAAGAGTTCATGCAATTTTAGTAACTGCAAGAGATGAGCTAGCACCCACTGCGGTTATATTAGCTTTTTCTACTGGCCATTAAGTACTTCTTTCTTATGTGATTCTTAAACAAAGAAACTGGCCCGAATCTGCATGTTACACTGCAAATGTCGTCGAAAGACGATAGTCTTGCATCTGGTTCGAGTGAACAAAACGTTTATTTGATGTTCTGCGCAGGAAAATCAGTGAATGGTATTGTGGAGGCGCTGCGTTAGATTGCCTCGAGCGTGTAGCGAAGGAGAACGAGCACATCGAGGCACGTTAGACACGAGCGCCATCTTGCAGTTGTCTTCGAAAACGAAGGCGTGCGCGCACGCGGAGAAAGATGCGCGCCAGTCTCGGAGGTGATAAGGTGTAGAACGCAGAGCGACGGGCAGGTGCCGCCACCGTGTCGTCTTAGCAAAGCGTTGGAAGCACTTACTTTTTTGAGCATCGCGTTGCAGTGTCAGCGCAGCGTGATAAACACTACGGTCTTTAAAATCACTTGTGTGTGCCTTCTCTAGTATAAAAGCAGACATACGAAACATAGACGTCTTGTTATGGCGCCTCAGATATGCGCAATAATTGCTTTTTAATTGACAATCGCCCAACTATGAAGGCTAAATCTTGAGCAATATTGCTGAGCGCTGCGGATGAGGTTGGCCGTTTGGTGCTGTTTCAGGCATCGTGAAGGGTTGACAAACAGACAAATGTGCAGACAGACAGACCAAAATTTTTTCGTCGAAGGTCCCCAAGAAAGAATATAGTCTTTAAAAGAAGAGAAAAGTGAGCCCTGTAACTGTCTGCATCAGAGTGCGACAACTCAATAGTAGCCCACAAGGGATCGAGGTAAGGAGGGATTAAAGGATAGGATTAAAATGTAAATCGAGGAAGGAGAGAGCGAAGCGTAGGGACAGCGAACGACGGAAGTAAAGAGGAGATAGGAAAGATGGACGCGGTCGCAGGAGTCCGAGGACGGGTCACCATTCGACGAGAGTTCTTGTTGGCGTCAGGAGATTGCGTAGGGGGAGCCCAGTCGGCCAGAGCTGTGCTGTAGTCGGAGATCGCGTGGGCTCAACCGTTCAGCACGAAATACAGCGAGAAAGTCCAAGTACTTATTCTGCAACGGAAGTTAATACATAGTGTGCGAAGTTATAAGTAGAATTATCTCATTAGAGTGACAGAATTATCTCAACGTATCACTTTTGAGCGGGAACAGGCAAAGAAAATGTCCATGGATCAAGCAAAAAAAAAAACCCGCTTAGTACCTTGCGTCGGGCGCTGTATATAATGCCCTGCGGGGGCATGTTTATGGGAAATAGACGCAACATTGTCTTTTCTCCCGCAATGGTTGATTTCAAAGTATTGTTATACGTGCTTAAATACACATAATCAGGCGGTAGGGTATAAAACTATCGGTCAATATCTTCAATTATTCGGCCTGAAACAAAAGCGTTCTCTGCCACCAGATGTGTTCCCTGAAGGTAGGGCTACTCATATTCCTGGCGTGTCCCCAACCGAAGTAATTGTTCTGTATGTGTCTATCTTGACTCTCTATTGCCGTGTCTGGGTCTCAGTGCCCGGTTTATCAAGTGATTAAGGCTCTATGTTTTAGGCCTAGCTCTGCTGTCGTGATACAGGTTCGCGTATAGGAGCCGTTCGGCGTTTGCCATGGAGTGCGGCAGGGGAGGGGGGGGGGGGGATCCACTTTCACTTGCCCTCTATGTAATAGCGCTTGAGCCGCTACTGCAGAGGCTTTCCAGTGACACCAGCATCGGTAGATTTCCCCTCCCACCATAATAGAGTACCACGTACTCTAAATCGTTAAACACTTTTTTTAAACAATCCGCGCACTACAGTAACCCCAAATTAGTGTCGCGATAATGACCTTGGTAATTTCACCGTTAATAGCATTTATGCTGTAAAATTAACCTTTTAGTAAGAATTACTACCTAATATTTTAACAACCTTTATTTTACTGACTGTGGTTAGAAGCAGCTAGTACAGTGACAGTCACTAACTGCTGCTGATAAAGGTAAGTGCAGCAACAGTGCCGTTACTAAATGCAGTGTTCTAAAAAAAATGTGCCGAGACTTTACTATCCGTAGTTAGCCAGTAGCGTTACCTTTTTTTATCAGTTGACTTGTGCGCACATCGTGCGCTTACGGGGCCCCGCCGACTATACACTGACTTTCACAGGGTAACGTATGTTTTGACATAATGTAAGCACTGAAGTTGTCGTGAACACGTCAGTTTTATTGACACAAGTCGCACGCTACTGTGCCATTCTCATATCGCGTTGCAACATCGCACGTAGCGAGCACCAAACCGAAGAGCGTGCGATGTTGTAAATATCATATGTATACCGTTAGTTAGTGCATTGCTCCGAAGCCGAGCAACGCTTGACTATAACTTGCCGAGTCATGAAAATACATATGTAATGTTTGTTAGACTGTCAAAAAAGCGGAGGAAACAGTGGAAGCAAAATCGATGTTAATCCAACAAGATCTGCGCGTAATAGTACATAGGTAATTTTTATTACCAACTTTAAAAAAGGATAGCAAGCACTGCAACCATAATTGACGTTTCAGCGACATGACTATCTCAGTAGAGTATTTTCGTTTATTAAAGATGATCTATCTCATTATAGTCTTTTCGTTTATTAAAGACGACAGTCTTTCTTGCGATACCTTCGACGCAAAAATTTTGGTCTGTGTCTGTGAACTTGTCCGTTTGCCACCCGAAATGACCTGTCCCTTTGCCTATTATTCTGTTTGCCTTTATAATTCCTAAAATCCAAGCACATCTACAGCGCCCACCAATATCGCTCAGGCCTTCTGCGTTCATACTTGTGCGTAGTATAAATTTAAAAAAAAAACGAATGTGGCGCATATATGCGGCAGAAGATAAACGCGTCAATATACTGCAGCGAGTTTCATTATACTATAAAAGTCATACATAAGTAATTCTAAGGAGCGTAGCGTTTATTACGCTAAGCTGATATAATGCAACGCTATGCACGAAAAGTCGGGCGCTTTGCCAAGTTACGGAGGCCACCACGAGAGCACCCATACGTAGGCGGCTAGATAGACAGATGCGCAGATCAAAACGTTCGAGGTGCCTTAGGGTTCGGTAACCAATACGCTTCGCATTTTGTAGCTGCAAGCGCGAGGGTATACTGTCTATACTTAAATGAGTGCATGCATGCGCCAAAGTCTTACACGGGCTTCCGTAGAGGTCCTGGTAGGTACCGTACTGCGTTGCTGCAAACGAAGAAACGAACAGAGACGGTCAATGTTTACACTTCTGCGAAAAGTCCACACGAAGCGATCAGGCTGCTGGGCCCGGAAAAGAAAGCACACTTTTCATACTGGTTCAAGATTTTTGCGAAGACAGGACACTCACACGACTGGTCGTAATCTGTGGTCCCATGCGGCTCTGCAATAATGAAAAAAACAATTTTGTTGCGAGATTATCGCACGCAGTGCGCAATCGACACGCTTGTTACATGGATGAGAGCGCAAACATTTCACGCTCAGAGCCAATGATGTCAAGAAGGTACAATTAAAATTGCCATGACACGGCTATACCCAACTATTTGTCGTTTTCAGCGAAAACTAGAAGTAGAGGGTCTATTATGCCTAAACAGTGTAACGACTAAGAGCGGCACTAGGGCTCCGGCTCTGCTAGCAAGAGGGCAACTAAAGCAAGGAGGAGGAGGAGCCTGAAGAAGAGAGGTTAGAACAGCGGGCCCAGGATCTGGAGTGATCAGAACAGCACGCACAGGACCGTGTGTGACACTGACTCTGCACATTACAAAGGCGTAGCTGATGACCTATATGATCAGTGGACCGTTAAAAATTATTTTTAGGGCTTAAACAGGTGATAGAAGCAGTTGGCTGTAAATACCACCCATTGCCAGCAACTGCCATCTTGCCATAACGCGTGTGACGTCATATGCTGGAAAGACCAAAGCAGTCGTCTTTCTGCCTCAGTTTCGGCTGCCTGCAAATCGTTCAACTTCAGTGCCGAGGTGGTGAGAGGTGAAATATGTCGACTTCAGCCACAGCTGACTACGGAAAAATATCCTTCATTACGTTCTTTAAACACGCAATGGTCGTTTCACAGTTCCCGTGATCTAATTCATTTCTGACTAGGACGGTTTTCTGAGTACCGAGTACGCTAAATCGTTGAACACTTGGAGACTTTTTGCTCGTAAGTACGTCACGCGTCCCAACGCGTCCGGCGTCCGAACTCACACTACTACAGTGGCTAGAATTCTAGCCACTGTAACACTACGCATGTGCGACTCTCCTCTTTCCCTCTCTCCCAAGACGCGCGTTATTCTGACCACTCCTCTCCTACCACCTGCTCGCGCTCGCTCCCCCATTGCGCATGCGCGTCCCTTCTCCTCTCCTACGCTCCCCCACGCCGACGCAGAGAGCGCCGGCTAACCTACGCTCGCTCCCCTCTCTTCTCTAGGCATTCCTCCTCGCGCCGTCTCACAAAGCCGACGCAGGCAGCGTCTGCTAGCGAGTTTCTTGATTGAAAATTCGACTGCTCGCGATGCACAACTGCGATGCTCCGAATCAGACCATGGTCCCTTTCGGGGAGATAATATAACTTTTTAAACACACTCACGTATCTAAAAAAAAAAGGACAGCTTAGGGCTAAGTAACACTCATACTTTCGTTTCCGTTATCTCTAGTACAAATAATAATGGCGTTATTTCGACTCAAACGCGTAGATCAGAGTGAAGATTACCTTAAGTGACCAGACTTGAAGCGACATGAGATGTTATCTCGAGCAATCGCGCATGCCAGTTATGTGACCAAAAAAAAAATTGGCGTCCCATTTGAATCTGTGAGTACTGTACGTGCAGGCTCAACAGACAATCTACTATGAATCGCTGAAAACCGCAAACATTTATGCGACCATGTCATACGCCTCTTTCAAAAAAGGTGTGTTGGAGCAGCGGCACCTATAAAATTATGAATGTAGCGTGAGTTGCGAACGCACTCTCCCAACCTATGATTTTACCCTCCCCCTTCGGTACGGCAGAGAGCGCCTCTGATGAGCGTCCCTTGTAAACGTGCAATTATCAGGCAGTTGCCACCGAGCAGCTAGCAGTCAATATTATGTCACGTGTACGAATCCAAGCGCTCTACCCCCAGCGTCCGGTCGTAACACGCGGCAAGAGGGATGGCCTCCGAGATTGCTCGCTGGCAGGAGGTTGCCCATGCAATGCCTCCTAAAAGAATTATGCCTGGAACGTGGGCCGCAAACGCGCTGCTCTACCCTCTGATTTAACCCTCCTCGTTCGGCGCGAAGGCGAGCGTCTCCGACGGCCGCCCCCTGCGAACACAGCAATGCTCTTACAGTTGCCTCCGAGCAGCCGTGCATGTCACGTGACAAAGCGGTACGGTTATGTCACGTGACTGGGCGGTACGGAGGCGAGCGGTCTCACGTGGTGGCCGGTCGCAACACAAGGCATGAGACATGACCTCTAAGATTGCGTGCTTGCAGGAGGCTCCCAATTGAAAAGAGAGCGACGCTCCAGGCACAGTTTTTCTATGAAGCATTGCTTGGAGGCGGAACCTTCCTTTGCAGCAACACAGAAGTCATTCAAAGGTTCCTATTGTCGCGAGAAGAAACGATAGGCAGGAACTCGAAGTGGAGGACTGTTTACTCAGCCACAGCTGCCATTCACTTCTTCGCTCTCGTCTTCTGCCACCAACACAGCGTGGCATTACCCTCTCCCAAAGAAAAAAAAAGAAGAAAAAGCATCGCATGAATGACACGGCTCCGAAAAACAACGAAAGGTAGTCAGAAATGTCTGTGTCCTTTGAAAAGAAAAAGGACGAGATGAAAAATAAAGAAGCAAGAAAGTAATGCACAATTGTCTTGAAGGCTATTGCCACATCACAAAGTTCTTGACTTGCAGTCAACGCGAATAGTACGGCTTCATCCTGGAGACGTGAACCACATCCAAGGAGCGTGGTCTGCGAGAACGCTGTGGCGTGTCTGCTGGGACAACTTCGTAGTTCACTTCACCGAGGCGATGGAGAACTCGGTAGGGTCCGAAGTACCGACATAACAATTTTTCTGAGCGTCCCCGTTGACGTATAGGAGTCCAAACCCAGACTAGGTCACCGGGTTCGTATATTACTGCTCTGTGGTGGGTGTTGTATCGGCGAGCAGTATAGAAGTAGTTTGCTATTTTGCAATGCACTCTGCCGTCAATGTTAACCTGTAAAAAGCTTAACTAGGGAAAAGCGCTGCCCACTATCTTGGTAGACTGATAGAGAGCGTTGAAGCTGTTTGACGCTAGGCAAAATTTTAAATGCTTCTACTTACTCTGGCCCGCCATCGCTTCATAGCCATGGGCTCCGTAACCTTTAGGGAAATGAAAGAAGTTATTCTCGCAGTTTCACTTGTCGAGTTCAGAGCGACACTGAATCAGACGCTAGCTCCGAGCTATTTGGTACAGCGACATCTTAATTCACAGCGTTAATAATGTATGAGACAAGCGAACAAGACAATGCTCGTGCTTTAGAAGTATGTATGTATAGCACCGTGTAATAGCTTACTAAATAACCACTTCAATGCAGCTCGTGCAATGAACAGATTTCACTCTAATGCTAACACGCGATATGACAGTATTTGGCATCTCCTTACCTCTTCATCGAAATAAAGTGCGCTGAGTAGAAAACTGCACTTAAGTATTATTTTACTTTTTAATTGAGTTTGATGAAAGAAATTGCCCCACCGCGGTGGTCTAGTGGCTAAGGTACTCGGCTGCTGACCCGCAGACCGCGGGTTCAAATCCCGGCTGCGGCGGCTGCATTTCCGATGGAGGCGGAAATGTCGAGGCCCGTGTGCTCAGATTTGGGTGCACGTTAAAGAACCCCAGGTGGTCAAAATTTCCGGAGCCCTCCACTACGGCGTCTCTCATAATCATATGGTGGTTTTGAGACGTTAAACCCCACAAATCAATCAATCAATGAGTTTGATGAAAGCTGGCAAGTTTTTGTTTATTTGTGTGCTGATTTAAATTGTACAAATATTTTTGTGTGATGTGTAGTTTCCAAAATACAGAATATATCATTTGCCTATTCGGAAGCATTATCTTTTCTAAACTGTGAGATTTACAAAATAACAACATTATCTGGAATCAGAACTGTGTGCAGCACAACAAAAATAGGTTTTCTAAATCATTGTAACAAAGCTGATAGTATACGTTCAACATTGACGAGTGAGACATCTTCAAGCGGGAATTTAACTCACAAAATCTTCAACATACCATTACATAATTTTACAAACATTACATAACATTACAACTATTTACATTACGTAACATAACATAACATTATTACATAACATTACAACATAACATAACATTATTACATAACATTATTACATAACATTACAACATAACATTACAACATAACATAACATAATTTAACAACATAACATAATTTACATAACATCACAACATTACAACTAGTTGTAATTTTACAACATAACATTACAACTATTTTTGCTGCACTAATGAAAATTATTGTGATATGTCAGTTCACTCTAACTCTCCTAGTTTAGAAAGGAACTTGCTTTCAAAGGGCACATGGATTATTTTGTATTTTAAAGCTTACACATAAAACTAGAACAATAATTGCATATTCAAGATTAGCCCGCAAATATACATAAATTAACAAAGTTTCGTCACGATTGATCAAGAAACGAAGAAAAGAATTGTCAAGTGTCAAGGCTTCCTTGGAGCAGTGCTTCTAAGCCATGGTGCAGGGTACCCCTTGTAGATCAATGGAAGTGGTCAGGCACTCCTTGCAGTGATAGAAAAGGGGGTAGGGATCATAATAATCCAACACAACATGAATCGTAGAATATTTGCCTGTTATTTCTACCTGAAAAACGTGGTCAAACAAAGGGACCCGCCTATCAGATCTCAACAGCTTGTCGACAAGCTGTGGGTTCTGCAGCCACACTCAGCCTGTCGCTGCTATACTTGTTTTTCACATGTGCCAGCCTGGAAAAATCTTGCTCGTGGGTATAGGTAGCAAGAAAACTGTACCAAAAGCTTCAAGACAAAAGCATCTAGACCGGGAAACATAAGTCAACTCCTACTTAAACGCAAGAATTTTTTCGCAGTGAAGCGTATCGAAAATCTGACGAGGTCGCTGTTTCGGGACACTAAAGACGCGTCCCTCTTTCTTCTTTTTCTTTTTTTTTTTTCAAAGGTGGGTCTCGTGGACCGCTGGGGGTCACTAAACTCTGATTTCAAAACGACCGCCTTAAAAAAACATATTTAAGAGGACAACCTTAAAGGGACAATAAAGAGTAAAAAAACATTTTGCTCGTTTTAGTAAATTGCTTTTTCACGGTACGAAAAGTAAACACGCTTGCTACGTGAATACGCTTCTTATGCGCGGGAACACGCGAATAGAAAGTGCAGGTGGTGACGTCACATTAAAGTTCCCGCACCACTCACCTTGACGTCATGGATTTCGACGGGACCTGCTAGGGCCTAATTTGATTGATTTGTTGGGTTTAACGTCCCAAAACCACCTTATGATTATGAGAGACGCTGTAGTGGAGGGCTCCGGAAATTTAGACCACCTGGGGTTCTTTAACGTGCGCCCAAATCTGAGCACACGGGCCTACAACATTTCCGCCTCCATCGGAAATGCAGCCGCCGCAGCCGGGAATCGAACCCGCGACCTGCGGGTCAGCAGCCGAGTACCTTAGCCACTAGACCACCGCGGCGGGGCCTGCTAGGGCCTACGTAGTTACCAAGCGGTAAAAATTCAAATCGCACAGTGCTCTGATGAAGCCACAGACTTGACATATTTATTTACAGATACTGCTGTCTCAGGTTCGAGAGATTGCGGGAGAAGTTACAAGAAACGAACACGTCTACAAAGTTTCTAGAAATCCAAAATCAAGATGGGAGCCGACAGATGGAAACACGTAGTGGGATAATCAGCGTGAACAGCGGAAGTGCCTCCGACAGGCTGGCTGGCGTTTCGATAGGAAAACCTATCTTTGTCAAAGGTGCCTTGTCATCTTTGGCGTGTTAGTTTTAACGGGGTAAGTAGTGACGTCATCTTCTGGTGGTTTCCGAACAACACATGCACATATATACTACGAAAATAAATATAATAATAATAATAATAACAAACAAGACGAAATGCTTCGCTCACCCTGAGGCCCGTAATGGTATTGGTCCGGATAGTAAGGTGAGCCTGAAAGCATGAGAAGTCGTCGTAAATGAATTAGTTTAATCATGGTGCACTCCAAGAAAGAAGCAAGCGGTCCTAATACTATTTTTTAGAGTCCTGACTAGGCAGGTGAACGTCTCCATAAAGAGGCACATAAACTCTTGGGAGGGTGAAGGGGGGGGGGGTCGTTACATATTCTAGGCCTTCATCGGATTATGAAGGCCTAGAGTCTGGCCTTGGATCTACTTGACTATATGCAACACTACGGTCACTCAACCACCATGCCTATATATATATATATATATATATATATATATATATATATATATATATATATATATATATATATATATATATATATATATGGGATATGGCACAACGGGAGCGTTGTCAACAAGGATAAGATAAATATATTTCCCAACAGTTTCGGGAGGGGTCCTCCCTGCATCATATATATATATATATATATATATATATATATATAAATATATATATATATATATATATATATATATATATATATATATATATATATATATATATATATATATATATATATATATATATATATATGCATGTGCATGCGTGTGCGTGTGTGTGTGTGTGTGTGTGTGTTTTAAAGAAATGACAGTAAGATATAGGAAGGCAGCAACAACTCTGATAAGAGATACGGTTTTTTTTCTCACTCTGAGAACAATCAGTTTTTTGCCATAACAGCAGATAGCACCTCGTCATTCGATGTCATTTGGCTGCTTCGCAAAGGGACATACCAAACAGCACCACAGTGTTCGCCTACAGGGTGGCCCAGTTGACGTGCTTTCAGCGAGATCATTAGAGGAGGCACGCATTGTATGGCGTAATCGTAACATACTCTGCCTCGGTGCTAACTTCAGTTCCTATAGGACAGCGCGCGATGAAGGTCCCCGCAGCGATTCAATTCATTGCCTCTTAGAGTACGTGCTAATCTGAAAACTTGGTCCCGGACTCGTAATATCTGCATAGGCTTGCGTACGAGGGGAGGCAGGGGAGGGGTACCCTCTCCCCTAAATAATCGAGAAGGGGGAGGACGCCAGTTCCAAGCCGTATTTTTACGTAGTTAGGGGACATCCTTTCACGTCATTTTTTTTTAATGCGCGAGGGGTTATGGCTACGCAAGTTTTCCAGCGACCATAGCAAAGGGAATTTTCCTTCTAATTTTGCATTCAAAGAACTGTTTACTTTCTACCTTAATTCCGGAAAGCCGAGAACTGATCCCGGTCTTTTGTAAGAAACATGTCATTGCTTCATTTTTCATTTTTACATTCATTGCGGACCTCCTTTTCGTTAGGACTAAAAAAATGATAAGGGGTATAATTTAGCTTCCCCCCTCCCTTAATGGAGGTCCCTGCCCTCTACTATGAATATCTTTGCTACCACTGAGAAAGAAAATAATTGGTATACAGACTGCTCCCGTTGCAAAGCCGTTCAGCGCAACCGCATCACTCCGAATAGCTTTGCGACTTCTAAAATTCTTGATTTTCAACATTTTATCGCTGTTGAACGACACGGGTTACAATCATTAATTAAGCCCATGCACTGAACCTTATGACCTCGCTCTGCAAAGCAAACAGTGGTTCATCTGAAAGTTCGGGTGACACCGCAAAAACGCCTGTAATAGCGCGAATCGAACACGAATAGATTAGTGATGACTTCGAATCGAATAAGAATAAAAATATAACACTGTTCGATTACTTTTTTTTAATAGCAAAGCAGCTATGTTAGAAGCAGTCCCAGACTTGTAAAGTAACAATCATCAAAAGAGCGAACAAATTCGACAATATTTTATGTCAAACATTTATTCACAAGCTTCAACAAATGAACATTACGACTGCTTTTTAGCGACACAATAAATTGAGAAAAACATAACACAATTAATGAAACTGAAGGAAGCTTGCACACATCAACAACTAAAGTCTTAGAAATATTTTGTTGCTGCAGGCTGAAGTATAGCAGTGACGACAGCATTCAAGGTGGTACTTCGCCGAGAGCTTTTAAATAAAACTGGTAAATAAATAGTAAGCCATTTTTATGAGCTAACGTCATCACGAATGCCATTATGAAGATAGCGTATTAATGAAACTGTAGCTTCGGCGGCACCGGAATTCCAAGCAAAAACGTCTTCGTCATGCGATCAATACAACGTCGATAGTTGTGTAAATACATGGACTGAATGCATCTATCTGGGCATTTTGATTATGAGAACATAAGTTAGCACTCGCTATTCCAGCGTTTCGTTTTTTTTTTTTCAACAATTTTTTGTCATTGCTGATTATTAGAAAAATATCCAGCATTTCGAATATGCACTACTAAGTGCGGGCATAAAATCGAACAGCAGGTTATTCGATTCTTGGTTCCAAAATCTTGGTTCCCGCACCCTTCTCGACAAGCGCTTAGATATATGCACGTAATGTACCCCTAATTTCCATGGCAACCAAACGGTCCCCACGTCATTGTTATCTCTTTGCAGAAAGCATGCAACTTGGTTCATGCGACCTGCTTTGTCACCTACCTTGGGGGTCATGCTGCATGTTGGCTGAAAGGTGAGACACATTGCGTAACTAATACGAACCATATGCCTCTTCACAGAAAGATGAACGAGAAAGGGAACAACAATGGGCCAATACCTTTAGTGTTTTACTTTATTTCAGAAAACCACAGGCCAACAGTTCTGGCCAAGTAGGAGGAGCTTTACGATAAATGAAATAATGTTAACTGTCGGAGTTTGACGTCCCCAAACCAGTATTTAATTATGAGGGACGCCGTAGTGGAAAGCAACGAAAATTTCGACCATCTGGGGTTATTTAAGGTGCGTCTAAATTCAAGTACACGTGCCTCAAAGTATTTTCGCCTTTATCGAAAATGCGGCTGCCACGGCCGGGACTCGATCCTGCGACCTTTGGGTCAGCAGTCGAGAACTATAACCAGTAGGTCACCGTGGCGGGTATACAATAAATGAAAGTGCAATTTAGCAGAATAAATTGTACTGTAATAATTCCCAAACAAAAAAAAAGAATATACTTAACATTCATTCGCACAAATATACTTTTCTAGGGCTTCAACAAAACTGGGCCACTGCAAAATGACTCCAAGAAAACAGTTCCACTAGGAATCTATCCCGGGGGGGGGGGGGGGGAGAGAAGCATTTTCGAAATATTGCGTTCCTGTAGAAACTGGTTCAAGCAAACGACTTCCCGAGTGGCGTCTGGACGACGGCTGCCTATGTGCTGCGCGGGGCGGTATATTTTTAGTTTCGTATGAATGACTGGACATCTTCCGACGCACTTGACGACGCGCGGTGTATGATCGATTGTGAGATGGTGTGAAATCGAGCCCCGTTTCACTAACATATTGGAACGCTGTGTCGCACAGTGCCGAGCGAAGGGGGCGAAAGGAAATGAGAAAGACATGGGCAAAGCTGGTCTCCTCTTACACTCACCAAGTATACCACATTAAAGAATTTTCCTCGGAGTGTCGGACGATCGGATAAACAATACTATGAGTATTTTTTTTCTACGGTCATCGAATGTGTTGTCATTTACTCGTTACTACAGTCGAATAAAACTTAGCAAGTCCAGGGAGGACCCACCCAGACGCTCACCCTATTGGCTAAGGCGCTTGGCTGCTGACCCGCTGGTTAGGTTAGGTTATAGGCTAGGTTAGGTTCACCTGTTCCGTCGTCATTGTCTATATGAGTGATGTAGCCTTTCCCGATGCGTTAGCAACTATAGACCACCAAGTCATTCTCGTTGCTACTTACACTTGCTATTTTTTTAGGAAGGACGGGGGGTGTGCATGGCCAACTCACCCTCCTCCTCACAATCAGCACCCCTTTGAATGAGTCGTAAAATTGACAGGGGCCCTATGATATATATGGACGCGGGAAGGGCGTTTAATGGTTCAGCAAGCACTGAGCACCAATGCGACGACATCCGCTTGCTTGCACATTATCGATTTCCAGTTTCGCATTACACTCTGAATTCAACGAATCCACTGCACGGGGAAGTCAGGCAGGCCGTGAAAAGCGAGAAATTGTGGCGGCAGCGCTTCTCAATGTCCGTCAATTAATGTGCGATTTGCGAACGGTAGCCCCCGCTGAGCACGCTCGCAAGCGTAGTTTTCAACAAGTGGGAGGGAATCAGTATGCCAGCCGATTGACGACAACACTTGTTTTAACCGTGAGTTTAGGATGTGTGCGCCCTTATTCATTTGTGACCGACTGCGCGGCTCAGCTTCTGTGCGCACTGGCGTGCCACCGTGTTGCGTCAGTTCCGCAATCAAGACACACATTGATCGCTCGGACACGCACGAGCATCAGAGTGCCAGACCCATTATTCGTGTAAGCATTTAGTTTAGCTTAGCGATAAGCATACCGAAAGATGTTGTGCGGTGCGATTAAGAGCCGTCTACATTTTTTTTGGGGGGGGGGGGGCGAAGCTTCTTAGGGCGTGGGCTGTGCGTCCCCTGTAGCCTGTATGTAGCCACCTCTAGTTTAGTTCTTGCAGTGTTCACTAGATGGCGGTACCGTCCCCTGTATGTAGCCACCTCTAGTTTAGTTCTTGCAGTGTTCACTAGATGGCGGCACCGTCTCCTTCATGTAGCCACCTCTCGTTTAGTTCTTTCAGTGCTCACTAGATGGCGGGACTTGTAGCTGATGATGAAAAGATGCAAGATGTTATAAACTAGACGGCGGTACTTGTAGTTGATGATGAAAGATGCGAGATGTTATAAAATAGGAAAGATGTCACATATGGCACGTGTCATTGGTGGAAGGCAATCGTTCGATTTAGTGCGGCGACGTACGCTAGGGGGAGCATTGTAATAAAATCGAGTAGGCAAAATGTACGGAAGATTCATGGTTTACCAGGTTTTCCTCCAGAGCTTCGCCCACTCATCATCATCATTCACTTCGTGGATATGGCGGCACTTTTTGCTAAATATGAAAGAAACTTTTGCCGCGGCCGAATCTTCATTGGCGTAAATACAACGTTTACAGCACGCAGTGCGGATGGGTTCTCGATAGGCCACTGTGGCTATTACGGGCGAGAACCGATTCGCGAACGCAAAAACAAAACCCCTTTTCTAAGTGTTTTGGCCAATTCTCTATAACAAATAAGAGAGAATATCGAGAGCTTGCTAAACTTTCAACCACGCAGACACACGTGGTGGAGAAGATACATTAGTTCACCTGGATATATTGACAAAAAAAAAGCAAAAGCGCATCACTGGAATGGAGCAAGTATACACCTTTTGACAGGAAGGAAAAAAAACACCGCCATGATGGGCTATGCGCGGGAGTACAAAGGCTAAGGGCGCAGCGTTGCCAGTGCATTTTCGAGGGGACGCGCCAATTTGCACAGCCCAAGGAGGGCTATGGCGGCGCCCAGGGAGGCGTTTATGAAAAGGGCATCGGCGCCATTATACATACAGTAGCTAGTTTGTTGCCAGACCAAGAATATTTTTAGGCCATAAATGGTCCGATGACGTGCAAACAGGTGAACTAGTGAACTCCGGAGCAGTTGCGCAAGCTGTCCCCGATTGTGCGCAGCAAGGGGCAGCGATATGGGATTGCAGCGAAATGGCACGATTGGCGCAGTTGGAACGTGCACCATTGCCAACGGACACGCCAACTTATTCACGCACACCGCCGCGGTGGTCTAGTGGCTAAGGTACTCGGCTGCTGACCCGCAGGTACCGGGTTCGAATCCCGGCTGCGGCGGCTGCATTTCCGATGGAGGCGGCAATGTTGTAGGCCCGTGTGCTCAGATTTGGGCGCACGTTAAAGAACCCCAGTTGGTCGAAATTTCCGGAGCTCTTCACTACGGCGTCTCGCATAACCATATGGTGGTTTTGGGACGTTAAACCTCGCACATCAATCAATCATTCAACTCATTTCCGCGCCTGCTGCGATCCTGTCGGTTTCATTTTCTTCCAAGCTCGCGTCGACTGAACAGTTTCATATTCAGAACAGTTTCAAGCAACAGTTTAGCATTTCCCACGGATTCGCAACAACGGGAGCCCCTACACACTCGATCACGCCCGCTGGTATCGGACGCATCATGACTCCAAATCGCGCCTAGCAAGACGTGTCAAATAAAGCGCGACTTAGAGGAAAGACACGGTGATCGCACCTCCCTTTTCGCCTCATTTATTTATTCGATTTGCATACACAGCTACACGAGGAGACATCGGAAAGAAGGAGAGAGCAAGCTGGCAACTGCCACCTGAGAGAGGGGTGGGGGAGGGGGCACGACGTGAGCTTACTCTTTCAAGAGGAGGGAACAGACAGAGCAAAAGGAAGATAGGCGAGAAAGAGGAAAGAAGAGAGGAAAGTAAAGAAAAATATGAAGGAGACATAGACACACATAAAACTAGGAATAAAAATCGTCTATAAACGGGTGGCCAGGCTTATTCGGTACATAAAAGTAAGTGACTGGTCGCGACGGGAAGCGCAACCTATCGGAAAGAAGCAATCGTCCGGGGTCGTGCACATTAAGTCCCTAGAATTTATATTCCTTAATCAGCAAAGCCCGCTGCGTATAGCAAATGAGGGACAGTGTACTAAGAGATGTCCAAGTGTTTCGCAGGAGCCACAAGCTGCGCACAACGGGCTGTCAACACGCTCTTGACGGTCCCATCGTTCGCGCACCAGCACAGAGCCTATACTCTTATAGTTTACATAACAGCGCTCTGGCTGCATGTAACCAAGCACGGGTCAACTGGCCCAACATTGCTGACCGGGCAAGTTTTCAAGAAGCAACGCACCAAAGCGCCACGCTATGAGGCGTGCACTGCTGCAGTATGACGCCTTTTAAAGACGATGGTCTTTCTTGGGGCACTTGAACGTGAAAGTTTTGGTCTGTCAACCTGTAGTTCCCACTGCTTGTCTGTCAGACAAAACGATTCAGCCACCCGGCGAAACTTTTAAGCACTTGCTGAACGCCCAGCCATCTTCAGTGGTGGCTGCGTTCATAGTTGTGAACATAGTCGATCAAAAAGCAAATATTACGCGCGTATTTGAGGCGCAAAATCAATGCTTAAGAATCAGGCGGTGTGTTCCTTTACTAGAAAATACATATACGCACTTCTAAAGACCCTATAGTGTTTCTTAAGCTGCTCAGAAAATGCAACGCTGCACACGAGAGAAGGCCGGCAGAAGACTACAGTCTTTCGACAACATTAACCTCCCTGCCTTTCCTTGCATCTTTATCTCTCTCTCTTGTTATGCCAGCGAGTCCTCGTCAAACGTCCGTGCCTCTGAAAAAGGCAATCTGGGTCAAGGCCAGTCCGCCTGGCGCGATCACCTCGACGGCGTGAACACGCGCGGCGCCCCTCTGGCCCATGTGCAGTGAGTCAGCGGCGCACGTGACAGCGAGCCGGCGGCCGCGTGTCTGGTGGTCTGACGCATGGCGCGGCGGCCCCCATTGGCGGAATCTGCCCTGACGACCAGCGGCGCTTCTGATTGGACATTTTGGTTGGACCCGGTGCAAATAAAAGAAGCCCTGCGGCGTGTCGCGATCAGCGGTCTTAGGCGAAAGGCTGACCTATGTGTTAGAGAGGAGAGCTCGGCTCTTCGAGTCTCTGTCGGCCCCAGTGCCGAAATTGTAACGCCTCTGTATATATGCTGTACATAAACCTTGTTTAACTCACCGTCGTCTCGTCCGCTCGTCTTATCGGCTCTGCGCAGAAGCAGTCGCGAGCTGATAAACATACGCTACGCAACAGTGGTGGCAGCGGTGGGATTTCGGAGGTGGCTTCGCAACAGTGGTTGGCAGCTGCGGGATCGGCCGGCGTCAGCGACATCGATGCGGTGAGTGCCTGATGTTTTCCCCTCAGTTCACCAGACTACTCTAGCTCAGGTTGTAGTAGTTTAGAGAAGGGCTGTGTGAAGCATTAGAGTGAGCTTTGATCGTTTCAAGCAAAGTCGAAGTGCTTTGAAACCAAAGTTAATGCGGAGGGGGTAAACACGGGAGAGTGACAAGTTGCTTGCGCGTCTTGCTAGTTGACTTATAGTGGGTACGGCAAGTAAATTTTTAACAGGGGCAAACAGCAAGAGGCTAGTGTGAACGATGGAGAACCTTAAAGTGAAGGAACTCATCGAAATTTGTGAGGAACTCGGCATTACTTTGGGCCGTGCGAAACGAAAGCAAGCGATCCTTGAGATCATGAAGGATGAGGGAGTGTCGGCTGAGGAAGTCGATGAGGCCTGGGGGGATATTAAAGCACGCCGCGAAGAGGCTGAAAGGCGCGAAGCTCGCGAACGTGAAGAGGCTGAAAGGCGCGAAGCTCGCGAACGTGAAGAAGTTGAAAGGCGCGAACGTCGCGAGCGCGAGGAGGCCGAGAGACAAGAGCGCCTAGAGTTGAAACGACTAGAATTGGCAATCCTACAGTGTTCGCAGGCGCCTAGCGTAGCTTCTCCGACGATTCAGGTCAGCGGTTTTAGAATTCGGGACCAACTGCCACCGTTCGTAGTAGGCGAGGACATGGCGAAGTATCTCGTCAAGTTTGAACACGTCTGTGAGCGAAACGCTTTGGAGCGGCCTCTTTGGTCGCGGAACCTGCTAGCTCTTCTTCCCGGCGAAGTGTCCGACGCGATAACTTGCTTGTCGAGGGAAGCGTTTGAGAGCTATGACGAGGTTAAGGAAGTGCTCTTGAGACGTTATAAGTTGTCACCCGAGGCTTTCAGGCAAAGGTTCCGGTATGCTAGAAAGGGGAATGAGTCACACGTTGACTTCGCGTTTCGTCTTAAAGCCGATTTGATTGAATGGCTCAAGGGCGAAGGTGTTTATGACGACCGCGATAAAGTGGTGGAATGCGTTGCACTGGAGCAATTCTACCGCTGCATCGAGGAGGATGTCAAACTTTGGCTGCAGGACAAACTTGGTGAAGTACAGCTAAACAAGGCAGCAGAGTTAGCTGAGGAGTATTATACTCGCCGAAAGTTGCATAGCAGGGCAGTGCGCGTTGAAAAGGATGAAAGAAAGGAGGGCTTTTCAAAGAAACCTGATCAACGGAAACCCGCTCCGCACCGTAATTTCAAAAGGACCCGTCTCTTACGAAGGACACTGTAGAGGAAGGGAAAACAGAAGCGGAAAAAATCGAGTGAGGTTTCTAAACAACGCACTGATACCACACGGGCGTTTGAATCACGGAAGCCACTAATCTGCTACAACTGCAAAAAGGAAGGGCACATCGCGATAAACTGTAAGCAAAAGTTTGCTTTTGCAACAATTAGAGAATCGGAAAGAACATGCGGTTGTTGGAGCCGTATATCCAAGAAATTAGTGTGAATGGGAAAGCGTGTCGAGCACTTAGAGACTCCGCGGCAACCATGGATGTTGTCCATCCTTCATTGGTGTCTCCGGATGACTTTACAGGAGAATGCGCGTGGATCAGGCAAGTCGCCGAGGAGCAGAGTGCTTGCTTACCAATCGCCACGGTTGTCATTGAAGGCCCGTTCGGTAAGCTTCGCACCGAAGCGGCTGTGTCTGCCGCGCTTCCCGATCGTTTTCCTTATCTCTTCTCCAACAACTCAGAGCAGCTTCTCAAAGAGCAGGGTAAATCGTTCTTCCCCAACTTAGCGTACATGGCCCTCACGCGATCGCAAGCGCGGAAGCTCTCGCAAGAGCTTGACCTTGTTCAAAGCGGTGAACTCTCAAGTGACCTTGTCGGCGGTCAACGGAACCTCAGAGAGGAAACTTTCCGCGTGAGTCATGTGAGCAGTCGCGCGAGCGGCCCGTCGCCGGACCGACCAGCGCGGTTCCCGTGGAAAGGGGAGACGACATGGCGCCATTGGATCAGAGGGAGAGGGCTGCAACGCTCTCGCCTGTAGCGGAAAGTTGGAGTGAGCTGTCGAGGGTTGATCGAGAAACGCTCATTCGAGAGCAGCGTGAGGACCTCTCGATTAAAGCGCTAATAGAAAGCGTAAACTTAGAAAAAAAGAAAAAGAATGTTTCTTTTTTTGAGAAAGCGGGGCTTTTGTATCGGAGCTACACAAATGCGCAAGGTCGCAAGTATGAGCAGCTCTTAGTGCCACAAAAGTATCGTCGCCAACTATTGAAACTGGCGCATGAAAACGCATGGGCAGGGCATCTCGGCATAAAAAAGAGCAAGGCTAGAGTTTCCCTTCAGTTTTATTGGCCGAAATGCTGGAAGGATATCGAAGACTTTGTGCGCTCATGCGACACTTGTCAGAGAGCGGGGAAATCCACGGACAAGTGGAAGGCACCCATGAAGCTTGTGCCGATTATCACAGAACCTTTTCGGCGCCTAGTAATTGATATAGTCGGGCCATTGCCAGAGTCAAGGCAAGGTTGTCGGTACATCCTGACGGCTCTCTGTGTAGCCACAAAATTTCCGGAAGCGATACCCCTTAAGGAGCTCAATTCCCCTCAGGTCGTGGATGCGCTGCTATCTATTTTGTACGCGTCGGATTTCCTTCTGAAATCCAATGCGACAATGGTAGTGTCTTCACCAGCTGCCTTACCTCTACCTTTATGGATAAATGTGGAATAAAAGTAGTGCACAGCTCGATCCATCACCCGCAATCTAATCCGGTAGAGCGTATGCATTCCGTTCTGAAACGGATACTGAGAGCTCTCTGCTATGAGCACAAATGCGACTGGGAAGCGTGTATTCCTCCCGCTATGTTCGCTCTAAGATCAGCTCCTCATGAGAGCACTGGTTTTAGCCCTGCAGAACTTGTGTATGGCAGGAGTTTGAGAACACCATTGCGAATGCTACGCGAGTCCTGGGAGAGATTCGATGAGGACCCTAATGTAGTTGCGTATGTTCTAGACCTCCTTCAGAGGCTTGGAAAAAACGAAAGATCTTGTGGAAAGCCACATGAAGGCTGCACAAGTATTGTCGAAGGAGTACTACGACAAATCGGCGAAGAAAGCGCACATTTGAAGTTGGTAGTCAAGTAATGCTGCTGCGGCCGTCCAAAGAAAACAAGCTTGAGTTTTATTAGGAAGGGCCTGCCAAAGTAATATCGAAGCTTTCTGATACCAATTATGAAGTGAAATTAGGAAGGCGGCCGAACAAAATTTACCACAGTAACTTGATGAAACCATACGTTCAACGTCAAGCGGTCGTAAATCTGCTGTTGAATGCTGCAGAGGAAGAGGGAGAAGAAATTTGAATTCTAGTGATGTAATCGAAGGGGGATCGGAGGTAATCTTGGAGCAGTTGAACCTAGAGCCTAGGTTAAGTGAAGTCCAGAAGGAGGACCTGAGAAGGATTGTTTCCGAGTTTCAAGACGTGTTTTCGGACCGTCCCGGAAACACGACGGTGATCGAGCACGATATCGAGCTAACTTGTGAGGAGCCAATCCGTAGCAAGCCGTATCGTTGTTCCCCCGTGCAAAAGCAGATCATGAAAGAGGAGATCGATAAAATGCTGGAGTTGGGAGTCATAGTACCGGGCGAGAGTGACTATACATCCCCTCTAATATTGGTTCAGGTGCCAGGAAAAGATCCGAGGCCATGCATCGATTACCGGCGTCTTAACGCAATAACTCGAGACCAAACTTACCCGATACCCAACCTAGAGGAGAGGGTGGAAACTGTGTCACAGTCCAGCTATATTTCCACGTTAGACCTCGTGCGAGGGTATTGGCAAGTCCCCCTTACAGAGCGTGCCAGCCGCTATGCCACATTTGTTTCTCCATTTGGAACGTATCGCCCACTTAAGCTGAGCTTTGGATTGAAAAATGCACCCTTTTGTTTTTCAGGCTTAATGGACCGCGTTCTTAAAGGCCTCTCCGAGTTCGCTCTACCGTATATTGACGATGTCGCCATCTTCTCCAACGACTGGGAAGAACATGTCGAGCATCTACGCGTCGTGCTGAACAGGTTGAGAAAGGCTGGCCTTACCGTGAAACCTACTAAATGTCACCTAGGGTGTGGCGAGGTGTCTTACCTGGGGCACGTTGTGGGGCGTGGCCGGCGTAGACCTTCAGAAATTAAGGTAGCCGCTGTCGTGAACTATCCACGACCAACCACAAAATCAGAGATAAGGGCATTCTTGGGCTTGGCTGGATATTATCAGCATTACGTGCAAAATTACTCTAGCATTGCCAGCCCCCTCACTGACGCGCTTCGAAAGTCCGAGCCGGTTAAAGTAGTATGGGACTCAGAAAAGGAGATTGCGTTTTGCCAGCTAAAACAGGCCCTAAGCGAAAAGCCTGTTCTCATGGCACCCGATTTCTCTAGGAGATTTGTGATTCAATGCGACGCGAGTGATCGCGGCATGGGAGCTGTATTGTGCCAGGAGGACAGTGCTGGTAACGAAAGGCCAGTTTTGTATTTAAGTCGAAAACTCAGCGGCAGGGAAGAGGCGTACAGTACCTCTGAAAAGGAATGTGCTTGCCTCGTGTGGGCCGTTCAAAAGCTAGCTTGTTATGTCTCCGGTTCGAGGTTTGTGGTTGAAACGGACCACTGTCCTCTAACCTGGTTAAATAACATGTCGCCTAAAAGTGGCCGGTTACTGAGGTGGAGCATGATACTCCAACAGCACAACTTTGACGTTCGCTACAAAAAAGGAAGGCTAAACGCTAATGCCGACGCATTGAGCCGTGCGTTTAGTTAGTACCTTCTCAACCTTTCGGTTTCTCGCTGGCGATTCGGGGCAAAATTTTGACCTCATCACGACCTGGGCCGAGCGCTCTCGTTCAGAGTGCTCTCAAGGGGCCAACTTTATGTGGTATTCTAATTCGTTGCGTTGTTGTAATTGTGAAAAATTCAAGTTCTTACTTTAAGAGTCTTGTGTCCCACATGTGCCTCTTGATGTAGAGGGAACAAATTCCGATAAACACGTAGATAGGTATATGTTGTACTATACTTTGTCTGGTGTTCTGTCGGGTGACCGAGGGCACTTGCTTGTGTCGTGTGTTGTCTGTTGTCGAACCGTTCTTAGCAAGTTGCAGAACCATAGACAAGTGCTGAAACCGAAGATGGTCAGAAGAGACGAGTGAAGCTGGTCAGCAAGTTGTGGCGACAAGCCAGTGGAGCTGGGATCCGTCGTCAAAAATGGGATGTGTTCCCGGAACAGTTTGGAGCTGTATTCTCCACATGGCCCTGGAGGCGAACCTGGAGGGACCTGGCGAACGAGCGCACCTGACATCCGAGCCCCGTGGAAGCAGCTCGTCTTCCGGTGCATTGTCTGGCGGCGGGGGTGCTGTTATGCCAGCGAGTCCTCGTCAAACGTCCGTGCCTCTGAAAAAGGCAATCTGGGTCAAGGCCAGTCCGCCTGGCGCGATCACCTCGACGGCGTGAACACGCGCGGCGCCCCTCTGGCCCATGTGCAGTGAGTCAGCGGCGCACGTGACAGCGAGCCGGCGGCCGCGTGTCTGGTGGTCTGACGCATGGCGCGGCGGCCCCCATTGGCGGAATCTGCCCTGACGACCAGCGGCGCTTCTGATTGGACATTTGGTTGGACCCGGTGCAAATAAAAGAAGCCCTGCGGCGTGTCGCGATCAGCGGTCTTAGGTGGCCAGGCTTATTCGGTACATAAAAGTAAGTGACTGGTCGCGACGGGAAGCGCAACCTATCGGAAAGAAGCAATCGTCCGGGGTCGTGCACATTAAGTCCCTAGAATTTATATTCCTTAATCAGCAAAGCCCGCTGCGTATAGCAAATGAGGGACAGTGTACTAAGAGATGTCCAAGTGTTTCGCAGGAGCCACAAGCTGCGCACAACGGGCTGTCAACACGCTCTTGACGGTCCCATCGTTCGCGCACCAGCACAGAGCCTATACTCTTATAGTTTACATAACAGCGCTCTGGCTGCATGTAACCAAGCACGGGTCAACTGGCCCAACATTGCTGACCGGGCAAGTTTTCAAGAAGCAACGCGCCAAAGCGCCACGCTATGAGGCACTGCTGCAGTGTGACGCCTTTTAAAGACAATGGTCTTTCTTGGGGCACTTGAACGTGAAAGTTTCGGTCTGTCTACCTGTCATTCCCACTGCTTGTCTGTCAGACAAAACGATTCGGCCACCCGGCCAAACTTTTAAGCACTTGCTGAACGCCCAGCCATCTTTAGTGGTGGCTGCGTTCATAGTTGTGAACATAGTCGATCAAAAAGCAAATATTACGCGCGTATTTGAGACGCAATATCAATACTTAAGAATTAGGCGGTGTATTCCTTTACTAGAAAATACATAGATACGCACTTCTAAAGACCCTATAGTGTTTCTTAAGCTGCGCTCAAATTGCAACGCTGTGCACGAGAGAGGGCCGGCAGAAGACTACAGTCTTTCGACAACATTAGCAGAGTGACCTACATTAGCGCCGAAGCGCGCAGATACGCGGTCAGTTTTTTTTTTTCATTTATTTACACGTCCAGCTCAAGTTCATTTCACTTTCGTCATAGCGACGCGTCTATACACGGACTATAGACCCATTCCATGTTTGTAAACGCAGGTAGGCTGATGTGAAATTATAGGTGAAATCATGGGTAAAATTATAGCGACGTCCACACATAACTTCCGCCATAAGCGCTGAGGGCTGCGATGTGCGCCAACAAACAAAACCAAGTTGTGAGACGCGACTCACATCCAACCGCGACACAGTTCGTCGGCATGCCGTTTTTTTTTTTTTTTTTCCCTCATTGCTTGACTGAGAAACACCACATGCACCATTGGAAATCCAGCAGAACCAGCGGTAAGCAGAGCGTCTTTGGCCTACGAAGACAGCACCACCGCATTTTCGTGACGTAAGACAGCTGGAATTTGTCTACATGTGAACGATTCGCACTTAAGGAGTCAACGAGGATTTCGGGATGCACCCGGAGATCGCCTCGCTGCATTGCCGACCGAAATGGCCTCACCTTTCCAAAGGAGACGTGGAACGCCGAGAGCTGCTGGCTGCTTCTTGAGGAGCGCGAGCGAGGGTTGTCACGAGCTAAGGACATTATCGTGATGATGATGATTACCCTCTCTATGTTAAGGCACTTGTATCTGAGTCGACGTTCTGCTACGCAAGCGTGTTGCTTTATTACACTCCGTAGCCTTAGTAGTGCTCAAGAGAACAGAGTATAGAGCACATAATGACTATGGACTGCCTTCCCGGCCCGGCTGGCCAAAGACGCTTCCAAGACCCGAGGTCCGGCTACCCCCTCAGGTGGGGCTAGTCTTCCAGCCACTTAACCCCAGCAAGGACAATTAAATAAAGTTTTGTCAAACTAATTAACGCCTGACCTCCCAAATCCTGGCCGTCCAGGGGGCCCACGCGAGGGCAGTCAGAACTGACCGTTTCCGAGTGGGCCTAGCCAGGTGACGTCGACTTGACTCGGGCCTGTTGTGAACAAAATAAAGTTATCTGACACCCTCTCTTCAGATCAAGATGGTGCCTCTGCCCCCCTCCCCGGCGCAAAGGAGAGATCAGTAAACGCTATCCTGGGGGAAAATGTGAGCCAAACCAAGAGGTAGTCACTTCGATTGCCTTGTGTGCTCGCATAATGCGCCAGCACTCGCCAACAGGAGCCATTGTTAGTTAGCGTTGGCCAGCGCTGGATAAATGTTTGTTCTTTATATGAGTCTATACCTCTGCCCTCTGTCGCCGCGGCACTTTACACTTAAAAAGAATTAATGTTAAAGCCTGTCTAACTTCAGTTTCCTTTTCCTTCCCCAATTTTTTCCTATTTTCTCCCTCCTAACTGTAAGGAGTCACCACTAATTCGTCGCGAAACATATGACGCTTTGCTGACAATTTGCGATTCGACACTGTAAACCAGTTCACACCCTTAAGGGTGCTTTGCTGATCACGAATTTGGTACAGAATATAGAACGCACAGCACCGAGTTATTGCATGTACTTACGGAACTTACATGCAACTCACATGTACTTATGGGGTGATTGCAGAACTTCGTAAACGTATCATATCGAATGAAGAAGTCTGTCTGGTTGGGTACGAAACTGGGAGATGATTTAGACTCCAACCAAAAGTTTTGAAGAAACCCGACTTTGAAGACGCCGCTGCTACGTACTCTTGCAGTCACCCCTAGGAAAGAACCGAGTCCTTTTCGAAGCATCGAGTTTCTTCAAAACTTTTCGTTGGAGTCGAAACCCTCTCCCCCGTATCATAACAGAATGAAAGGAATACATTCTGTCAGTGATACTTTTGTGATACTGCGCAACAAGAAAAGGAAAGCTTTATATTCGATGCTCTAATCTGTATGGTGGTGGTCTTTTTTTTTTTGTTTCACAATGAAGATACGTATAGCGCGTAGACAGGACAACCACTGGTCATTAAGGGTAACAAACTGGATCCCCAAAGAAGGCAAACGCACGAAGGGGAGACAGATAGTGAAGTGAACCGATGAGATTAAAAAGTTCGCAGGTATAACGTGGCAGCAGAAAGCACAAGATCGGGTTGATTGGCTCATCATGGGAGAGGCCTTTGTCCTGCAGTAAGCGTAGTCAGTCAGTCAGTCAGTCAGTCAGTCAGTCAGTCAGTCAGTCAGTCAGTCAGTCAGTCAGTCAGTCAGTCAGTCAGTCAGTCAGTCAGTCAGTCAGTCAGTCAGACAGACAGACAGACAGTCAGACAGACAGACAGACAGACAGACAGACAGACAGACAGACAGACAGACAGACAGACAGACAGACAGACAGATAGATAGATAGATAGATAGATAGATAGATAGATAGATAGATAGATAGATAGATAGATAGATAGATAGATAGATAGATAGATAGATAGATAGATAGATAGACAGACAGATAGATAGATAGATAGATAGATAGATAGATAGATAGATAGATAGATAGATAGATAGATAGATAGATAGATAGATAGATAGATAGATAGATAGATAGATAGATAGATAGATAGATAGATAGATAGATAGATAGATAGATAGACAGATAGATAGATAGATAGATAGATAGATAGATAGATAGATAGATAGATAGATAGATAGATAGATAGATAGATAGATAGATAGATAGACAGACAGACAGACAGACAGACAGACAGACAGACAGACAGACAGACAGACAGACTAGATAGATAGATAGATAGATAGATAGATAGATAGATAGATAGATAGATAGATAGATAGATAGATAGATATGATAACGACGACGATGACAATGATGATGATGATGATGATGATGATGATGATGATGATGATGATGATGATGATGATGATGATGATGAAAGATTTAGCGAGTTAGCGCTTGTCCTCCTACAGTGTGTTGTTATGTGTATAGAACAGAGACTATTTGTTCAGAGAGCACTCGTTCAGAAATTAGGCCCATTATCAAAGATTAACCCAGAGGGTATACGTGCTATCGAGTTAGC
Source organism: Rhipicephalus microplus (assembly GCF_013339725.1). Classification (NCBI taxonomy): domain Eukaryota; kingdom Metazoa; phylum Arthropoda; class Arachnida; order Ixodida; family Ixodidae; genus Rhipicephalus; species Rhipicephalus microplus. The sequence continues at coordinate 133,064,228 of NC_051174.1, forward strand.
TCCAGTAAGCGAGCCACGCCCATATGATGAAGCCCATCGGGCTCACTGCTTAACGAGTCTAGACGCGATCATTGACCGGATCCCGGCCTCGGAGTTCTCTCGAGCATTGACCGCATGCTGCGCCGAGGAGGAAAGTCGCTCTCCGGGTTTCCGGCACCCTGTGCTCGCCGCCTTTTCTCCACTAAAGCAACGCTAACGCTATACGAAGCTCAATGTCGACGGCAGCCAATGCGGAGAGCGAGCGCGCCCGCGTCCACGGTACAGCGTTAGTCCGCTTGGCGGCAGCACCTGCTGCCGCGTCGTCTCTTGGCATATCCATATAAGGAAAAAAAGCCGACAACGGCATAGAGTTTCCCACAGTACTTACTAGAGGGAACTCTGGCGCTAGTGTCTATGGGAGCTGCAACACACGGCGCTTAAGCGAGCATGGGAATGATGGGTAGTACACACATTTGTCTAAACTTCGTACTTGTGGCCTGCTTTTGGCTCCGTGTGTGTTCGTGTGGCTTGAAGCTGTTTTCTCATGAAACAAAAATCGGCAAATGTTCAGCGATTGCGCTTCACCGCCCTATTATTTTTAATTACCTTTCCAAATTGGGTCACGAAGTTTAAAGGGTTGAATCTTTCTTTCAAAACAAAATTTAAACACAGCAATAAATGAAGCCGCAAGTACGATTCGCCGCCCGCTAGTACGAAGACTATAGGCAAATGCATACTACCCATCATTCCCATGGTCGCTGAACGATCGCAGTGCCAGAGTGCCCTCTAGTTAATTTTGAGAAACTCTATGGACAACGGTGCTATTTATCTAGTTTTAGAGCAAACGAAAGGATGCAGACCGAGAAGGATGGAACACATGCGGAGGCCAACTTGCAACAACGTTTATTGCGGAAACAGGGAACCGCATATAGTATAGCCAACATCGCTTTTCAGCCACCATCATTAGAAGTACTCTGCTAACTCGCCTATCCTTGCGGAGGTATAGGTTAACTCCTAAGAGGGAATGGCGATCGGTGGTTTGGAAATACAGCAACCTACCAGCCTATCGATCAATTTGCCTGTATTAGCGGTTACCTGTTTCCGCAATAAACACTGTTGCAAGCTGGCGCGAATGAGTCACGTCTTTCTCCATCCGTGCGGTGTAACACTTCAGTATGGTATACAAAAACGCTCAAAATGCTGCGGTGCTATTAGACACAGTAGGATCGGGCTTGTTGGTATAACATAATAAAGAGTGTTTGACAGCGCAAACGACAGGAAGGGATAGAAGAAAGCGTGTCAGCGCTCCGTCTCGTCTCTTCTATCCCCTCCTGTTGTTTGCGCTGTTAAGCACGCTATTAGGGAGTTTTCGAATACCTTTGAGTCCCCAAAGCCATTTGCGTGAGCTCGCTTTGGGTCAAGCAGGAACTATTGAACAGTTTTGGAATAGGGTCGGTGGCGCTTGCGACACTCCCACTATTCTAGGTCATTCTGGTCTTGGCCTGGAGTCATCGCTTAAGTGGGTGCCGTCATGTTTGTGGAACGCGAATCGTTTGGACTAGGCTATGAGGCTCCCGCTAAATTCGAGAAATAGCGCCGCCAACGTAAAGCCCGTACGCTGTTAGGGTCTCGCGCATGCGTAGTGGCCCCAACAGTACATCTTAGGGGCCCCAAAACGTTTGGGGCCCCTATTCATAAACTTTCTTGTTAAGGCGGCTACTATTAACAGGAGCAGTGCAAAATAATCATGATGGCTTGACGACGTCAGCACATTACTTCATCGTGACGTCACAGATCACCCAACCATAAGTGACTTCATCATCGTGTCACTCTGACGTCGTGCAAACGTGACGCCAAGAAATGACGTCACATCACATAGCGGCTTGGTCACAGATGGGCCGTTCACGGGGGCTGTTTAAAGCCAGGTGAAGTGCAAAACACTTGCAATGCTTCCGATCACTGATGACATTCTCGATCAAATTAGGGGCAAAAAGTACGTGAATGCTTATGCAGAATGCTTCCGCCCAATATTTCCGTGTAACTCATTCTTGTGCAATGTTTCCGCCCAATCCTACCTGGGCTGTCGTGTCTTTCTGTAGCTATGATTCTTACGAAGCGTATGTTTACTATAGATGCTTTTTTTTTTTTTAGAACGTGCAAATATGTCGAGCTCCACGCTGCATGTTCTTAAAGAAACAGAAGCTGAGGGCAAGATGGAAGCATGAAGAGATGAAACATTCTTGAACCCGGAACATCGGTAGGACCAACTCCATGTTCAAGAATTTTTAATCTCCGCACTGCATAGAAACATGATCACAGCTATGCTTGCTGATTGGTCCAAAGCACGCAGTATACGTATCGACGTATCGACCCGAGGCATTCGGTATAGACAATCTATTAAAAATTCATCTCTTACGCAAATGTGGGTGGAACAAGAAAGGCTCGCAAAATAAAGCATTTCTTTTCTATACCACGCGCTCAATCGAAGCTTCCGTGACCACGAGCTGTCTTCTTCGAAAATAAACGACCGCTTCGATGCTCTCAAAGCAACAACCACCTGGTTGCAAACGCAACGTGGGCACTCGCCGGTGGTTTTGTTTGTACGCCCATTTTTTTACGCGTCTTCCCTTCCCCAGTGCAGGGTAGCAAACCGGATGTGCGTCTGGTTAACCTCCCTGCCTTTCCTTGCATCTTTATCTCTCTCTCTCCCTCTCTCTCTTCAAAGAATCACGCTACGTGGAACTCTTCATCGATAACTTTAAGTGCTTATGGCAGCGCGCATCAAAAGCAAGGACGTAATAGACTCACACACACACACACACACAAAAGAGAGAGACAAAGTAATAAGTGTCGAAGTCCTTGACCATAACTCTCCTTTTTTTCCCAAGTTTCGTCCATGTTCTTGGTGTACGTCGAAACAGACAATCATGAATTAGCTCATGTTTTAACATATTTTAAATGCTCTGTTGGTGCCAATGAAACCTCAAAAATTGTGTGAGCTTATGGCATCAAGCCTTCGGATGTGACGTTCACGCGTTTATTAGCACACGTATTATTAGCACGCATTTATTAGCACACGTTTATTAGCACACGTTTATTAGCACATGATTCAAATGAGACATTTTTGGAGCGACTGGTATAAGCAATTAATTATACTGGTTAATGCGGTTTAACGTCCCGAAACCACCATATAATAATTGCTCTAGAAAGCAACGTCATGTCATGACAAATCTAGTATAACGTTGGCTCTGATCTACGCGTTCGAGTCAGAATAACGCCGATATCACCCGAAGTTAGGACGGTGGAAACGAAAGTATGTTTGTTACTTGGACCTAAATTGTCCCGTTTCAACGCGTCAGTATACTACACATTTGGTAACGATATGTCGTGATATACCAGTTCATGCTTGAATATCGAAGGCAGTGCCATTTCTCCCGCCAGTTTCGACCTGTTCCCGCACCGCGGCGCAGTGTGCCGGGGTTCCTTGAACTTCGCGACCTCGCACTCTCATTTCTTTCATATTTTTTCCCCCTTCTTATTCGGTCATCCAGCAGTCGCTGACGCCGGCGTTTCAGGCGGCCCCCGGCTTTCTTCCGAGCCCGGGGCCCTGACCTCTTTCTCGCTCACCCTCTCCGCATCCTTCTCTCGCCACTCTGAGCGCGATGGGCCGCGTACTAGAAGTCAGCGAGAACAAAGAACGTCGCAGAGGTTGTACAGATGCGCATGTCGTACGATATGCAAAGCTTCGGCGGCGTGAATCTAGAGAGAATTCAGCGTAGCTGTATTTATATATGAATGCATATAGTCCCTCTTAATCGTGCCCTGCATAAAATGCTGAATATAGCAAGGACATTAGATCTTTTTTGTTTAGTTTCCCGGCTGTAAAGGGTACCTTAGCCGGCACCTAACAAAGAGTGTTGTATTTATGGCGTATACCCAAACTTTGTATGCCTCCTATGTGGAAATATTCTGCGCATTTTTATTATTGCACACTATTTCCACTTCCGTGACGCGCAGTTTTACACGTTTGACATATTCTGTTTACTCAAACGAGCCGTGTGCTATATAATTGTCATGTACTAATTTCTATGTATAACCTTACTTTTGTTAACTATACTCTGCTAGATATGAGAACCAGAAATATTCAGTAGAAACGTAGTAAACTAGAGATGTTTAGATGCATGGTACGTCGTTTCTTGGCTGTCAAGAACCCAGGCAAGGGCCTGCGTCAAACTTCTAGATGGCAGTTCTTTGTCGTTAAATGCGAAGCATTTCTTTGCATACTACATGCACTTTTGGCCTCTGTCTGTCCGTCCGTCCGTCCGTCCGTCCGTCCGTCCGTCCGTCCGTCCGTCCGTCCGTCCGTCCGTCCGTCCGTCCGTCCGTCCGTCCGTCCGTCCGTCCGTCCGTCCGTCCGTCCGTCCGTCTGTCTGTCTGTCTGTCTGTCTGTCTGTCTGTCTGTCTGTCTGTCTGTCTGTCTGTCTGTCTGTCTGTCTGTCTGTCTGTCTGTCTGTCTGTCTGTCTGTCCGTCCGTCCGTCCGTCCGTCCGTCCGTCCGTCCGTCCGTCCGTCCGTCCGTCCGTCCGTCCGTCTGTCTGTCTGTCTGTCTGTCTGTCTGTCTGTCTGTCTGTCTGTCTGTCTGTCTATCTATCTATCTATCTATTTTTATTTTTATATACAAACTAAAATCACGCTTCAAAATAAATCTTCAAGAAACGAGCATAGTTTCTCAGCTGATGTAACTTGCCCGTTTTATTTGGTTTCTCTCTGTAAGCGGTCGAGCGGCAGTTGCGATTTCCCTAGTTTCACATAGCTGAGGGCTATTAAACACAAAAATGCAGCTTACAAAACAACAAAACGGGCACAGTTACCAAAGACAGTGGATTACGCTATACTTAACTCTGAAGCAATTCAAATATACGGCATTTGAAAGATAAACACCAAGAGCAGCACTTTCAAGGGCTGTCCTCCATCTGCCTGACACAAGTTGTGCCACGACAACCTTTAATACCCCCCTCCCCCCCTTACCCAGTGAAGACACAGCAAGTCACCGAGATATTTTACACAGATAAGTTATACTTTGAAAACTATAACGTCATTAGCTCATCCATCATGAGCTAATTAACGGAGCAGCAAATCAAAGTCAGCGTTTTTTTGAAGATCTGCGCCAAGAGCTCCGCGCACGACGTCCCGTCATGGCCGCGGTCCATCATATATGGGTATGCGCCGAAAACATATCGTTAAATTTCACCACTCGCCAACGTTTCATAATACGCATGGTATGAGCTTAAGGTTCGTTGCTGCTGCGTAAAACATTATGTGTGGCTTAGCAGCGGGTGTCAGAATGCCCGACAACAATGCCAGAGAGCTGAATTTTCCTACGCACAAAACCAGAGACACAAATGTGCATCCTTTACGGTAAGGTAATCTATTTAAAACGCTATTCCTTGACATCTCATTGCTAGGTAACTGTAAGTCTGCCACTGACTTGCCCGTTGTTATGCCAGCGAGTCCTCGTCAAACGTCCGTGCCTCTGAAAAAGGCAATCTGGGTCAAGGCCAGCCCGCAGTCCGCCTGACGCGAACAACTCAACGGAGTAAACACGCGCGGCGCCTCTCTGGCCCACGTGCATTGAGTCAGCGGCGCACGTGACAGCGAGCCGGCGTCCTCGTGTCTGGTGGTCTGACGCATTGCGCGGCGACCCCATTGGAGGAATCTGCCCTGACGACCAGCGGCGCTTCTAATTGGACATTTGTGGTTGGACCCGGTGCCTATAAAAGAAGCCCTGCGGTGCGTCGCGATCGGAGGTCCTATGAGAGAGGAGTCCCCATGTCGGAGAGCCGACATGTGTGTGAGTCGGCGGTCTTAGGCGAAAAGTTGACCTATGTGTTAGAGAGGAGAGCTCGGCTCTTCGAGTCTCTGTCGGCCCCAGTGCCGAAATTGTAACGCCTCTGTATATATGCTGTACATAAACCTTGTTTAACTCACCGTCGTCTCGTCCGCTCGTCTTATCAGCTCGGCGCAGAAGCAGTCGCGAGCTGAGAAACATACGCTACCCAACGGCTGGTTACCTTCCCGGCGGAGTTGAAAGCAGTGGCGCCTTCGGGGCCGTGTTGGCGTCCCCGTCTTTCGCAACAGTGGTGGCATCGGTGGCAGCCACGGAGGCAGATTCGCAACAGTGGTGGCAGCGGTGGGATCCACGGAGGCAGATTCGCAACAGTGGTTGGCAGCTGCGGGATCGGCCGGCGTCAGCGACATCGATGCGGTGAGTGCCTGATGTTTTCCCCTCAGTTCACCAGACTACTCTAGCTCAGGTTGTAGTAGTTTAGAGAAGGGCTGTGTGAAGCATTAGAGTGAGCTTTGATCGTTTCAAGCAAAGTCGAAGTGCTTTGAAACCAAAGCTAATGCGGAGGGGGTAAACACGGGAGAGTGAAAAATTGCTTGCGCGTCTTGCTAGTTGACTTATAGTGGGTACGGCAAGTAAATTGTTAACAGGGGCAAACAGCAAGAGGCTAGTGTGAACGATGGAGAACCTTAAAGTGAAGGAACTCATCGAAATTTGTGAGGAACTCGGCATTACTTTGGGCCGCGCGAAACGAAAGCAAGCGATCCTAGAGATCATGAAGGATGAGGGAGTGTCGGCTGAGGAAGTCGATGAGGCCTGGGTGGATATTAAAGCACGCCGTGAGGAGGCTGAAAGGCGAGAAGTAGAACGTCGCGAGCGCGAGGAGGCCGAGAGACAGGAGCGCCTTGAGATGAAACGACTAGAATTGGCAATCCTACAGTGTTCGCAGGCGCCTAGCGTAGCTTCCCCGACGATTCAGGTCAGCGGTTTTAGAATTCGGGACCAACTGCCACCGTTCGTAGTAGGCGAGGACATGGCGAAGTATCTCGTCAAGTTTGAACACGTCTGTGAGCGAAACGCTTTGGAGCGGCCTCTTTGGGCGCGGAACCTGCTAGCTCTTCTTCCCGGCGAAGTGTCCGACGCGATAACTTGCTTGTCGAGGGAAGCGTTTGAGAGCTATGACGAGGTTAAGGAAGTGCTCTTGAGACGTTATAAGTTGTCACCCGAGGCTTTCAGGCAAAGGTTCCGGTATGCTAAAAAGGGGAATGAGTCACACGTTGACTTCGCGTTTCGTCTTAAAGCCGATTTGATTGAATGGCTCAAGGGCGAAGGTGTTTATGACGACCGCGATAAAGTGGTGGAATGCGTTGCATTGGAGCAATTCTACCGCTGCATCGAGGAGGATGTCAAACTTTGGCTGCAGGACAAACTTGGTGAAGTACAGCTAAACAAGGCAGCAGAGTTAGCTGAGGAGTATTATACTCGCCGAAAGTTGCATAGCAGGGCAGTGCGCGTTGAAAAGGATGAAAGAAAAGAGGGCTTTTCAAAGAAACCTGATCAACGGAAACCCGCTCCGCACCGTAATTTCAAAAAGGACCCGTCTCTTACGAAGGACACTGTAGAGGAAGGGAAAACAGAAGCGGAAAAATCGAGTGAGGTTTCTAAGCAACGCACTGATACCACACGGGCGTTTGAATCACGGAAGCCACTAATCTGCTACAACTGCAAAAAGGAAGGACACATCGCGAGAAACTGTCAGGAAAAGTTTGCCTTCGCAACGATCCGAGAATCAGAAAAAAACATTCGGTTGTTGGAGCCGTATCTCCAAGAAATTAGGGTGAATGAGAAAACGTGCCGAGCACTTAGAGACTCAGCGGCAACCATGGACGTTGTCCATCCTTCATTGGTGTCTCCGGATGACTTCACAGGAGAATGCGCGTGGATCAGGCAGGTCGCCGAGGAGCAGAGTGTTCGCTTACCAATCGCCACGGTTGTCATTAAAGGCCCGTTCGGTGAGCTTCGCACCGAAGCGGCTGTGTCTGCCGCGCTAAATGATCGTTTTCCTTATCTTTTCTCCAACAACTCGGAGCAGCTTCTCAAAGAGCAGGGCAAATCGTTCTTCCCCAACTTAGCGTGCATGGCCCTCACGCGATCGCAAGCGCGGAAGCTATCGCGGCAGCTTGATCTGGTTCAATGCGGTGAACTCTCAAGTGACCTTGTCGGCGGGTCGACGGAACCCCAGAAGGGAAATTTTCCGCATGAGTCATGTGAGCAGTCACGCGAGCGGCCCGTCGCGGAAGCGGCCGGCGCAGTATGCGTGGGGGGAGACGACATGGCGCCATTGAGTCAGAGCGAGAGGGTTGCAACGCTCTCGCCTGTAGCGGAAAGTTTGAGCGAGCTGTCGAGAGTTGATCGAGAGACGCTCATTCGAGAGCAGCGTGAGGATCTCTCGATTGAAGCGCTAGTGGAAAGCCAAACTGAAGCGCTAGTGGAAAGCCACAAAAACGCGGCACAAGTGCTGTCGAAGGAGCACTACGAGAAATCTGTGAAGAAGCGCGCTTTTGAAGTTGATAGTCAGGTAATGCTGCTGCAGCCGTTCAAAAAGAACAAGCTTGAGGTTGATTGGGAAGGGCCCGCCAAAGTATTATCGAAGCCTGGCGATACAAATTATGAAGTGAAATTAGGAAGGTGGCCGGACAAAATTTACAACTTGATGAAACCATACGTTCAACATCAAGCGGTCGTAAATCTGTTGTTGAATGCTTCAAAGGAAGAGGAAGCAGAAATTTTGAGTTCTAGTGAGGTAATTGAAGGGGGATCGAAAGTAATCCGGGAGCAGATAAACCTAGAGCCTAGCTTAAGTGAAGGAGGACCTGAGAAAGAGGACCTGAGAAAGATTGGTTCCGAGTTTGAAGACGTGTTTTCGGACCGCCCCGGAAACACGAGGGTGATCGAACACGATATCGAGCTAAGCGGTGAGGAGTCAATCCGTAGCAAGCCGTATCGTTGTTCCCCTGTGCAACGTCGAAAGTGTGAGCCGCTCTTGGTGCCGCATAGGTATCGTCGCCTAAAAGTGGCCGGTTACTGAAGTGGAGCATGTTGCTCCACAGCGCAACTTTGACGTTCGCTATCAAAAAAAAATAAATAAAGGAAAGGTAAACGCTAATGCAGGTGCATTGAGCAGAGCGTTCCAGCTAGTAACTTCTCAACCTTTCGGTTTCTCGCTGGCGATTCGGGGCAAAATTTTGACCTCATCACGACCTGGGCTGAGCGCTCTCGTTCCGAGTGATCTCAAGGGGCCAACTTTATGTGGTATTCTAATTCGTTGCGTTGTTGTAATTGTGAAAAATTCAAGTTCTTACTTTAAGAGTCTTGTATCCCACATGTGCCTCTTGATGTAGAGGGAACAAAATTCCGATAAACATGTAGATAGGTATATGTTGTACTATACTTTGTCTGGTGTTCTGTCGGGTGACCGAGGGCACTTGCTTGTGTCGTGTGTTGTCTGTTGTCGAACCGTTCTTAGCAAGTTGCAGAACCATCGACAAGTGCTGAAACCGAAGATGGTCAGAAGAGACGAGCGAAGTTGGCCAGCAAGTTGTGGCGACAAGCCAGTGGAGCTGGGATCCGTCGTCAAAAATGGGATGTGTTCCCGGAACAGTCTGGAGCTGTAGTCTCCCCATGGCCCTGGAGGCGAACCTGGAGGGACCTGGCGAACGAGCGCACCTGACATCCGAGCCCCGTGGAAGCAGCTCGTCTTTCCGGTGCATTGTCTGGCGGCGGGGGTGCTGTTATGCCAGCGAGTCCTCGTCAAACGTCCGTGCCTCTGAAAAAGGCAATCTGGGTCAAGGCCAGCCCGCAGTCCGCCTGACGCGAACAACTCAACGGAGTAAACACGCGCGGCGCCTCTCTGGCCCACGTGCATTGAGTCAGCGGCGCACGTGACAGCGAGCCGGCGTCCTCGTGTCTGGTGGTCTGACGCATTGCGCGGCGACCCCATTGGAGGAATCTGCCCTGACGACCAGCGGCGCTTCTAATTGGACATTTGTGGTTGGACCCGGTGCCTATAAAAGAAGCCCTGCGGTGCGTCGCGATCGGAGGTCCTATGAGAGAGGAGTCCCCATGTCGGAGAGCCGACATGTGTGTGAGTCGGCGGTCTTAGGCGAAAAGTTGACCTATGTGTTAGAGAGGAGAGCTCGGCTCTTCGAGTCTCTGTCGGCCCCAGTGCCGAAATTGTAACGCCTCTGTATATATGCTGTACATAAACCTTGTTTAACTCACCGTCGTCTCGTCCGCTCGTCTTATCAGCTCGGCGCAGAAGCAGTCGCGAGCTGAGAAACATACGCTACCCAACGGCTGGTTACCTTCCCGGCGGAGTTGAAAGCAGTGGCGCCTTCGGGGCCGTGTTGGCGTCCCCGTCTTTCGCAACAGTGGTGGCATCGGTGGCAGCCACGGAGGCAGATTCGCAACAGTGGTGGCAGCGGTGGGATCCACGGAGGCAGATTCGCAACAGTGGTTGGCAGCTGCGGGATCGGCCGGCGTCAGCGACATCGATGCGGTGAGTGCCTGATGTTTTCCCCTCAGTTCACCAGACTACTCTAGCTCAGGTTGTAGTAGTTTAGAGAAGGGCTGTGTGAAGCATTAGAGTGAGCTTTGATCGTTTCAAGCAAAGTCGAAGTGCTTTGAAACCAAAGCTAATGCGGAGGGGGTAAACACGGGAGAGTGAAAAATTGCTTGCGCGTCTTGCTAGTTGACTTATAGTGGGTACGGCAAGTAAATTGTTAACAGGGGCAAACAGCAAGAGGCTAGTGTGAACGATGGAGAACCTTAAAGTGAAGGAACTCATCGAAATTTGTGAGGAACTCGGCATTACTTTGGGCCGCGCGAAACGAAAGCAAGCGATCCTAGAGATCATGAAGGATGAGGGAGTGTCGGCTGAGGAAGTCGATGAGGCCTGGGTGGATATTAAAGCACGCCGTGAGGAGGCTGAAAGGCGAGAAGTAGAACGTCGCGAGCGCGAGGAGGCCGAGAGACAGGAGCGCCTTGAGATGAAACGACTAGAATTGGCAATCCTACAGTGTTCGCAGGCGCCTAGCGTAGCTTCCCCGACGATTCAGGTCAGCGGTTTTAGAATTCGGGACCAACTGCCACCGTTCGTAGTAGGCGAGGACATGGCGAAGTATCTCGTCAAGTTTGAACACGTCTGTGAGCGAAACGCTTTGGAGCGGCCTCTTTGGGCGCGGAACCTGCTAGCTCTTCTTCCCGGCGAAGTGTCCGACGCGATAACTTGCTTGTCGAGGGAAGCGTTTGAGAGCTATGACGAGGTTAAGGAAGTGCTCTTGAGACGTTATAAGTTGTCACCCGAGGCTTTCAGGCAAAGGTTCCGGTATGCTAAAAAGGGGAATGAGTCACACGTTGACTTCGCGTTTCGTCTTAAAGCCGATTTGATTGAATGGCTCAAGGGCGAAGGTGTTTATGACGACCGCGATAAAGTGGTGGAATGCGTTGCATTGGAGCAATTCTACCGCTGCATCGAGGAGGATGTCAAACTTTGGCTGCAGGACAAACTTGGTGAAGTACAGCTAAACAAGGCAGCAGAGTTAGCTGAGGAGTATTATACTCGCCGAAAGTTGCATAGCAGGGCAGTGCGCGTTGAAAAGGATGAAAGAAAAGAGGGCTTTTCAAAGAAACCTGATCAACGGAAACCCGCTCCGCACCGTAATTTCAAAAAGGACCCGTCTCTTACGAAGGACACTGTAGAGGAAGGGAAAACAGAAGCGGAAAAATCGAGTGAGGTTTCTAAGCAACGCACTGATACCACACGGGCGTTTGAATCACGGAAGCCACTAATCTGCTACAACTGCAAAAAGGAAGGACACATCGCGAGAAACTGTCAGGAAAAGTTTGCCTTCGCAACGATCCGAGAATCAGAAAAAAACATTCGGTTGTTGGAGCCGTATCTCCAAGAAATTAGGGTGAATGAGAAAACGTGCCGAGCACTTAGAGACTCAGCGGCAACCATGGACGTTGTCCATCCTTCATTGGTGTCTCCGGATGACTTCACAGGAGAATGCGCGTGGATCAGGCAGGTCGCCGAGGAGCAGAGTGTTCGCTTACCAATCGCCACGGTTGTCATTAAAGGCCCGTTCGGTGAGCTTCGCACCGAAGCGGCTGTGTCTGCCGCGCTAAATGATCGTTTTCCTTATCTTTTCTCCAACAACTCGGAGCAGCTTCTCAAAGAGCAGGGCAAATCGTTCTTCCCCAACTTAGCGTGCATGGCCCTCACGCGATCGCAAGCGCGGAAGCTATCGCGGCAGCTTGATCTGGTTCAATGCGGTGAACTCTCAAGTGACCTTGTCGGCGGGTCGACGGAACCCCAGAAGGGAAATTTTCCGCATGAGTCATGTGAGCAGTCACGCGAGCGGCCCGTCGCGGAAGCGGCCGGCGCAGTATGCGTGGGGGGAGACGACATGGCGCCATTGAGTCAGAGCGAGAGGGTTGCAACGCTCTCGCCTGTAGCGGAAAGTTTGAGCGAGCTGTCGAGAGTTGATCGAGAGACGCTCATTCGAGAGCAGCGTGAGGATCTCTCGATTGAAGCGCTAGTGGAAAGCCAAACTGAAGCGCTAGTGGAAAGCCACAAAAACGCGGCACAAGTGCTGTCGAAGGAGCACTACGAGAAATCTGTGAAGAAGCGCGCTTTTGAAGTTGATAGTCAGGTAATGCTGCTGCAGCCGTTCAAAAAGAACAAGCTTGAGGTTGATTGGGAAGGGCCCGCCAAAGTATTATCGAAGCCTGGCGATACAAATTATGAAGTGAAATTAGGAAGGTGGCCGGACAAAATTTACAACTTGATGAAACCATACGTTCAACATCAAGCGGTCGTAAATCTGTTGTTGAATGCTTCAAAGGAAGAGGAAGCAGAAATTTTGAGTTCTAGTGAGGTAATTGAAGGGGGATCGAAAGTAATCCGGGAGCAGATAAACCTAGAGCCTAGCTTAAGTGAAGGAGGACCTGAGAAAGAGGACCTGAGAAAGATTGGTTCCGAGTTTGAAGACGTGTTTTCGGACCGCCCCGGAAACACGAGGGTGATCGAACACGATATCGAGCTAAGCGGTGAGGAGTCAATCCGTAGCAAGCCGTATCGTTGTTCCCCTGTGCAACGTCGAAAGTGTGAGCCGCTCTTGGTGCCGCATAGGTATCGTCGCCTAAAAGTGGCCGGTTACTGAAGTGGAGCATGTTGCTCCACAGCGCAACTTTGACGTTCGCTATCAAAAAAAAAATAAATAAAGGAAAGGTAAACGCTAATGCAGGTGCATTGAGCAGAGCGTTCCAGCTAGTAACTTCTCAACCTTTCGGTTTCTCGCTGGCGATTCGGGGCAAAATTTTGACCTCATCACGACCTGGGCTGAGCGCTCTCGTTCCGAGTGATCTCAAGGGGCCAACTTTATGTGGTATTCTAATTCGTTGCGTTGTTGTAAAATTGTGAAAAATTCAAGTTCTTACTTTAAGAGTCTTGTATCCCACATGTGCCTCTTGATGTAGAGGGAACAAAATTCCGATAAACATGTAGATAGGTATATGTTGTACTATACTTTGTCTGGTGTTCTGTCGGGTGACCGAGGGCACTTGCTTGTGTCGTGTGTTGTCTGTTGTCGAACCGTTCTTAGCAAGTTGCAGAACCATCGACAAGTGCTGAAACCGAAGATGGTCAGAAGAGACGAGCGAAGTTGGCCAGCAAGTTGTGGCGACAAGCCAGTGGAGCTGGGATCCGTCGTCAAAAATGGGATGTGTTCCCGGAACAGTCTGGAGCTGTAGTCTCCCCATGGCCCTGGAGGCGAACCTGGAGGGACCTGGCGAACGAGCGCACCTGACATCCGAGCCCCGTGGAAGCAGCTCGTCTTTCCGGTGCATTGTCTGGCGGCGGGGGTGCTGTTATGCCAGCGAGTCCTCGTCAAACGTCCGTGCCTCTGAAAAAGGCAATCTGGGTCAAGGCCAGCCCGCAGTCCGCCTGACGCGAACAACTCAACGGAGTAAACACGCGCGGCGCCTCTCTGGCCCACGTGCATTGAGTCAGCGGCGCACGTGACAGCGAGCCGGCGTCCTCGTGTCTGGTGGTCTGACGCATTGCGCGGCGACCCCATTGGAGGAATCTGCCCTGACGACCAGCGGCGCTTCTAATTGGACATTTGTGGTTGGACCCGGTGCCTATAAAAGAAGCCCTGCGGTGCGTCGCGATCGGAGGTCCTATGAGAGAGGAGTCCCCATGTCGGAGAGCCGACATGTGTGTGAGTCGGCGGTCTTAGGCGAAAAGTTGACCTATGTGTTAGAGAGGAGAGCTCGGCTCTTCGAGTCTCTGTCGGCCCCAGTGCCGAAATTGTAACGCCTCTGTATATATGCTGTACATAAACCTTGTTTAACTCACCGTCGTCTCGTCCGCTCGTCTTATCAGCTCGGCGCAGAAGCAGTCGCGAGCTGAGAAACATACGCTACCCAACGGCTGGTTACCTTCCCGGCGGAGTTGAAAGCAGTGGCGCCTTCGGGGCCGTGTTGGCGTCCCCGTCTTTCGCAACAGTGGTGGCATCGGTGGCAGCCACGGAGGCAGATTCGCAACACCGTGTGCGAGTGGAAATACCCTCGACAGACTTCTAGCGGGACGGCCCAGTGCTCTCCCATAGTTGAGTACGAAGTACTCGAAATCGTCGACCATTTTTTCTAAACACTAACGCTGAGCGGCCGGGATTCCATCCCGTGGTCTGAGGGGACGGCTCTAAGCTCTCCCATTGTACAGTACTAAGTACTGTAAATCGTTAACAACTTCTTCTAAACACTAACGCTGAGCCGGGGTAACCGTGATCAGGAAGGCGGGACGGCTTCATGCTCTCCCATAGTAGAGTACCTAGTACTCTAAATCGTTAGACATTTTTTCTAAACACTGTAGCGCGTCGTGGCGACCGCAGTCTGCGGGTAGCGGGGTCGGTCGCCGTCGCTCCGTTGAGCCAAGGACTAGGGGAGAGCTTTGAGCAAACTTAACGGATTTATTTACATCTTTACAGTGAGTTGTCGAGATGAAGAAGACAGAAGAGAAGAGAAGAGAGTTGGGCGAGGCGCTGCACACCCTTTTTGTTGACCCCCGTTCCCTAGGTCCCTAGGTAGGGGATCACTACACAAAACAATGCGGACCAATGGTGATGTGGAAGTTCCTCTCAGTGAAGTACCACCCGTCATGTATGTTCATAGAGGCACAACACTGGCTTGCACATACACACACACACCCTTGCCACTAGTCGCAGCGCTGCCGTAGAACAGGGAGGGGGAGAGCGGAAGACGCACGGGCGCCTCGACCCCTTTGGTGCCGGCCTCGCGCTGCGTTCCCACGGGAAGATCTTAGCGCGCCCTTTCGAGAGGTGCCAGGTTCGTGGAATCCTCTGGGGAGAGCCCTTTGACCAGCGCCGTCGTCGTCTGCTGGTTAACGCGCCAACGTGATGCGTGGCCCAGGCGGGAGATAGAGCGGCGGCTCCATAACCCTCTTTTGCAACATTCCACACAGTTGGCGCCGCTGTCAATCAGTGGGCGCCATCTCGTGTAGTCGGCCCCTGTTGCTTCTTCCGTCCAGCCGTGGCGAGACTATCCTTTTGGGCACTGGTCCGGCGTGGCGAATGACCCGCTGGGTCAAGGCATAGCTTGATCGCTGCAACACACATGTCACCTGTCACATCACTCAGGTCCTTCCTCAGCTAATCGCATCGATCTTTCGCCTTTTACTAAAGGATGACGACGAAAACGGAGTTATCATGTTGACGTCCCTGTGTGTACTACGTCAGTTACGTCCTACTCATCTAGCCATGGCGCCATCGACGTCGTGGACGCCTTCGAAGGCGCAGGCCTTCGACGCTGTCGTGCCTGCGGGGACTAGTCCGGAGACCGTCGTCGACGCGATGGCCTCAATAGTTGGCCTCTCAGAGGTACACTGCGTTCAGCGCATGAGAGGCACGAACTTCCAAGTAACTGTCAAGAGCACGGCTTCCATGACTCTCATCATCGACGCTGGCTACCTGACCGTCGGTGGCGAGCGTATTCCTGTCGTTCCCGTCGGCCCGCAGGTAACTAACGTCGCTTTCCTGTTCTTACCAGCCTTCTTCTCCAACGAGGTACTCGTCCAGGCTTTGTCCTCATACGGCAAGGTATTGACAGTGACCGCTGGCTTCATGAGCGCAAGACGCAGAGTTCTCACAGGCACACGCTTTGTCCGGATGGAAACGAGTCCCACAAATCGCGTCCCCAACTATCTTCCCGTTTCTGGTCATCGCGTCACCTTCGACTGCCGCGGTCTGCAACGTGTTTGCCGTCGGTGTGGCTCTAGTTGCCATTACCGAGAGTTCAGTGCACAACACTATTCTATGGCCGCTGTGGTGTGCACAGACACGAAAGCGAAGGTTGCGACCGCCCCTGCCGACGTTGTGGAGATAACCACCCTACCACCGTGTTACAAGCTGCCACTCTAGCGTCGCCAGCGCGAAGTCGGCGACGGGAATGACAGCAGGTTGGTTCGTTCCGTACGCAAGCAGAGACAGTGAAGAGATCAGAGACGTGAGAAAACAAAACAACTTTACTCTAGTAATATTGCAGCACACGGAATCTAATACAACACTTCAATACAACTAACAAAATACATCAACACTTGATACAACTAAAGAAATATATAACAGAAACAATAGATCAGCTTACGGGAGAGAACTATGACAAACTACACAAACTAACAAGAATAGAACGACGGAGGAGAAAGTTCGAAGATATAAACAGGTGGAGGCATACGTGTGATGACCGGCAGCGTTGCGTCCCCGACGATCGGAAGCGAGAAGTCGAAGAGAGTTCTGGCACGACTGCGATGTCGGCGGTGTTGCAACGCTGGTGGCTCCGGGAGGCTAGTGCTTGCAGGTGACTTCGAGTAGGTTGAGCTAACTCGAAGCGAAGTCCCGATGTCTACGTTGCAGACGTTAATATCGCGTCACAGCTAGACGAACGGCTAAGTTTAGGTGGCCAGCCGATACAGAGCCACACTAAAAACTTCTAGAAGAGATGCTTGTTGATCTGTTTCTACACCATCTTGGTCAGCGACTAGTCTGCCTAGCAGGGCAAAATCCTGCGCTTAAATCCCCCTCGTGTCTCCTCGCTCTCTTCCTTGGGGACAAGAGACCTCTACCTGGGTCCAATCATGCGCGTTTAATTGAGGGGAAACTCCGCCCCAAAAATATTTTGACCCCACCCCTTTTTAATTGAGAGAGGGCCCGCAACTAGCGAGAGTGACAACCTGTCGGGTTGTTGTCATACGGCTTGGCCACCAGAGCGTTTCCCACGCTTTTCTCCGTGGGAACGGTCAACCACTTAGCTCTCAGTCGGCGCGTCTTGTAGTCTAATCCTTGTTCGGGGTATACCGCGGCCTTCTACGACCTTGCAGACGTCGCCACAGTTACAAAAGGATTAACTGTCGGCGGCGACGTTCTAAGGAGAGCACCCCATTTTGCACTTATCGGTTCCCTTTCATGTGCCGCCGTTTCTCACGGTCAGTCGGGGAGTACGGCGCCCGTTAATTGCCGTGACGCGGTGTCGCCGAAAATAGCCGTCCGTGACATTGCCCCCCACTTTCAGAATGTTATTCATAACATTTGTTCGCACGGAGGGGAATTTTTTCGACAACAAGGAACAAAACACCACCAACAAGGGAGGCATGAGGACTGTCCCTCTCATACACAACATACATAGGCAGAGTGCATCAAAGTAACAACAAAAGGAAAAACAAACAATTGTTAGAGTACCAGCTTCATTTACACGCAACACCATCAATGCGCCATACAAACAAGAAGAGGAAATAGCCGTGTACGGCAGCCATCAATACAGAATACACTGCACGAATGTATACTACAAAATAAAACGGAACAGGTGCGCTCCTCAACTGTAGTGCAATCCTTCAATGTGCATTACAGCAAGTAAAACAACCAATGCACCAAGCAAAAAGAAAATAACTCAAAATACACTTCTTATACAATGAAATACGTGCATACAAACAGAAAACAACCGACGGAAGGAAAAACATGCTCATAGACCTCAAGTCTCAATGCGCGCAACGACAACTGTACCGGGTCACGCCAATCTTAATCAATTTACAAATCATTCGGTTTGTGCTAACATCTTCCTCAAATGCTCATTCATGCCACATCCCCATGGCAGTGGAGGTATACGATATTACACTAAGCCTTTCAAACAACTAGAAAAATGACACATTTTCTCGGGTTTTACCTTATGCAAATTTTCGCACTCATGATTAAACTAATTCGATGCTAACTTTCAGCTTTTGGCTCGGCGGTTTTTTCTTTTGAAAACCTTACATCAAATCTTGTAACCTATACAATATTAAAACGACTCAAACATGAATCTCCAATGTTGCCCTGAATAATTATACTTAGTACGCGCGTGCAACAATTACTCAACTGACCGTGCCCCCTTTTCTACAATAGATTCGCCTGAATCGCACCCGATGAGGTCGCGGTCCCGGCGGTTTTCCATCAGGCCTGAGGCTACTAAACACAGGAACGTTAGGCTGTGTTTTGCCGTCACGCCTCATTCTGCACTTCGGCCGGCTTTCTTCGGTAATGTGAAAGGGGTACGAGAAGCAGGGGGGAAGCCTGTGCCATTTTTCTTTTGTGTTCTCCCCTATGCGGTATTTAGCCACTCTGCCCTTTCGACTCTGACCCTTCGGCAAAGGCCGCTTTCCCGAATTTGTCGAACTGAACCACACGCTGCGTTGGGGTGGCGTACCTCGTTTCCTCCCTCTACACCTGGCTCGCCACTTGTGCTTCCCTGAACGGCACCATTGACGTTCCTTGAAACGGACTAATGGCCTACCCTCTCGTCTTTCTTGCGACTGAGTGGGGCCTGACCTAGGCTTGCGCAGCGCAGTGCGCTTCCGCTTCTTTCGTTTCCGGCGATGTTTGCTTGCCCCCTTTCTCTCGATGCCATCATCAAGTCGCGTCGGGAACTGAGAAGTCGGGAAGCTCGTTGGAGCTTGTGTTACATTTTGCCCCACGCTCAAACATTTTGAACTCGGTGTCACGACGGACTGCCGGGCCAAATTATCTTTGTTAATGCTGATGAAACCATTAACTGGGCCCTCTCCGATGGCATCGCTGCACTCCTGAAGCGTCGTGTTCTCGCTGTGTTTAGCCACTGTGCTAACCCTATCTGCATGTGACGATCTCGAGACGTCCTCTCGAGGCATGAGGATGGTTTCCAGCTTCTTACTGAGTCCATTAGGGCTGCTGGCACACACCTCATCCTCGCTAGGACCGTTTTTTGATACTGTCTCTACCTCGAGACCGGCCAAGGCCTCGTTCTCTACATCATTTATATGGATGCATTCGAGAATATGCGGGCCCTTTTCTAGCACGATTTCTGGTTCTGGCGTTTCATGACGCGCTTCAATGTCCAACGCTTTCCGACACGCCTTGCTTTCAGACTCTTGTCTTTCTGTTTCGCGCTTTCTTTCAGACTCTTGTCTGAGCTGCTCTTCTTTTGTCGAGACCGAAGTTCCGAACGTCCGGAACATCTCTGCCTTAACTACCTCGTTGTTCGCGTTCTGCTGCCTGCGTCGCGCAACAGCTTCATTTGCCTCGCAAGGCAGAACTGTGAGTAGCCCTTGACACCATGTGTCTCGCTCAAATGACAGTTTCTCGCCGGCATCGCCGTGCTCACTGCTGGATCGGCTAACCCTGCTACCCTCGATGAGGCGAATCTTTAATTGCAGTAACTGCACTTCCCGTTCTCCGGCTTCCCTTGCCGCTTTCCTTGCCGCTTCTCGTTCTTTCGCCCTTTCTTGGCGCTCTCTCTCCCTTTCTTTTTCCCTTTTCTCCCGGGCCCGTGCCCGCTCTTCTCTGGCTAACGTCTGCGCCTGTTCCTGCTGCTCCTTAACACATTGTCTCAGTTCGGCGCCCTCGAGGCCTAACTGTTTACCGTACGCGAGCCACTTATCAAAATCCATACACTCCATACTGCAACTGTCACTATAATGCCACTATAAAAACAGCACAATCATTGCAGGATGCAACCGCTTCAACTGTGCGGCTCTATCACCACGCTGCCCGCACGGTTCTCGTTCACCCCTCACTGTCTTACTCTTTGTACGGAACGTCCTGTCTCGCGGACGCCAGTTTTGTTACAAGCTGCCACTCTAGCGTCGCCAGCGCGAAGTCGGCGACGGGAATGACAGCAGGTTGGTTCGTTCCGTACGCAAGCAGAGACAGTGAAGAGATCAGAGACGTGAGAAAACAAAACAACTTTACTCTAGTAATATTGCAGCACACGGAATCTAATACAACACTTCAATACAACTAACAAAATACATCAACACTTGATACAACTAAAGAAATATATAACAGAAACAATAGATCAGCTTACGGGAGAGAACTATGACAAACTACACAAACTAACAAGAATAGAACGACGGAGGAGAAAGTTCGAAGATATAAACAGGTGGAGGCATACGTGTGATGACCGGCAGCGTTGCGTCCCCGACGATCGGAAGCGAGAAGTCGAAGAGAGTTCTGGCACGACTGCGATGTCGGCGGTGTTGCAACGCTGGTGGCTCCGGGAGGCTAGTGCTTGCAGGTGACTTCGAGTAGGTTGAGCTAACTCGAAGCGAAGTCCCGATGTCTACGTTGCAGACGTTAATATCGCGTCACAGCTAGACGAACGGCTAAGTTTAGGTGGCCAGCCGATACAGAGCCACACTAAAAACTTCTAGAAGAGATGCTTGTTGATCTGTTTCTACACCATCTTGGTCAGCGACTAGTCTGCCTAGCAGGGCAAAATCCTGCGCTTAAATCCCCCTCGTGTCTCCTCGCTCTCTTCCTTGGGGACAAGAGACCTCTACCTGGGTCCAATCATGCGCGTTTAATTGAGGGGAAACTCCGCCCCAAAAATATTTTGACCCCACCCCTTTTTAATTGAGAGAGGGCCCGCAACTAGCGAGAGTGACAACCTGTCGGGTTGTTGTCATACGGCTTGGCCACCAGAGCGTTTCCCACGCTTTTCTCCGTGGGAACGGTCAACCACTTAGCTCTCAGTCGGCGCGTCTTGTAGTCTAATCCTTGTTCGGGGTATACCGCGGCCTTCTACGACCTTGCAGACGTCGCCACAGTTACAAAAGGATTAACTGTCGGCGGCGACGTTCTAAGGAGAGCACCCCATTTTGCACTTATCGGTTCCCTTTCATGTGCCGCCGTTTCTCACGGTCAGTCGGGGAGTACGGCGCCCGTTAATTGCCGTGACGCGGTGTCGCCGAAAATAGCCGTCCGTGACACACCGTCTGCCCTGTGCGTCGTTCATATTCCGATGCTACTGCGGGAACCTTTCCTGCCCTACCGTCCGTGTCACCAACGGCAACAGATGAACGAGAACCCGGAGCTGTAGTAGAAGAACGCCAGAAGACGATTCCGAGAGCCACATTAAACGGCGAAGAAGTGTGCAGCTTGGCCAACCCGAGCTTGCCACGTTTACCAATCTCAGCGATAAGAACAGGCACCGCGGTTGACCTCGCGTCTGTCCCAGGCAAACATGCCGTGCCATGTTCGACGTCGGCCAAAGCCAAGAAAGAAACGCTGGTATAGCACCGAGGCACCGGACTCATCGTTAAACATAGCAGCTGAGTGCTCAGTAGACGCCGACGTTACGAGATCTACGGGCGTTTGTGTCTCGCCAGGAACAGAATTGAAACCGAATGAGCAAAGCCCATTGGCTCATTCCGAAATCCAGGCTCGCGACTTCCTTGAACAAGTAGCAAGACGCCTTGGGAGCTCTTTACTGACGCGTCTCGACAAGCAATCCGTGATCATGGTCGTTGGAGGTGGCGACAACGTTAACGCTGCAGTTCTACCACCATCTGATTCGTCAGACAGCAGCTTCAGCCTCGACGTCGACAGTAGCATCGGACTCTCTTCTAGCCTAGACGGATGTGACGTGGAAATGCAAGCCCCGCGAGATGTCAAGCGTGCTCACAATTCTGGCACCAGCTCGGACGGCACCCAAGATAGCCGCTCCGAGTCCCAGCAACCGAAGAAACCTCGACCCTCTTCTAGAGGGTCAAATTGTGCTATGTATAGTGTGCGTACTCCAGTTCCCCCCGCACAGATCCCCGGGATACCGAATCGAAAAACACGACCATGTCAGTCCCTCAAAATCATTTCAATATGGCTGACACCCTGAAAATCATTTCTTTAAATGTTCAAGGGTTCCGTAACCCACTAAAGCAAGCCGAGGTCATCAGCATAGCCCGCGCAGAACATTGTGATATTCTGTGTTTACAAGAAACCAATTTTTTAGGGGCGAAGCTCCTTAGGGCGTGGGCTGTGCGTCCCCTGTAGCCTGTATGTAGCCACCTCTAGTTTAGTTCTTGCAGTGTTCACTAGATGGCGGTACCGTCCCCTGTATGTAGCCACCTCTAGTTTAGTTCTTGCAGTGTTCACTAGATGGCGGTACCGTCTCCTGTATGTAGCCACCTCTC
Organism: Rhipicephalus microplus; assembly: GCF_013339725.1. Taxonomy (NCBI): domain Eukaryota; kingdom Metazoa; phylum Arthropoda; class Arachnida; order Ixodida; family Ixodidae; genus Rhipicephalus; species Rhipicephalus microplus. The sequence continues at coordinate 133,086,603 of NC_051174.1, forward strand.
GTTTAGTTCTTGTAGTGTTTACTAGATGGTGGTACTTGTAGCTGATGATGAAAAGATGCAAGATGTTATAAACTAGAAAGCGGTACTTGTAGTTGATGAAAGACGCGAGATCTTATAAAATAGGAATGATGTCACATATGGCGCGTGTCATTGGTTGAAGGCAATCGTTCGATTTAGTGCGGCGACGTACGCTAGGGGGAGCGTTGTAATAAAATCCGTTCGCTGTTGGCGCGCGCTCGGAGTCGCCGGATGGATAAGGCTGCACAGCGGAGAGAGCGCAAGGCGACAGCAGCGCGCGCTCGCAGACAGAATCCCGATGTGCGAGCGCGCGAGGCAAGGGACATCGCAAGCCATGCATCGTCTAAGAACAAATAAAAGTTGATTTGTGTATATACACACACAGCGTTTCTCACGTCTTTACATGATGATCGACTGGGCGAATTACACGGAAGATTCACAGTTTACCGATGAATCCCTCCGGAGCTTCGCCCATTCATCATCATTCACCCCGTGCATATGCCGTAATTTTTTTACCATTGGCCACGTTCGTGCATTCGAACGCGCATTTAATTTAGACTGTTATTTTTCTTTCGCGACATCTCGCTCCAGTGTCGCTTCAGTGTAGTTGGAATTATTATTTTTAACCGCGCTGTTCTACGCAATCATCACGTTTTCTATGACGGGATTGGACGGGTATTGGCTTTTGACTGCGTCCTATCATCCTTCAAGCTGCGCGTTTTGTGTATTTATGGGCCAGCTCAAGCAGCGATGTCTAACGATTTTTTCCGTGACCTGGACGTGTATTTTCTAGACGGTCGTCCTGTCATACTCACTGGAGATTTTAATTGTGTATTAGACACGCGAGCTGACGTGCAAGGTCCAGGATGGGGTCACTCTGATTGGAACGCGCGAGAGCTGCATCGCCTGGTGCAACATTTCTCTTTGATAGATACGCACAGACTAGTGCATGGACCACAGTATGCCTGGACTTCGCAGCGTAGCACGTCGTCTAGTCGGTTGGATCGTTTCTATGTGTCGAGCGCGCTAGCTTCTTACGTATCGCACTCCCATGTAGTAACATTACCATCATCCCCTGTTTATGTATCAGACCACCAACCAGTGACGCTCGAGGCTTAGTTTCCCTTTTCATCATCAGTGAGACCTTGGCGTCTTGACATCCGCATTCTACACGGCGCGCATTCACGCTCTAGTTTATCTAGAATCTTGCGCGCCCCTTTTTTGGGATCCGGTCTGGAGGTGTGGGACGCACTCAAGGCACAGTCGCGTTTACACTGCTCAGTCGCAGGGCAGGCCCTTAGACGCCGTACGTCCGAATAACTAGCGGACACTGCTACAAAGCTACGTATTGCTCTTCTGGTTGATCGGCTAACTCCCTTGATGCGCGCATGGCAGCGAGAGTTAAGGGGTCGTTTTCAACGCCTTATTGCAGCTTCGTCGTTGACGGCAGCTGCTTGGCGTTGCAGACGTAATCCATGTGCTCACCCTGAGGTTCTACGCTTTGCGAAAAGCTCGCTTCTCAACCCGTCGGGTCGACTAGGAACTCAGGCCGCTAGATCCTTACCAACTGCGTTGCCACCGACACGTGATCAATCAGTTTTCCTAGCTCACTTTGCAAACATGGCTCGTGCGACAATGTCATCACATCGCAGTACCACCGAGACAGCCACAATGTTAAGTAGGCTCCCTCATATTTCATCAGAAGTAGCTGAACAACATTGCACAAGTCCGTAAGCTGACGAAGTGAAAGAGGCACTGTCTTCCATGAAGCGTGGCTCGGCCCCCGGGCCGGACGGGTTGCCTGTTGAGTTTTACTTAACGTTTTGGGACGACATTGGTGCTCTTTTCACCTCTGTTATTTGCCGCTGTTTTGAGAACTTTTATTTCTCTGACAGCTTTCGCCATGGTCGAATTGTTTTAATACCTAAACATGACCCATCGTCGGTTCGCCCAGAGGAGTGGAGACCAATAACGCTCCTCAACGTTGATTACAAAACTTTCGCGGCAGTAATCACTCGTCGTTTGAGAAGCCTGATTCCTTCCTTAATAGGTCATCATCAGGCGTGCTCCATTCCTGGAAGAGAAATCCACAGTCTCTCCTTTGTTACGCGTGATATAGTTGCGTACACGTAAACAAGATCAGCTCGGGGACTTTTGGTTTCACTTGACCAGGAAAAGGCATTCGATCGCCTCGAACATAGCTTTATATTTAGCGTAATGGCAGCATTTGGCTTCTCACAAAACTTCGTTGAGCTTCTCAGAAACGCATACCGAAATATACGCAGCACGTTGTTTCTTGATGGTTTAGAGAGTGCGCCATTTCCGGTTACCCGTGGTGTTCGCCAGGGGTGTCCTTTATCCCCTGCACTTTTTGTACTCAGCCTCGAACCATTCCTTCAATCTCTAATCGCTGATCCATACGTTAGAGGCCTTCCTCTTCCATGTAGTGGCACCGTGACGGTGACAGCATTTGCTGATGACATCACGTTGTATTTGAAGAATGAGGACAGTTTATCCCGTAGCCTACGGCTTTTTGCTGTGTATGGCACGATTTCAGGTGCTGCGTTAAATTTTTCAAAGTGTCGATATTTATTCATTGGTTCCCCAGACATCTGCCTGAGTCCATTTCTTGGTCTTCAAAAAAAAAGTGATTCCATTCGCATTCTGCGGCTTGATTATACTTGCTACGGTATATCATCCTCCTTGTGGGTTTCAGTAGTCGAAGATGTAAAACGACACGTCCGGGAAGCACAAGAATATGATTTACCGATGCTCGAAGGAAGGTATTTAGCACAGACGGTGTTTTGCGGCCGTGCATGGTACATATCTCATGTCGTACAGCCCCATTACGAATCACCAGGTCCTTGCAATCCCTCATTGGCTCATTTTTCTGGTCGGGTGGAACAGAGCTGGTTTGCCGAGCAGCTCTTGGGCAACCGAGAAACTGCGGTGGATTCGCATTCCCATCCGTCTCTGTTCGCTGCCGGCTGCTTGCCCTACGACTCTTACTTTGGTTGTTGCATGGTGATCAGTGCCCCGCGCGTGATATTGCCTGCTATTTCTCAGGTACCAAGATACGCTATTTACTACCAGATGCACGGCTTAATTCTGCACCGCAAACACTTAACGTGCCTGCATTTTACTCAACGGCAGTAGCATTTTATCGACACGCGCAGCAGGTTTGTCCCGGTGTGGACATTCTAGAAAGCCGCATTGTAGATACAACGGCGGCTCTTCTGCTTCATCTGGTTCCTCCAGCCCGTCTAGCACGATCGAGACATGTCTCGTGGAGCGCGATAACGGCATCGTTTTTGCCTGGTCACCTCCGTGACTTTTATGTGGCGTCTTGGATGGAGAGTACTCCCAACACAGGACAGACTGGAGAAGTGGGGCATGGTCCCATCTTCCACTTGTCCTAACTGTCCGTTACAGGAGTCTAACCAGCATATGCTGCAGCAATGTGTCGTTGCAAAAGTGTTTCGGAAGTCCGTAAACAATAGTTTTCGTGGCCTAGGTGTTAATCGCTTTGTAACATCTGCAGGTCACTGCTCGCGTAGTCGCTTTGCACACCTTCTAATAGCTGCAGGAGCTTTTTGTTTGTGGCGTAATAGGCGCGAGGCTATGGCGGCAGGTCATCGTCGCCATGCTCTCTTTCCGATTCTGGAACGCCTCTACTCTAAACTATTATCGTTACTGTCGGAGGAATTGTTCTTCCTTGGGGAGGAAGAATTTCTGCGACAATGGTCGTGCCGCTTTCTGTCCGTAGTTGACAGACGTGTTCAATTAGTCTTCCACCTGGCCTGTTTCCTATAGCCAGGTCACCTGTCAATGGCTGATTAGGGCATGTAATCTGTATGTGTTTACTATGTCTATGTGTTTGTACATGTCCCATATGGGTGCGAGTCCTTGTATATATTCACTTCATTCTAACGCTGTAAGTTATGTAATTTTTACGAATGTTGATACCTGTTGTACATATTTCCTGCTATCTTCACCAAGTCTTGTAAATTCTACATATATCACCATGTACATTGTCCATATTGTGATTAGTGTATATATGTAGCGTATGTAGCTATTAGTGCCATGGACTATGAGCACCCTACGGACTTGGACACTTTTGTTTAAATGTGTAATGTATGTTGTGCTGTATCACTTGTTTGTTATTGTGCTTGTTGTACAGACGCTCGTTCCTTAAGTCTGTTGCGTCCCATGATAGAATAAACTTTTTTTGAACTCACATGTTCTTCCAAGGGACGGCTACATGTTCTCCCAAAGTAGAGTAATAAATACTCTGAATCGTTTACCCATTTTTCCAAACCCCCCTCTCGAAACACGAGGTAGCTGTCCAGGTACACTTCTACGCGGACGGCTTTCAGCTCTCCCATAGTAGAGTACCGAGTACTCTGAATCGTTAACCACTTTTAAATGCGAAGCGTTTCTTAGCAAACTTCGGCGACGTTGCGCGTATCTATCTATCTATCTATCTATCTATCTATCTATCTATCTATCTATCTGTCTGTCTATCTATCTATCTATCTATCTATCTATCTATCTATCTATCTATCTGTCTGTCTGTCTATCTATCTATCTATTCAGCTATCTATCTATCTATTTATCTATCTATCTATTCATCTATCTATCAATTTATTCATATATTTATCTATCTATTCATCTATCTATCTATCGATCTATCTATCTATCTAGCCGCTACGACTTTTAGCTCTCCTGGCCATTTCGATAATGGTATCGATACTAAACTTGGTATGACTTAACATGACTGCATGAAGAACATATTTGACTAGTCATAACATGGAAATCATTACATATATGTCATGAATGTCATGTTTTACATTTCATAGTCCTGCAGCTCTTGCGGTGGTTTCGTTCACATTGCATGTTGTAAAACCGGTATGGTATGGCACGATTGCACGGCGAACACAAGCGACAGACCCCAACATGAAAATCATGACATGCGTGTCATGTAACAACATGACTACATGCCACGCTCATGATGCGCTCGCGGCCGTTTCGCTATAGCGTCACATATACCAAATTTGGTATTACCGTACATGAATGGATGACGAAGGTACGTGACTGGTGGAAACGTGATAATGATGAGATGCGTGTCATGTAACAGCATGACTACATACCACGCTCATGATGCGCTGGCGGCCGTTTCGCTAGCTTCACTTATACCAAATTTCGTATTACGAGGCGTGAAACCCCTGCCTAGGTTTCACGCTAGTCCAGTTGAAACACTCTTCCCTACATGCCCTTTCTCTACAATTTATTCAGCAAAGAGCTGAGTTGTCCCCGCTGTCATTAATGCGATAGCAATTATATGGACTCTCTCGGCTGGAGTTTGCCGTCAGCGTCGACGTGGGCATCGCCGTCACTCACCATTTATGTATACGTATCTGTTTATATGAATATGCCAGAAAAAATTCTCTGGATCATGAATGAGAGGAGTCAACCACTGAGCTACGAAGGAGCACCTCCTTTACAGGGACGCTAAAGTCAACTATTCAGTGGACGTTTATTGTTGAAATGGCAGTCCAGAAACCTCTTAGCGTTACTATTGTGCCGAGGAGGGGCCTATTTGGAAATAAAATCACGTTTTAGTGGTGCGCATCGTGTTAGCGCACTTCAAATTACCCGCCTCAAGAAGCGGACCGACCGGTCCGTCTCACGTCACTGTTGCCGTGCACAACGTTGCCTGGCTTTACTGCGCTAGTAGCAGCAGACCGAAAGCAGTGGGAGCCACAGCAGCAAAAACGGCCGTTGATCAATTTCTCTCCATTGGCTCCGAGATTTCAGACGCTATTGTTTCAACTGCACCCCGCTAGATGGCACCACCTGTCCCGTGTATCCAGATCACATGGGAGATCACATGGGAAGTCGGAAACAAGCAATCAAGTATTGATTATTGTCTCATGACTGAAGGAATTTACCACAAACTGACAGAAATGAGGATAGACGAGGAAGGCATTAACAGCTTGGGTAGTGATCATAAACGAATAACATTACAAATGGGATACGAAACTAAAAATATGAGCATGGAATCAAAGTCTGGCAGCTCGTATTTAAATGACAAACAAATAATAAATATAGCCGCAAGAGTCGAGGAAGAAGTAGGCGAAATACCAGGCAAGGACTGGGAGTATAGGGAGCTGTTACATCTAATGACGAAGGAGATAGGGAAAGAGAAGAAAACCGTTTGCTGGAAAGGAAAAAGGAAGCCAAAAAGTTGGTGGAACAAGGAAATCCGGGAGGCGATCGAGAAGCGACGCGAAGCATCACGGGAGCATAGAAAGGCAAAAAAGGAGAAGCGGCCGCAGGACGAAGTCAAAAAAATATGGGAAATCTATTTGGAGAAAAAATCCCTTGTACAGAAATTGGTAGAGGCAAAAATTAAAGGTGAAAGTGAACGCTGGATGACAGAGATACACGAAAAAAAGGAGGCCGCGCCTAGGATTTTTTGGAGCCACATAAAGGCGCTGGGTAAGAAGTCTGTCACAACGCAACAACATATTCTAGATGAAGGAGGAAATCAATTGGAAGGGTACGAAGCGCTAGGTTACATCCAAAAGGTAACAGCCGATTCGTTTCAAAAGAGCGTCCAGGGGATCTCCCCGGTGAGTAAAAGTGTGGCGGAGAAAGCAACAGAGGAAGAGCTAGTACTAGATAATTTCAACTGGAAAAAGGCCGAAGGAAAAATTCCAAAGCGCACTGCCGCGGGTTTAGATGGGATTCCCGTTAGCCTCATTAACGAACTAGGACATAACACTAAAGAAGCATTGTTAAAAGCAGTAGAAAAAAGCTTAAAGGACGGACAAATACCAGACAGTTGGCGACAAAGTAGAATGAACTTAATCTATAAAGGCAAGGGAGAAAAGGACAAGATTCGCTCGTATAGACCACTAACCATTACATCGGTACTATACAGGTTGGCGATGCAAGCAGTAAAAATGAAAATAGAAACATGGGCCGAACATAACGATATTTTGGGAGAACTTCAGAACGGATTTCGAGTCGACAGGCGGTTAGACGATAACCTGTTTGTTCTCACTCAGTGTATAGAAATATCTAAAATAGAGAATAGGCCCTTGTACGTGGCTTTTCTAGACATCACTGGGGCATACGACAACGTTAATCAGGAAATTTTGTGGGATATATTGAAAGGAATGGGCATGGGCGACGACTGTATACAGCTTTTGAGGGAGATATACCGAGAAAATACAGTTTGCATAGAGTGGGAAGGAATGCGTAGCAAAGAGAACGTTGAGGTTAGCAGGGGTCTGAGACAGGGATGTCCTTTGTCCCCACTGTTATTCATGCTGTACATGGTGAGTATGGAAAAAGCGCTAGAAGGTAGCAACATTGGTTTTAATCTGTCACACAAACAGGGCGGCATGATGATTGAGCAGAAGCTTCCAGGTTTATTTTATGCGGACGATATCGTCTTATTTGCGGACAGTCGAGATGATATACAGCAGCTGGCGAATATATGCGGAAGGGAAGGTGAAGCTCTTGGACTAGGATTCAGTGTAACGAAGTGTGGTTTGATGGTATTCAATGATCCCTGTTATCAGACGGTGTCCATACAAGGCCAAGAAATACCGAGGGTAAGTGAATACAAGTACCTTGGAGTATGGGTAAATGAGAGTGATAGATACATGGAGGTACAGGAAAAAGCCTCGGCAGCAAAAGGAAAGAGGAATGCGGCAATAATGAAGCACAGAGCGTTGTGGGGATACAATAGGTATGAGGTGCTTCGAGGTCTGTGGAAGGGTGTAATGGTTCCAGGGCTTACTTTTGGGAACTCAGTGGTGTGCATGAGGGCAGAGGTGCAATCGGGAATGGATGTAAATCAAAGGACTGTGGGACGCCTCGCGTTGGGTGCTCACGGGAAGACGACAAACGAGGCTGTAAAGGGCGATATGGGGTGGGCAGGTTTTGAGGCGAGGGAAGCGCAGAGCAAAATAAGGTTCGAAGAAAGGCTAAGAAATATGAAGGAGAGTAGATGGGCAGAGAAGGTGTTCCGTTATTTGTATAGGAAGAGCGTGGACACACAGTGGAGAAAAAGAACTAGAAGACTCACTAGTAAATATACGGCTGGTGTTGTGAGCCATATGTCAACAAAGAGCGTTAAGAGAAAAGTCAGGGAGGCGGAGAGGATTTACTGGATGGCAGCTATGGAGAAAAAACCGGCTTTGAGTAACTACCGAAAGGGCAAAAATGAAATAAGGAGGGAGGCATTTTACGATAATTCAAGGGGAAGCGCTTTACTGTTTGAAGCGAGATCGGGTTGCCTTAGAACGCGTAGTTATAAAGCAAGATTCAGTAAAGAAGAAGAACAATGCACATGCTGCGGGAAAGATAAGGAAACGGCGGAGCATGTTCTGATTGAATGTGGAGATATCCACCCAGGTGTACGTTTGGGCACGAGCCTACAGGAAGCCTTGGGTTTTAGGGACAACAATGGAAAGCTGAACACACCCGCGATTGAAATAAGTAAGAGACGGTTAGAGTATTGGTGGCAGAAAAGTAGAGAGAAAGGACAAAAATAAATATTGGAAAAATAAAATATGGACAGTGTGCCGTAAATGGCAGAGAACTTAAGCTGAAAATTTACCTTTTTTCCATTAAGATAGAATTTATCGAAGTAGAGGCATTAGGCCAACATAAAAAAAAAAAGGAAAAAAGATTTTTTTTTTTTTTTTTCGTCGAGCCTGGTGGCATACTTGTCACCACCCCGTTATAAAGGGGACGCTCATAGCATCCATCCATCCATCCATCCACGCGAAAATTGAATTTTTGAACCACTCGCACAATTCGCCATAGTAACGTCCGTCGGTTTTTTTTTTTGTAAATCAAACAGAAACGAACAAGCATCATATCATTGCGTCTCTTGATGCACGGAAAGTTCTTTATTTAGTGCAGTTAGATCGATTACTAGCGATTAATTGTTGGAGGTCCGTCTGATGTCATCGGGATCATTTTAAAAATGCCCTACTGCGGCGCTTGTGTTCTTGTGCATTTGTCTTACTTCTCGGTAAATAGGGCACTGTTGTTGATAACATTGTCGTTTTAGGTGTTGTCATACGTTGATCTTTCACTCTGACGTAAATTGTTATTTGACTTTATTGTCCCTTTAGCCTTCAAACGGCAAGATATTTATATCTACCACTTACCACTGGTGACGGGCATCTCGGGGGGGGGGGGGGGGGGGACTATCGCGTTTTCAGCATCACCAGCAAGATGGTGCAATGAGCGCGCGTAGCAACATCGTCACGACGCGGCAGCCGTGCTCTCATCTGCCACGCGCACTTTGCCCCGCGAAGAGGGGGTCGACGCTCACTCGCGCGCCCTTATCTCGCGGTAGGGAGGATCCTACTTCTTGGCTGGCGTTCGCTTTTTATCGGAACGATTCTGTTTTAGTTACCGGGCGCACAGAGGTGACTGCAATCATTGCACAGTCTACGTTTTCGAGAAGAGCGCGCTTTTCAGACACCACGAAGTAAGAACTGAGACTCTTATTGGCATTCGTCTGTAGCCCCGCCACGGTGGTCTAGTGGCTAAGGTACTCGGCTGCTGACCCGCAGGTCGTGGGTTCGAATCCCGGTTGCGGCGGCTGCATTTCCGATGGAGGCGGAAATGTTGTAGGCCCGTGTGCTTAGATTTGGGTGCACGTTAAAGAACCCCAGGTGGTCGAAATTTCCGGAGCCCTCCACTACGGCGTCTCTCATAATCATATGGTGGTTTTGGGACGTTAAACCCCACATATCAATCAATCAATTCGTCTGTATCTGAGAGTACGTTTCGTGCGCCATTTGTGCGTGAGAAACGCGGGGCACGTTTAGATCTGCTGGCCATTCTGCGCGCAACCTTCCGATTTGTTGTTATCGCGTTCATTGCTTCGCCTTTTGTGGCAAAACTGTGACTTTTTTTGCTGTACGACAATGGTGAGCTAGAATAGAGTCCGAAAAGCTAACAGCATTGCTTTTAATTGAGCCGACATGCTCAACATATGAAAAATCTGCAGCTTCAGGTTTTATTTTGGATTGACAATATTATCTTATCTGGGGACAGCTGTGCTGTTATTCAGACATAGATCTCGCTGATATAAAGGTTCTTTTTAAGTTCGAACCATATTCTCAGCGATATGCACGCACTTTGGGTGTTCCTATCTATCTATCTATCTATCTATATATCTATCTATCTATCTATCTATCTATCTATCTATTTACCTATATATCTGTCTATCTATCTGCTTGCTTGCTTGCTTGCTTGCTTGCCTGCTTGCTTGATTAGGCCTCGGTGCTATCGTTATCGCCTCCTTAATGGTCGGAGGTCGCAAGTTCAGTTGCCAACGGCTAGTCATCTGTTCGCTTGCCTTTTTTTTTTCTTCACATTTACATTACAGCTACTACTACTAACATCCCCTATATTTTCCTTGGATTTTTTTACTGTTACTTCTAATTAATATTGTGGTGGCTAACAAAGGAAAACGAGTCCTTAATATCCCCCTTCTTGAGTAGCGAAGTTATATTTCCTATAAGATTGAAATGTAACCGGAGGCCCTTCCACATATACTTCTCCAAACGCAAAAGTGTCTTCTAGAGTAGTCCACAGTCGGCATAAACCTGTAGCACGCTTTAACCCTAAGTAAACGTCTGCCGCGCAAACGGTCATTGATCTGACCTCTGTTACGGCGACCTCTGACCCGCGCTGCATCGAACGATCGACGGCGTAAGTCGTGTCGGACGTCCAGGGTCACAGAGAACAAAGCGGCGCGGCACCTTGAAACGTTCTCTTTTTTGTTTTATTTTTTTTTTCTCTACTACGACCACGCAAGCCGAGGCGGTACGCATGCTCGAAGACGCCCGTGCGGCTAACAAACGCTCACGCGGGGTCGTTAGAGGTCAACCACATAAAGGTTGTTGTTGGTTACGACTGGCCCACGAAAACTAGAGGGACGTGTGCGATGCCGCGCTACTGGACCGACAGGCATCGTATATCAGCGATAGAAGAGACACGAGCGGCGCACCAAAAGGTGGCGCGCCACCTGGAGGCGGATGATCGAATGACATCCTCGTATAAACGACGCCGTAAATTCATGGCGTCGCGGTACAGACGGCGTCAACTGTGGCAGCCGCCCTGAACGGCCCTGCAGTACTTGGGAAACGCGGTCTATGCAATACTTGATCTTTACTTAATTTCATTTTTATTTTGTGTAAGAACACTATATTTAAAAAAACGGGGGGGGGGGGTATTAAATAAGGATGTGGACACATGCGCTGTACCAAAGGCGTGCGGTCAGAAAACAGCCCTCCCGCCTTTCTTTCTATCGTAGGAATTGGTATAAATCGTAAATGAAACGTGTCCACGCTAAAGTGGCTCCTGATGGGGCTCCATGCACTGTACATCTTTTTTTTTTTTACTCCACGTAAAGCCGGGGACATTTGCGAGGAGCACGTCATCGTTTTCGTTTTTGCATCCATTCGGCTAACAAGAGGGTTGGTGTAAAACTTCCCTTCCCCCGCTCCAACCTAATGGTCAACTTTGCACACACCTATGACTAACTAATACTATTTCTAATACGAACAATCACGAAATAAAGGCAAGATTAAAATAACGCGGCATGACAATAAGAACAATCGTTATCGTCTAACGTTCAAAAACAACGGTACGATTGTGAAGGTCTCCGCAGTGCAGGGCTCTCTAAAGTTTCAGCCATTCGGAGTTCTTAAAAGCGCGCCTAAATCCAAGTGTGCCCGTTTCCAGCATATCGCTTCCATCGAAATGCAGCCGCCGTGGCTGGGGTTCGCACCAGTGACCTACGGGTCTGCTGTCCATGCACCATAACCGCTAGAACCCGACGGCGGGTACACGAACCGACAGCTGTTCGTACGTACGTGAGAGTTTGACTCCAGTGCACAATGGGCTGATCGGATGACGAGGCAGGCATCCGAGATGTAAATGGTTAGAATCAATTGAGATCACAAAGCGCAGTCCACATAGCGCAGGCGATGCCAGAGAAGCGGGAGGCGTCGACAACGACAGGAGAGACTTGATTTCCTTCTGAATACATTTTTTTAGTTCGGTCATTCAGTAAATCGATCGCATTCTCACTTTGTGAACACGTAAGCAATAGTTAGCGTAGCAATCGTTGCGGACGACCTTGAAAATACTTTTCCGGCAGAATTGCAACAAGCCGCCAACAACAATAACGACAAGAGAAAGCTAGAAAAATGATAACAGCTGCAGGAGATAAACGTAAGGGAAAGTGCAGGAAAGCGCACACAGAAAATTCACAGCATCACGAGAAATAGCACTAGACAAACACACATACATACATACATACATACATACATACATACATACATACATACATACATACATACATACATACATACATACATACATACATACATACATACATACATACATACATACATACATACATACATACATACATACATACATACATACATACATACATACATACATACATACATACATACATACATACATACATACATACATACATACATACATACATACATACATACATACACGCACGCATGCATGCATATGCAACAGCGATAAAGGACCTCTTGACCACCAAGAAAATGTTAGGCTAATATACCACAGAGCTTTAGTAAAACATATTCACGAAATTGGGACACAAGAAACAAGGAAGCATTGTGAGTAATCATAATCAGTAAAAACAGTGGGATCGCTTAATGAGGCACGCTCTCGGAACACAGAGAGACAGTTCACGCGGTCGAACCAAACCGAACACACATTTATTGAACTACTTTTACATCGGGGATAGCGTCAGCCGAATGAAATACGTCACTAGTTATCCACGCGCTAAAATAACCTTATACAACATTTCAACGCACTCAATCCGCATAACAACAAACGCAAGGTAACGGGAAGGCGGCGTCACCAACGCTCGACTCGGCGCGAGGGGCCCTACGGGAGACGACCAGCGGCGCCGTCCCCGTGGACCCCACGGGAAACGTCCGTTCGCGCCAGCCTCCCCTCCCCCCCCCACACCAAGGAGAACCACTCACGTCTCATCATGGCCTCCGAGATGGCGGGCGCGCGGCAGGTTTAACCACGTCACACGCCCGAATCTCGGAGGCCATGGTCTCATGTGCCACCACCCAGCCTCACCGCCAGGTGTCACTGCTGGCGCTACCGCGCTAACCATGATGACGATGATGAACTCGCGCGCGCACACAACTAGAGTGTCACCTACCACTCCATGGTTGCCAAACCTCGAGATAGGTATTCGCCACGACGTGCATATATACGACGTGCAGTATACGCAAACTACTTCACAGGGAGTGATTGCCACCCCACAAGGCATACTTGCACGGACAATAATAAACAATATTAAATTACAAGCACGAAAGCATATAGTAACGATTACAGGGAACCGCTAGTTCATCCTGGCAGACTTGATGCCTTGGGCTGATGTGCGAGGGGTTGTTGGTCAGATGTCAGCTCGTCTCGTGCTACGTGATTCCAACAGGCCAAAAAAAAGTGTTCCAACACTCTTCGTCGTGGCCACTGGCGGCGATGACTGAAACTCCCGCAACTTCGTGCACTTACATTACCCATAAAGTCGGCGGTGGGATATGACCACCGCAAGCGTCACACGAGATATTCGAAGGTCGCAGGTTCAGTCCCAGGTAACGGCTAATTATCTTTTCATCCGCTTTTCTTCCTTCACATTTGCATAACAAGTACTACTAATAATAGCCTCGGCTGGCACATCTAGTGTGTCACAGAGGGCACAACTAGAGTGTCATAGGGCACAACCAGAGTGTCCATGGTTGCTAACCTTAAATGCGACCTTATGGTGGCTAGCCACCGTAGCGACCTACTCGCGAGACCAGTGTGCGACACGACTTGCAAACGACTTCACAGGGAGTGTTGCGCGTCGTGGCGACCGCCGTCTCGGGTAGCGGGGCCGATCGCCGTCGCTCCGTCGTGCCAAGGACTAGGGGAGAGCTTTGAGCAAACTTAACGGATTTATTTACATCTTTACAGTGAGTTGTTGAGATGACAAAAGAGAAGAGAAGAACTAGTGGTTTCACAAACCACGAGCGTGGTGGTTGAACTTTACATAGTTCAGAGCAAGGTTCAGAGCAAGATTCAGAGCGACGTCCAGCACTCTGCCGCGTCGTTTTATGCCCTGTCGGGCTCCTCCTCTCCGAGTCGACCACCAATCACGCACACACAGGTGAGGGGGGGCGAGCATGCAAGGTCCACGTGAACACTGCACTTTGGTGGCGCCAGCAGGGCTCTTCCTCGTCGTGTGTGAGCCTTTAGTCGAGAGCGCCCACGATCCTGGCCGCATACTTTAAAGGGTCCACCGATTTTGTTCGCTCAATTAGCGGGGCGATCCGCGGCAGCCGCCGCGGTCTCCCCCAGGAATACGCCGTCCCTGTTGTCCTCTTTGTGGCGTCGCGGCGTCTTGGCAACACTACATCTCGTCCTCCGGGACAATGCCTGGCGGGCATAGGCAGTCAGCCGGTCGGCTACTTGACAATGTATTAAAGAAGCGCCGCTCTTTCGAGAGGTGCCAGATTCGTGGATTCCTCTGGGGAGAGCCCTTTGACCAGCACCGTCGTCGTCTGCCGGTTAACGCGCTAACGATGCGGGGCTGGCCCAGGCGGGAGATAGAGCGGCGGCTCCAAAACCCTCTTTGGCGACATTCCACCCCGTTGGCGCCGCTGTCAATCAGTGGGCGCCGTCTCGTGGGGCCGGCCTCTGTTGCTTCCTCCGTCCAGCCGTGGCGAGACTGTCCTTTGTGGCACTAATCCGGCGTGGCAAATGACCTGCTGGGTCAAGGCATAGCTTGATCGCTACAGCTCCTCCGCCGACGGGAAGATCTCGGACGTCGGGTAGTATCAGCTGCTCGACGGGAGAGATCACAGTAACCGCAGTCTCCCAACACCACTGAAACCACAAAGACCAACCGCTATAGAACCAGCAAGCGCCGGCAATGAGTTTTCGGCAACCAGGCCGGTCTTTCAAATGTGCCACAAAACACCTACGCTCTTTTTTCTTTTAAATGGCAACCACACTAATACTCTTGCCCATAGCTAAAAATTTCGATTACTCCAAATACCTCTTAAAATCATTACGGAAAACGTCCCTCAACGTTCCGTATAACATGACGCTCAGCTAAAGAATTCAACTGATCCCTGAGCACATACCAAAATAACAAATGGTAATGCAATTTCGTATACTAACACGCTTATTTGCTGAATGTAGTTTCATGTCAGCTCCTGTTTTTAAAGAACGCACAAGACTTTGCAGTGCGCTCTCGCACGACATCTTACTCTCATCCAAAGAGCGCTAGCATACCAACCCGCACCTAACCATAGGCGATATCTCTCTCACCTAGGTATCCTTAAACCCTCATCAGAACGTAAATGTTCACAAAAACCAAAACGCTATGAAAAATAACGCTAGACGCCGTACACGTCATGAGCATCTAACAAAACAGGCGTTAATTTTGCGCTAAAACTCCTGTACCGAATGTTTCTCCCCATGAGCATTTCGAAAATCGCTTTTGTTTGGTTTTATTCTAAAACCTTCCCAAACATTGCTCATTTACTCTATTGAAGACGGCATGCGATGCCGCGCTTCACTAAAGGGCACGAGGCATAGAAACTCCGGCGCCGCTCGACTACGCTACCGCGCTTTCAAAACTAGCGGGCGTACCAAATCTTCATTTGCGACTTGCGTGCTCGTATCTTTAAAAAAAACTCCTTTCACGCAGTCGGTTGACTGATGCGGGCCACTGCTTCCACATAACGCTTAACAATTCAACTCGAAATTTTGACAAAGCTTATACGCAAACAAAATCTAGAGGGAAGAAAAAAGTGTCCAAGCAAACTAGCTGTGGAGATGACACAGGAACACCACTTTAAAACCAAATATTACCAAACAAGTATGCTTCCAAAAAAACTCCTGTGTCCGACTTTCCCGTCTACAGCTGTCGCTCCCCTTTCAGCCGTACACGCGGCGGTCGTGGTCTTCGATTCTGAAAACGCGCGAGACCACAACGTGCACGAGCAACAAGCCGAACTGCAGCGTTACGCCTCATTCGCGATTTTGGCGGGCTTCTGTGAGTTCGGCGTAAAGGACCGGAGTGATGCGTGGGACAGAGTGGCCATGCCTTCTTTAAGCTAGCTCGCGTGTGGTATTTAGCTATTGTGGCTTTTCCTTTTCCTCTAGGACCCCTTCTACAATCCCGTTCCCGCAAAGCTTTAAATCTCCTGCGTACATTCCGTCGCGAGAATGCGCGCTGGGGCCTACCCTTTTGCCGCTGGCGCCTTATTTCCCGCCACAAAGGCCTCTTCGCTGAACTGGCCGATGAGCTACCCTCTTTTCTTTCTCCCCGATGCTTGCTTCCTCCTTCTCGCCTTCGCTTTGTCGCGCGCGTACCTTTCACTCCTCTACGGCGACGTCTACGACCGACTTTTTCTGCACTGTTAAGAAATTGGCCTCGGGTTGCGTCATCGGTAGTTTTACAGCTCAAGGCTGCTTCTGCACCACCTGCCACAGTGTTTCGGCACTTTGATTTCTTGGCTCTGTCGCCTTGTCTGGCCGATTCACCTGTGCTAACGCTGTACTCAGGTGCGCCCTGAAACGTTCTGTGGATAGAACGGAAAGACCGGCGCTCTCCACGCAATTCCATTCGCGAACCCGCTTTCCTCTTACTTTTCGTCCGGTTGCTCGGACGCATGCAATGTAATTTTGATGCTGCTGCAAAGCTCTTATTTGCTACGCTGACAGGTTTTGCGCCTTCTTTTACACGCGTAGTACTAACTATCGTAATGCCATACCAACTAGCCCAAGCTGCCACACTTCTAGTACTGTTCGTCTTTCTCGCGGATTTGCGACGTCTCTTTCGTCTGCGCCGCTCTTTGCGTGTCGTTTCCGAGCCTCCCGATCGCATCTCACACTCGTGAACCCTCTCACAGCTTTCGTCAGCTGTCTCAGTCGCGCGGTCTAAATGATTTTCGACCTGGTCATCTTTATTCTCACCCTCTAGACCGGCGGACTGGTTAACACACTTAGGAACAATGCAGCTGCTTGCCTTCGAAAAATCTTGCTCGCATTCCTGAGAGCTGTCTGCAACTGCACTGATACTATTCTCTACGCTCGCTGCTTCTGAGCCTTCTCCGGTGTTCTTCCCTACTTCGACCTCATTTGCAAGATCCACCGCCGCGACAAACACAGTTGAAGTCTGTGCCAGATTCTCTACAGCTATTCTAGCTGTTTCGCTAACAGTTAACTGGCGAAGCGCCTCGTCGCACTCGCTCTGGCCTTCGTTGGCCTCTCTACTCAGCGCAGCCTCTTTAGCAGCACTTAAATATCGTTCTTCATCGAACCTGCTGCTATCCTTAAACGTGCTAGCCTTCTCTAAAGCCCTGGGCTGCACCTCTTTTCTACAGACAGAAGTTCCGAATAACCTGAGCATTTCTGCCTTAACTACCTCGTAGTTGTTCGCGTCCTGCTCACTGAGTCGCGCAACAGCTTCATCTGCCTCGCAGGGCAGAACCGTTAGTAGCCTTTGACACCATGTGTCTCGCTCAAATGACAGTTCCTCGCACTTCCGCTCAAATATCCTAAAGTACCAGCCAATATCTCCTGAATCTGTATATGGCTGCATGTACCTAGACATCCAGTACTCGGCCTTCAAGTTGCGATAAGCTACCACTTGTTCGGGACTACTGCCTGACCTCTTTCTGGACTCGAGTTCTCGTTTGCGGATCGCAATCTCGTGCTCCAGTCTTCCTATTTCACGCTCGTGTTCCTCACGCTTTTCCTGACGCTCCTGTTCCTGTTTCTTTTGAATCTCGTTCCACGTTTCCTTAATATCTTCACTGGTCAGATTCAAGCCCTCGATAGCGCCAACAATTGCGTGTTTCTTCATCCCCGCATCTACTTCTGCTCCCAGCTCCTCCCCCAGAATCAGGAGCTGATTCTTCAACAAACGCTTCCAATCCATGACAGAGAACTAGTGTGGTGCAGCTCACTCTCTACCCAGAAGTTCCGTAAATATCTGCTTCTGTGGTAGCCTCTACCAGCGAAAAGATTGCACTTCTATCTTATCAGCCTGGCAACCAAAAAACCAAAGCCAGCACTCACCAGTCCACAGCTGCCAGTCTCCATGATCTCGGCGTGTTGTTCATTCTCCGTCCTCCAGGCTCACATCCCACCGCTTGCCATCCAGTTGTTACGGATGGAAGAGAAAGTTGCTGCTGATGGCATCCCACCGCTGCCACCCAGTTGTTGCGCGTCGCGGCGACCGCAGTCTGCGGGTAGCGGGGCCGATCGCCGTCGCTCCGTCGTGCCAAGGACTAGGGGAGAGCTTTGAGCAAACTTAACGGATTTATTTACATCTTTACAGTGAGTTGTTGAGATGACAGAAGAGAAGAGAAGAACTAGTGGTTTCACAAACCACGAGCGTGGTGGTTGAACTTTACATAGTTCAGAGCAAGGTTCAGAACAAGGTTCAGAGCAAGGTTCAGAGCAAGGTTCAGAGCGACGTCCAGCACTCTGCCGCGTCGTTTTATGCCCTGTCGGGCTCCTCCTCTCCGAGTCGACCACCAATCACGCACACACAGGTGAGGGGGGGCGAGCATGCAAGGTCCACGTGAACACTGCACTTTGGTGGCGCCAGCAGGGCTCTTCCTCGT
Organism: Rhipicephalus microplus; assembly: GCF_013339725.1. Classification (NCBI taxonomy): domain Eukaryota; kingdom Metazoa; phylum Arthropoda; class Arachnida; order Ixodida; family Ixodidae; genus Rhipicephalus; species Rhipicephalus microplus. The sequence goes on from NC_051174.1 coordinate 133,105,361, forward strand.
CGTGTGTGAGCCTTTAGTCGAGAGTGCCCACGATCCTGGCCGCATACTTTAAAGGGTCCACCGATTTTGTTCGCTCAATTAGCGGGGCGATCCGCGGCAGCCGCCGCGGTCTCCCCCAGGAAGACGCCGTCCCTGTTGTCCTCTTTGTGGCGTCGCGGCGTCTTGGCAACACTACGTCTCGTCCTCCGGGACAATGCCTGGCGGGCATAGGCAGTCAGCCGGTCGGCTACTTGACAATGGATTAAAGAAGCGCCGCTCTTTCGAGAGGTGCCAGGTTCGTGGATTCCTCTGGGGAGAGCCCTTTGACCAGCGCCGTCGTCGTCTGCCGGTTAACGCGCTAACGATGCGGGGCTGGCCCTGGCGGGAGATAGAGCGGCGGCTCCAAAACCCTCTTTGGCGACATTCCACCCCGTTGGCGCCGCTGTCAATCAGTGGGCGCCGTCTCGTGGGGCCGGCCTCTGTTGCTTCCTCCGTCCAGCCGTGGCGAGACTGTCCTTTGTGGCACTAATCCGGCGTGGCAAATGACCCGCTGGGTCAAGGCATAGCTTGATCGCTACAGGAGTGATAGCACCCCAACAAAGCACACTTGTACTGACAGTAATGAACAATAAAACAAGCACAAAACATATAGTAACGATTACAAGGAATCAGCAGCTCATCTGACAAACTTGATGCCTTGGGCTCATGTGCGAAGGGTTTTTGGTCACATGCCATCTCGTCACAAGATCACGTGCTACGTGATTCCAACAGGCCAAAAAATGTGCTTCAACACTCTTCATCGTGGCCACTGCCGGCAATGGCTGAAACTCCGGCAACTTGGTGCACTTACATTACCCATAAAGTCGCAGGCTCAGTTCCTGCTAACGGCAAATTATCTTTTCGTCCACTTTTCTTCTTTCACGTTTGCATTACAAGTACTACTGATAATATCTACAACGCTTTCCTTGGAATCAGTTATGTTAGCTGTCATTGATGTTGCGTCAAACAAACAAAAAAAACGCGACCCATAAATTTCCACTTCTTTCCTTAAATCTGATTGACTGATATGTGGGGTTTAACGCCCCGAAGCCACCACATGATTATGAGAGACGCCGTAGTGGAGGGCTCCGAAAATTTCGACCACCCATGGGGTTCTTTAACGTGCACCAAAATCTGAGCACGCGGACCTGCAACGTTCCCGCCTCCATCGGAAATGCAGCCACAGCAGCTGGGATTCGCACCCGCGACCTGCGGGTCAGCAGCCGAGTACCTTAGCCACTAGACCAGAGCGGCGGGGATTTCCTTAAATTTAACACGGGAATAATCATTTCACCAGTGCAAATGTACGAATACATTTCCGCTGTTTACGTGTATATACGATCCTGTTCCAGTTGTCATCCACCTTGCGACGTCTTTGTCATCGCTTCGCGCGACACCGGCAGGCAGGGTATCAGGTGAGGAGCATTCTTCCGCAGTCTCAGTGCGCGCTGACGCAGGCTGCGACCTTTTCACTGTAGTGGGTAAACACAGGGCAAAAAAAACAGTGCTGCGAGCGCGTTCTCCCACATCCCGTGCAACCTGCGCTCGCTTGTAAAGGGCGTCGGCCATCTGCTGCCAGTAACATGGGAGAAATCGAAGAGAGAAGTCGAGGAAAGTTCGTTCAACCAGTATATACGCAAACACGAGAGGCACTCATACACTAAAAACTTCCCAATCCCGTGACTGTGTCTTTTCCAATGGCTACACGCAATTTTACCCCTATTTCAATAATACACTGTGCGCTGCTACGAATATGAAAAAAGAAACATATCTTTCAAACAACTGAAAGATAGATAGATAGATAGATAGATAGATAGATAGATAGATAGATAGATAGATAGATAGATAGATAGATAGATAGATAGATAGATAGATAGATAGATAGATAGATAGATAGATAGATAGATAGATAGATAGATAGATAGATAGATAGATAGATAGATAGAGAGAGAGATAGAGAGAGAGAGAGAGAGAGAGAGAGAGAGAGAGAGAGAGAGAGAGAGAGAGAGAGAAAATGGGGGAGCGGGAGCTCGAGCGGCACAGTGAGTCGGATGACTTGTTTGTTTAAAAAAAAGTGTTTAACAGTTTAGAGTACTTGGTGCTCTACTATGAGAGAGCATAAAACCGCCCCATGGGCCTCCCAATTGATGAGGCCGTGTCGACAAGAGATGTGATAATAAAAAGTGGTTAATGACTTAAAGTACTTGGTACTCTACTATGGGAGAGCATGGAATCGTCCCGTGGGATGAACTACATAACCTTGTATAATGAAAAACAGCGCTTCAAACATGTACGCCCTTCTTTCTAAATACGTACTCATGTGTAAAATTTACACCTGTTTACCTGCACCGGCAAGATACTTCGTTCCATGTGTAAAAATGTGTCGCCCGAAATATTTTACGTTCGGTAAAATTCAAACAAGGTGCTGCTCCCTCCTCGGTAACTGTATTTTTATCTGTTCTCTTTTTTCACGCATGACATTCTTAAGACTGTTATTATTATATTGATTTGACAAATCAATTCACGCTATGTGCGCAATGTGTAGATAACGCCCTGCTTAATACTTATCTGTTTTGCTATGCATTTTTTTTTCTTTTTAACATTACGGCGTTTGAGTGTCGTGGTTTTATATTGAAGTGCATTTTGCTGTCGCCTTGTATCTAGGGGCTGTGGCTCGGTCAAGCTGTCTATGACAACTTTTGCTGCAGCTCCTTTGTCAGTGTATTTTGTTGAGACGGACATAAAAATAATTATTATTATTATTATTATTATTATTATTATTATTATTATTATTATTATTATTATTATTATTATTATTATTATTATTATTATTATTATTATTATTATTATTATTATTATTATTATTATTATTATTCGGGTCATGATTCTCATGTTGTCTATTTACGCCTCCTGTATTGCGTTGATTGATTTTTGTCTAGGTGCTGTCGCTTTTTTTATTTGATTTCTTTTAACGCGATAGCGTTAAAAGCTTGTTTCGCAGGAATGTCGACGTCGTTGGTTGTGTGCGACAAATCACGATCTTGTGCGTGACCCCAAAAAAAATAAAAAAATGCGAATAAAATAAATAATAATGATTTCTGGGTCAGAGTGAGGATCGAACCCGGGTTCATTGCGCGTCAATCAAATGTTCTACCACAAAGCCACTCCTCTTTTTGTTTTTCGTTAATGAATGACATTATCACCAGTAAAGTACACAGAACATACTTCATCAGAAGTCAGGCAAACACACACAAGCGTCAAGAACGGGAAGCCGCTCCGGAACGGGGTCAAAAGTCTCGACAACACTGCGCACTTGAGCAGCTGCTTCTCGGAAGACAGATCTCGTCGACCGTGGTGGCTCGGCGTGTCTATCGATCATGCGACTTTTCCATAATGAATAAAGTCCTAACAACATAAACAAGTCGTAAGGAGAACTATCAGTCAGACTCTTTTTGAACGGAAGGAACCTAATACCACGGGCTGTGATTGGAAGTTCTTTTCTTAACGTTCTTTTTAGAATGTCCCAAAAATAAAAAGCATCACGACAATGAATAAAACAATGCTCTATAGTCTCAGGTTGGTTGCATAGTCTACAATTTACTGTCCAGGGTACGTATATTGATTTTTCATTCGGCCACGTTTTCACTGGCAGCGTGGAATTGTGCAGTTTAAAGAAAAATGTTTTCGCTGAAGGAGATATACACATTCTACGTACACGGAATAATACATCATGACCAGACAGAAGCGAATATGGCTTTCGATAAACAGGTTCGGGGAAAAGATTATTCACAAGTGTAGCGGTTAAATTTGTTCTGTCAATAGCATACAAATACTCTAAGGTAAACCTGGCTTCCAAAAAACTGACAGTATCAACAATTTCTTTCAGGAATCCCCGCAACGGCAATTCCTTAACAACGCTTGTTGTGACATGAATAAAAGGAAGGTGGTAACATAGACGGTTACGAAGAACCGCTAATAGAAATGGGTGGCGCACATCCTTGAGGTAGAAAAGTGGCAACACCAACTGTCACACGAAAAAATGCACAAGGCCGAGGCCACCCTTTTCGAGGGGAAGAAAAAGATTGTCTCTTCTCATGGGTTCCAAGGAAGAGCTCCAAATAAAGCAGGCAAATATCCTATGAAAGGCTTGAATGTGTACCCGAGAGCAATGCAATACCTGCAGAATATAAATAAGCTTCGATACAAGGAATATATTGCACGCTTTCGCTCTGGCAAAAATGGAAAGCTCCCGTCCTTGCCATGTTGCCACCTTTCGGCGGATCGTAGTGTGATACACTTGTATTTTTTCGAACATGTGACATGCGAACTGTCTTGATATGCAAAGCCACTCCTCTGCTCAGAAATTCGGGAACTTGCATGTTTTACAAATATCCACGCGTCCTGTACACATTCATTACAAAGCGGCATGTAACATCACCGTAATAAGGCGTGGTACATCGCGATCAGGCGTCAGAACATGATGATGATGATGGCCTAAGTGCATGGCTCACACCCACTCTGTTGGATTGGCCAAGAAACGATGTGATTATCGTGGATTAAAGCGGGCCACCCACTACAAAAGGCTCACACGTTACTGCGCATTTTCCCTTAAGGTCGCGCAGTGGGTGCATATCAATATTCCACGCGCGCAATCGCCTGTCACCGAATTTAAAGCATGCTGCCCATTACACAGAATTGAGCCGTATGCGAAATCTTCACTGACGCAAGCCATCTTGAACTTAGTACGCGCCAGGAACATGGATATCGCTATCGATGTTCAACTCCCAAAGGCGAAGCTTAAGAGTCCTCCCAATTTTTTTTTTTACTGAGTACTGTATTTTATTATTTCTTTTTATTGTCATGTTTTATACCCTATGGTTGTTCATGGGTACGTTAAGTAAATGAGTGACGATCGATTATTATTATTACTACCACGCCCCTTCAGAAGAGGCGAGGCGTCACGTTCAACGTCCCGTTTTGCTGCCGGCTGTAGCACTTACAAATAACGTCCCTACACGGATTATTTGCGCAGACGTCATCCATACGTCATTCTGATACGTCACACGATACGTCACGCAGCCTTCTACACGTCCTATCTGGCGTCAGTAAAGCCGTCACGCTGTGTAACACTGAGCACGCAGGAAAACGGGGTCTGTGACGTTTGGCGAACGATGACAGTGCGTCGAGTGCGTGGTTCTCTCGTCACTCAGCCGGAGGGGCGAAGAAAAAACTCACAAGGCTAATTCTCTACTAGCTTAGAAGAGGGCTAAAGGAGCAAAAACTCGCTAGGAGGTAAAACCCCTCAATATAGAAAGTAGCGACACTCTATATACTCCGCTCCCGCGATTTTTCCCAACATTATCTCGCTCAACGGGCCGAGCCTCCTCTCCCGAACGGCCGTCGTGCACGGGCCGGCGGATCTCGCCACGTTCATATCAAGAATGCAACGTCACCCTGATAACACGCGCGATGTTCGTGACCTCTCTGGAGTGACGGCCCGGGAGGCGGGAGAGGGACTGCGTGGAGCAGAGGCTCGGTTAAGAGAACGCCAGTACATCCCAAAAATGATTCAGGTTGATTTGACTGATATGTGGGGTTTAACGTCCCAAAACCGCCATATGATTATGAGAAATGCCGTAGTGGAGGGCTTCGGAAATTTCGACCACCTGGGGTTCTTTGACGTGCACCCAAATCTGAGCACACGGGCCTACAACATTTCCGCCTCCATCGGGAATGCAGCCGCCGCTGCCGGGATTCGATCCCTCGACCTGCGGGTCAGCAGCCGAGTACCTTAGCCACTATATATATATATATATATATATATATATATATATATATATATATATATATATATACACGTCACTTAGCGACGTCCCCAAAGTGCTCCGCACTCCATATCACCATCAGGGCGCTCGAAAAATAAGAGGGAAAAGAATTTTCCTTGCCCCGAGCGCAAGCTCAATATACAACAGCCGGCTATGCTGTGTGCTTTTGCCTGCGTTACGTCAAGTGATGACGACAACAGCATATGACAGCATACGTCGACGATAAACAACGACAGCCCGACCGAGTTAAAGCGCTCCGCAAATGCACTTCTTATCGAGTCACCGTTATGCTATTGGCCTTGACAGCGTTCACTGACGTTCCGTCGGTAACTTTTTTCTTTCTCTTACGTTCAAAAGGGCTGCGTTTGTACGGTGCTCGGCTTCTGAACCGAAGGACGCAGGTTCGATCCCCGATTGCGGCGCTAACGGAGGCGAAACGCTATAGAGCCCCGTGTATATACTTCGCGGTGCGAGAGCACGTTAGAGAACACCAGGTGGCCGCAGTTATCCGGACTACGGCGTCCATCAAAGAATGAGTCGGACGTGAAGCACCATGAAACGAATCTTGTACCTTCGGAACACTCCCCCTGTGTCGTCCCCGTCAACTGCCGGAGGGGTCGCTTTTGTCGCATTTGCAGCCCATAAAAGCAAAATGAGAGACGGTTAAAAAAAAAGAACACTGAGGTGGTTACGACGCGCGCTCTAAAACGGATCATCATGCAGCGCCATTGTGCGTGCTTATACGTGTATACGTCATGTATGGACAAAAAAAAAGAAACAAATGCGGGTGGGGTAATGTCGGTGGTGACGCCAGCAGCTGCACGAGCATGTCAACGAATGTTGAGCTGTCGATAGGGCAAACAGACCCTACGCGATGCAATAGAGAAGCCTCGTTTTTCGTTACTGTTTTGTTTGTCTTTGGAAAATGAGAAAGGCGTCCACTGGACGTGGTGCCGAGATGCCATAGGCGAGTGAGAAGGGGGGAAGGGAGCGGGGGGTCTGAAACGAAAGTTGCGGGGGAATCTGAAACGCATTCACATTTACCTGGACAATCTGAGTGTGCTTCTGATCCCCCTGCTTCTGCGGGCGAATCCGATTTTCTTTGTTAAATCGAGAAATTCGTAAAATCGAGTTTCTCAAAATCGACAGTAATGATATTTGGGGTTTTACGTCCCGAAACAACGAGATAATTATGAGGTACACCTCCGGGAATGTTGGCCATGTCGCTTTCTTCATCATCACCATCAAGCCTGACTACGCAGTGCAGGACAAAGGCCTCTCCCATGTTCCACCAGTCAACTCGGTCCTGTGCTCGCTGCTGCCCTGATTGTTCCCTGATGTACTCTGCCATCTTCTAGTCCCTTACTGTTACACTGATCATTGTAGTTTCCGTTGCTCGCTGCGTCGTCCTCAATTTAAGTTGAACCCTCTTTGTAATCGTCCAGGTTTCTACTCCGTAGGTAAGCACCGGTAAAGTGCAGCTGTTGTGTACCTTCCCCTTGAGAGATAGTGGCAATTTACCATTCATAATTTGACATTGCTTGCCGAATGAGCTCCACCCCACTCTTATTCGTTTAGTTAGTTCGATCTCGTGGTTTGGCTCCGCAGTTGCTACCTGTCCTAAGTAGACGTACTCTTTTACAACTTGAATTGCACTGCAACTATATCTCGAAGCGCTGTTCTCTTCCGTGTTCTGCAAGGTGCGCACAAATCCAAGTACACGGGCCACAAGCATTTTGGTCTCCTTCACAACCCGGCCGCCGCCGGGTTGCGATCCCGCGACCTGCAGGTCAGCAGTTGATCACTTAACCACTAGTCCACCGTGGCGTGACGTCATCTCTCTCTCTCTCTCTCTCTCTGTGTGTGTGTGTGTGTGTGTGTGCGTGTGCGTGTGCGTGTGTGTGTGCGTGTGCGCGTGTGCGTGTGCGCGCGTGTGCGTGTGCGTGTGCGCGTGTGCGTGTGCGTGTGCGTGTGCGCGTGTGCGTGCGCGCGTGTGCGTGCGCGCGTGTGCGTGCGCGCGTGTGCGTGTGCGCGTGTGCGTGCGCGTGCGTGTGCGTGTGCGTGTGTGTGTGTGTGTGTGTGTGTGTGTGTGTGTGTGTGTGTGTGTGTGTGTGTGTGTGCGTGTGTGTGTGTGTGTGTGTGTGTGAACCCGAAAAACAACGAGTATGCCAAATCACTCGCAGCCAAACAACGCGTACGCTTCAACAGTCTCGTTCCGCCTCGTCCTTCCAGCAAAACCTGAATGAGAACCCCCCCCACCTCAAGGGCCCTGCTACCGCGGCGCGGCATCCACCTAGGCGCGACAGAATTCAACGCGCGCTTAGCGCGATTCCGAGAACAACCGGCCCGCTTGTCTCCACGCGAGGGAAAGGGGCACCTCGAAACGGAGCGATGAAAAAAACAAAACCGAGGTAGACGAGGAAATGCTACGGCGGCGGTCGCTATCATAAGCGCATAAATACAAACGGCGAGGGCGACCGACCGGGAGGAGGGGAGGGCCAACCGTAACAAAACGAGAGGATGTCAGCTGCTCGGTAAAACGGTGCAGTATCGCACGACTCGTAACCAGCAGCATGTTCGTCGGTACAACGCGGCACGAAATAGTGCCTAGCTGCGAGCACATGTCGAGAAAGTCACGTCATACACGGATACCTTAGAGTTACTGCATGTGCTACCTAAAGGAGTCCTGTACAGTAACTATAGTTTACCGGGGCTCATCACTGAATGAATGCTTGATTAATCAAGGTCGCTGTAAACCCGTGCTGCGAGCCCTGGCCAACCACGGATTTCGCTGTGATCTGGCTCTTTGAAATCAATGCAGCAGCAGTGAAATCGCACACATTTAATGGCGCTTGGTGTGCAACGTTTACGCCCAGTCACGATTTCTTATAGCTCTCCACTCGGCTTTCGGGTCGTTCGTTTTTCGTTCCTCACTTTTAGCAGACGACGCGCGGAGGAATACGGCGCATCGCCACTGCCCTGATTGGAGCGCACACGGCTGCCGCTCGATCAACGCTGCACCGTTTTACCGAAGGGCGAGTGCGAAGAAGTGATGCTGCTCTCTCTCTCTCGCTGTTGGAGAGAAAAGCGTGCCGACGCAGGAGCGGCTGGCTGGCTGCCGGCGGCAGATGGCAAACCGTGGCGCGCAGTTGTCCAAAGAGGCGGCCGCGGAAACATCTGCTCCACGCTCGCCTGCAGTGCTGGCACTCGCCGCGTGGCGGCTACCGTTCGCGCCGCGCGCCATTGCAGTAATAGCGCGGTATTGTCCGTCCGATGAAACCGACGGACAATGAAGATAAAAGGACGTACAGGGGACATTACTCGCCTGTTTCGTAGGGTAGTAATCGTGACATATATGGAAGCGAGTTGAAAGTGGTTGGATAATCGGGATAACTGAAACATAAGCACTTAATAAAGCGGATGCGAAAGTGACTGCCGCTGCAGTACAGTTGGTACAGCGTTGGACGCGTTGTACGAAGGTCGTGGGTTCGCTGCACACCCGCGACAAGCGGACGTTTCATCAACTATACCTTCTTCCCATTTACGTCGAATACCAAAGTTAACACATTTTATGTAATGACCCATATACCTTATTTAACTTGACTATCTCCTGATTTAATTAGGTTGCGCCTTAACGAAGAAAAAAAAAGTTCTTGATCAAGCCCCCTCTTTCATCCATGCTGTTCATCTTGTCACACATCCATTCAGCGCAAAACCCCAAAAACATTTTTTTTCGTCATCCTAATCGATTCATAACTCCGCAGAAGTGTGCGAAAACGCCTGGTTATTTGGCCAACGGCTAGTTGGAATTCGTTCAGCATGTACATTGGAAAAATACATACAAGGTAAAACGGTGAAGCAAAGCAAGCAGTGTGTCGGCTCCTAATTAAACAAGTACAACGAAAATTCAGCGTTAGATAAAAAGTGCAATGTATGTACGTACGTATGTATGTATGTATGTATGTATGTATGTATGCATGCATGTATGTATGTATGTATGTATGTATGTATGTATGTAACTTTCTTGAAAGTCCTGACGTGCGTCACTTAGCGCGCAGCGGCCACTTTAATACGAAATAAAACTTTAATCCAACACGAATAATTTCATAAGCCAATTATTATTATTATTATTATTATTATTATTATTATTATTATTATTATTATTATTATTATTATTATTATTATTATTATTATTATTATTATTATTATTATTATTATTATTATTATTATTCAGATCACCGCACAGCTCAGTCTTAAAGATAAACGAATAAGTAATGAACAACACAAATGGCAATAATGTAATTGTCAAAAACTATTTTAAAGCTTAACATGCGTATTTCCCACACGTATAGGTCTGTAAACCGTGTAGGAAATCTATACCGGCTTTCACAAAAATGTTCATTATATCCTAGGAACTGGAACTAAGGTAAGTTATCTTTGAATTAGTTTTGTTTTGCGTAACTACTTTTCTACATTTCTATATTTCTCGTTTTAAGCAACGTAATATTCGGCTTCTGTTGGGAGAGGTCGCAAAAAAAATTCGCGTTTCTATCGCATCGCGTCTGATCGCTAATGCCAATTTAAAGGTGTAGAGGTCGCGCACAGGTAATATTCCAGTCCTTTGAAACAATACGCCCACGTGAGCATCATACGGTAAGTTAAAAATGACGCTGACGTACTTTTTGTGTTGGGTACAGCATTTTCAGGTATACGAGTTGGAGCCCCATACCTATAAAAGAAAACAGTGTGTGGTGCGTGAATAGAAAAGTGATTTCTAAACGGAAAGTTTTACTTTATATTAAAATACTGTCCCGCAGCTGTTTATACGGACAGAATATTGTATCGAATGTAAATCACTTGTCCATCCACGCCTCCATCGTGTGTACTGCATATGACGTTTTCCAATAAGTATTGCCTAATATCTATTCCATACTGGTCAATTCATGTATAACAATATTTCTAATCTTGTTTTTTTTTTTCATTTTGTAAGCCTTTGTCATCCCCCTCACGCCATACTGCACTTCGTAGCCAGTGATGACCTTCAATAATTAATTACGATTTCAAGATACTATCGGCATCAGTGCTGCAGCTGGCCTTAGAACTGTCGCTTTCACAATCTTCAAAACGCTCAGCACGAAGTAAACTATTGAGCGAAATAGAACAAATGAAAGGTTCCTGACATTCCATCCCAGATAAAAAAAAATAAAGTTTCGAATACTATTAGTACTTGACAAGTGCTGAACGTGACGACTTTATTATGGCGTGAAGCATAGAACTTGTCACATTTTCATGAGGTATAATAGTCGTATGTTGAGCGCTTCGAACGTTGCTGAAGATGGAGGGAGAACGAGTTCTGACACAGACCTCCATGACTCAAAATTGTTCATCCCGACCTGGACGAGCCAAAGAAACGCTGCTTTGCGTCCTTCCTTCTGCCCTATTTTCTTTTAATTTCTATTTGCGTAATTCAAAACATTTCACTGACTGCCAGCCAAGACTACCATACGATGGTGATTCGATACAACCTGTCAAGTTTTAATAAGACGGAACCGAAAAATGAACCGGTTTACACTGCTGCATGGAACTTGATGGTACTATACTTTTCCGTGTTGGGCCCCGCCGCGGTGGTCTAGCGGCTAAGGTACTCGGCTGCTGACCCGCAGGTCGCGGGTTCAAACCCCGGCAGCAGCGGCTGCATTTCCGGTGGAGGCGGAAATGTTGTAGGCCCGTGTACTCAGATTTGGGTGCACGTTAAAGAACCCCAGGAGGTCGAAATTTCCGGAGCCCTCCACTACGGCGTCTCTCATAATCATATGGTGGTTTTGGGACGTTAAACCCCACATATCAATCAAATCAATCATTTTCCGTGTTGGGTTGAGTGCGCTTGAGTGATCAATCCGGACGTTCAAGCTTTTCCGTCTTGCAAGTAGGCGGCTCTGAGCATCAAGACGAGAACGGGGCGTTTCAGTGACACATCATCGAGAGAACGCGTTATTGATGAGGAAGCCTTAGATGGCTTTGAATGGTTACTTAATAAGTCTCCATGTGTTATAACGAATGTAAGATTAACTAATTAGAAAAACTTAGATGCCTCATCAATCCAGATAGACCATCAGCGACGACCGTCCCACTGTGTCGGAAACGAGCGATCTCAAAAATCAGCACGACGTCATGACGTCACCGTATGGCGTCATCATGGCGTCTCGAATTCCGGTGTGACGTCACGTGACATGACGTAGCACGCCGTTTTAAATACCTCATTCAGGCAGCGAACAAAACTGGAGAGCACGCGACCTGAACCGAAGAAAATCGGTGGCGTGTAAATCCGCGGCTTGTGTTCCCCGCTTTTTTATTTTTTTAGGTTATATCGGCTGAGAAGAAGAAGAAGATGGCTTTAACCTTCAATGCTAAGGTTATCGAAATCAAGCATATTCTTCAAAAACGGTAGTCTTCCTCGTTTTTTTTTTTCCGGCGAATTAAACTATGTAGTGAGTTATTTTTAAACTATAAGCGCCAGCCTGAAAAGGGTGAACCAACCAACCACTTTGAGTTTTGCGTGCTCATTGTATGAAGGCATCGCCGAATGAAAAACATGTATTGAAACTCCATCAATAACTTCGAATAACCCAAAAGCGACTCGTCAAAACCGAAACGGCCACCGCGTGATCGACGTTTGACATTTTCGATGACGTTTGATGTTTTCGTCTAACTTTGAAGTTTTCGACAACGTCACGACCCGACTCGTAATGTAAACAGGCGTCGTCACAAGAGAATGCGTCGAGCTTACAGAACTGAGCAAGGCTACCCGTCAGTGTTGGTCGTCTCGTTGAAGCAGCAGCTTACCTTCTGCTCGGTGAGGTAACGCTCTATACGACGTCACAAACACCTGGTAGCCTATTTCAAGGGCGTGATTCAAGGAACGTGCGATTAATCTTCGATATTTAGTTCAAGGGCAACTAAATGAGTTTCAGTCGCATCATTTAGGCACAGGTCGTGACAGTGCCGGATAGTGTATAAAAAACCATTTCTCTGAGATCACGAACATCGAGACGATATAGACGTTTTGCATCTCGTCACATGTATTATAGAGACGGTAAGTTGAGTATCATACGTAATGTCATTCTTTTCAGTTTCTGAATTCCTAACATATCCTGTGAATGTTACTACTATGACTGATATAAATAACAGTAATTATAAAACGCACTTTCATGACTGAGCGATCAGTTACATCCCGTGCAGCTAGGTGCTATAGTAGAACACTCTTTCCATCTCTCGTCGATCCAGACCAGTGACGTCACTCTTAAGCTTTTTTGAGGTCGACTCAGCACGAAGGCCTCAGACTTGTAGTGCAGTCCCACACGCTTCAACAAATTCACTGTTTCTTATAGCGATAGCAATTATATGGACACTCTCTAACGGTTTTTGCCGTTGTAGTCGCCGTCGTGTCCAGCAAAATGTCGAAATTGATAACACCTCCCCGCGCATCGTACGTTCCATCCAGAGGGGCAACGAATGCGGCTGAAGCAGTGATCACACGTGCCAGCCCTTTTTGTCGCTCGGAGGGCGCATGTAATAGCATAACCCCACTCGGAAAAGACGCAGCAGGAGGGGGGAAACGGCCTGCCGTCGAAGCAGAGGAGAAACGCCCGCCTTTCTTGAAAGAGCATGAAAAGACTAGAAGGGGAGGTTGTCGCTCGAGCAGCAACTGCGAACTTTGGTTCTGAGGGCGTTGGGCGCAGTCGCAATCATTGGTGTTCGCGCTATCTCGGCAGCCACCAGCGGCTGGCTCGTACACCCCCCTACGTGCTACACTCTCAACGCAAACAAAAAATGTTACTGTCCCTTGAGTGGCCGTATTCTATTACCTTATCGTTTTCTGGGGCTACTTGAGATCAGATCTAAAAGAGTTAGCTGCCAGCTTCACTTCGTATGACGTTACAATTAGTTGCTATCGCATTCGTTGCTATCGCATTCGTTGCTTCGTCCTCGCGGTGGAACTGCGACTTTTCCCGTTCCCTCCTGTGTCTCTCTCTCTACTTTTATTCCACTTCCCTAATCGCTCAGTGTAGGTTCGCAATCATAAGCTATTCTGCTTAAGGTCCCCGTGTCCTCCCCACTTCCTTTCTTCCTTCCTTTGTTCTTTTCTTGCTTCCTTCCTTCCTTTCTACAAGAACAATAGTTAATCTTGCGCTGCATTATTTGGCTGTTCTGTCAAATATTACACTCATGTTATGACGCTGTTTCTGTTATTTCTTGGCCATTATTCCCTTATGTATTCCTTATGGTTCGGCAGCAGTGCGTCAACAGTGCACATACTAATCGGCATCTTCTCATCTCGCAGTGGGACGATTATCTTTGAAGCACGATCACCGTCCGCACCAGGAAGGTGACATCGCCCGGTGCTGCTGCTCTACACCTGACAAGGAACGTCGCATGCGCAAGCGTCAGCGACACCTGACAAGGAACGTCGCGTGCGCAAGCGTCAGCGACACCTACAGCACCTATTTAAACCGCTGTGACATTGACTGGCGACTTTGTTCGGCAGCAGTGCGTCAACAGTGCACATACTAATCGGCATCTTCTCATCTCGCAGTGGGACGATTATCTTTGAAGCACGATCACCGTCCGCACCAGGAAGGTGACATCGCCCGGTGCTGCTGCTCTACACCTGACAAGGAACGTCGCATGCGCAAGCGTCAGCGACACCTGACAAGGAACGTCGCGTGCGCAAGCGTCAGCGACACCTACAGCACCTATTTAAACCGCTGTGACATTGACTGGCGACTTTGTTCGGCAGCAGTGCGTCAACAGTGCACATACTAATCGGCATCTTCTCATCTCGCAGGTAAGCACAAGATTTTGTGCTCCTAAGTCCATAGTACCTTCTTGTTTTCTTGCACTGCTGCCGAGCAGAGTTCTTGTGTCACTTGCATTCGTTTTCTTTCAACATTGTGTTTCCATGTTCTTGCTGTCTGTGGCCATCTCGAAATGACTGGCCGCAACACGCGAAAAACGGGTAAAGAGGACACTGACGATAAACTTAGCGATAGCATGACAATGCAACAGGGGATTGATAGCCTTAGAAAGGAGGTGATGTCAGAACTTCGCTCACTGAAACAGAGCGTTCAGTACTGTAGCGAGTCTTGTGACAGCGTGACTGAGATGGGCAAAGACATAAAAGAGCTCATAAATGAGATAAAAGAGCTAAAGTTAAGCAATCGGAAACTAAAGGAAGAGAACGAGAGGTTGACTGCGCGAGTCGATGAATTAGAGCAATATACTCGCTCCAATAATGTAGAGATTAAGGGAGTTCCGGTAGAACCAGATGTGATTGACGTGGTCTCGAAGATGGGTCAGCTCATTGGAGAATCGGTATCGAAAGACGATATTGACATCTGTCACCGCGTCTTCACGACTAAGCACAGCGAACCAAACATAATTGTGCGCTTTGTCCGTCGTGAGAAGCGAAATTCTTTTCTGGCGAAGGCCAGGAAGACTCGCCAAACGGGCACATTGCTTGGTTGTAGTTCTACAAAACCTGTGTTTGTTAATGAGCACCTGACACGTCAGAATAAGCAACTTCTCGGTGCTGCTGTGGCTAGGAAGAGGGTGGCAGGCTGGCGATATGTCTGGACAAAGGATGGACGAATTTTTTGCTCGTCGAGACGAAAACTCTGCCGTTCTGCGCTTAAATTCCGCAAGCGACTTGGAGAAGATGACGCAGTCAGCCGACGCGTCATAATTATGAGACTGTTGCCTACGTGGCCCTTTTTTCTTGTAGATTACTGCCGTCATGGCTGTAAAACCTTCTTCACTTAAACACCTACCTGGATATGATCACTTGTCTTTTCTGCATGTGAATGCGCGATCGCTGGAATCCAAACATGACGAATTCGAACTATTTCTTGCTAGCACGGGCGTACCGTTTGATATCATCATGGTATCTGAAACGTGGTACACAAAGTATTCCGTGCCGTTCGCCCAACCAGGCTACCAAGGCTTTGCTTTAAACCGCTCTCAACGTAAAGGAGGGGGCGTGCTGTTGTTGGCTAAGGCTGAGCTAAACGTGAGCATCATTGACGAATTCTCCGTTTCAAATGCTAACTTCGAAGTTCTAAGCGTGCGTAGTCGATCCAATATCTTTTGTGTCGTCTACCGCCCACCTGACGCCAATATACACACCTTTTTCTGTTTTCTTGAAGAATATTTTGACTTCATTCGTTCCAACAAATATTCTCTTTTTCTTGCCGGTGATTTCAATATAGACATGCTAAAAACCTCAAGAGATCAGATCGAACTGTCAGCTTTACTGCAGTCAAACGGGTTTGTAAACACTATTGTAAATTCTACCCGCATTACTCATTCGTCAAATACCCTTATCGATCTATTCATCACTAACACCGACAGAAAAAACCTTTGTAGCGGTTCGATTGCAAGCGATATGAGTGACCATCTTCCCATCTTTACTTTCATCGAAAACGAAGTGCCAACTAAGCGGATTATCGATCCGCCTCAGCGTTTCCAAGATATAAACAGTGCATCTCTGGACGCTTTCCGTAACGAGGTTGAAGCCCACGACTGGCGTCAAGTTTTTAGAAAACATGACTCAAATTCCATGTACGAGACCTTTATTGCTGAACTGAGGACACTGTACAATAAGCACTTCCCATACGTTGTCAGGCATAGAAGTAATAAATCGCGAAAACCATGGCTAACCAATTACCTTCGCAGCCAAATCAAGGTAAAAAATAACCTTTATTGGGATTTCATCAGGACCAGAAACCCTGAAACATGGAAAAAATTTAAATCTTTCCGAAATCGTTTGAATGCTACGCTAAAGAAAGCAAAGGAAGAATATTTTTTCAAGCATTTCTCTGTCGCGGCAAACACTGAGCTGTTGTGGAAACGACTAAACGCCATAGTTCATCCTAAGACTGACCGTGCGATTTCGAGCCTGTGTGTAAACGGTCTCATGAAGTGCGGTTCAGATTTGTCAAACGCACTCAATGACCATTTCATTGCGGTAGGCCAGTCAGGCGCTTGCAACGTAAATCCATATCCCATTCAAGGTACCAGTTCACCCTACTCCAGTATGGTATTTTTCCCAACAACGGAGAGTGAAGTTGTCGGTATATTTAGGAGCTTAAAAACTTCTAGATCACTGGATGCAAACGACATGCAAATCCGCCCTATAAAGCACATCATCGACATTATTGCTCCTATTCTGACAACACTGTACAATTTAGTGCTTGAAAGTAGCTGTTTTCCAGAAAAAATGCAAACAGCAAGGGTAATTGCCATACACAAGGGGGGCGATGAAAATGATTTGGGAAATTTTAGACCAATTTCTATACTCCCAATCTTATCAAAAGGCCTGGAAAAGATTATTCACGCACGACTTGTTCGCTTCCTGAATAAACACTCTTTCATTTCATTGGCCCAGTACGGGTTCTTGAAAGGAAAATCCACAGAACAAGCACTACTTGCTCAAAAAGAATGTATAATAGATGCCTTTGAAGATAAAAATATAGTACTAGGTGTATACATAGACTTCTCAAAAGCTTTTGATTGTGTGCAACATAACCTACTACTGTATAAGCTAGAACACTATGGCGTGCGTGGGAGGTCCAATGACCTTCTGCGTTCATACCTTCGCCATAGAAGTCAATTTGTCACAAATGACACTTTCGATTCAAAGACTAAACGCCTGAAGTCCGGGGTGCCCCAGGGCAGTATACTCGGCCCGCTCCTATTCATCGTCTACATAAACGACATTTTTTCCTCTTTTACTAATTGTAAGTGGGTAGGTTACGCCGATGATACAGCCCTTTTTTTCAGCGGAGTAAAGCCGGATGGGTTGGTATCTTTAGCTAATGATGCGCTTGCAGAAGTATCAGCGTGGTCAAAAAGAAATTCCTTGAAAATTAACACAAAAAAGACTCAAGCCATAATTTTCCGCACTAGAAACAGAGTTATTGAACTGACAAAAAAGTTGTATCTTGATAATGACGAAATTAGTGTTGTTAGAGAGATCAAAGCCTTGGGTGTCACTTTCACAGAAACATTGTCGTGGAATAAGCATGTGCAAAATGTTTGCAACAAGTTAAACTCCGTCACTGCATTAATTAATAAAAACCGTCAAATATTACCAGTAAAAGCTAAACGTCTGATATATAATGGTTTATTTTTATCGACATTAAATTATTGTCATCTTGTATGGGGTACTACATCCTCTGACAACTTGAAAAAACTCGGTATATGCCAAAAGCGCGCAATTCGTGCAATAGCCAACGTTCCGTATGCTACTCATACTGCCCCTTATTTTGAAGCATATAATATACTCAAAGTTAAATTCGTCTACGCATTCCGTCTTTCCTGTACATACCGTCTCGCCATGAGGACTAATAACACCGAATTCATCAGTTCGTTTCGCCTAGCAAGACGTCACTATACATACGACACAAGAAGTCAGGATGACTGGATCCAGCCAATATGCCGCACAAACTATGGCAATCAGTCTGTATCGTATCAACTAGCCGTAATCTTAAACAAATATGCAAAACATGGCATAGCCACTGAGTCGGCCTCAGCACGCACCTTTCGCTCATTCTTATCGGGTGAAGTTTAGACTTCGTTTCACACTAACATCTAGTCGTATTCATCAGTCGCAGAATGATACGCACGGTTCTTCTGTTTGTACATGGCGTTTTTTTTTCTCTTTTTGTCTGTGTGCGTTTGGCTTGCTCATTCTCTTTCGGAAATTGTTTACTTTTTTTTGTTTTCTTTTTTTTTTGCATATGAATTTTTTTTGTACTGTGCGTTGAAATTGTAATCTTCTTTTCACCAATAGGACTTATTATCATGGTCCACATAATAAACCGAGGCTATAACATTTCTCATACTAGAGAAATGTGCTCAGTGTTGGTAACTACTACCTGTTTTAGATTTCGTTCAAATGACTGTTACGTTCATGTCGTTTACCAATGACTACGGCATGTTTTTTAACGTTTTTTTTATGTTCTCAGTGTAATACTGATTTACTGCCTTTGCAGTTTTTTTGTTGGATTATTTATCAACTTCTGTTGTACACGTAATCATTACCTACAACTGTTCGTGTTTTTCTTTTTTGTCCTTTTTTCCATAAGTCTTATGAATGTGTATTACTATGTATAATGATGTATAAAGACCAAGTCCTCCCATGTTTCTCCTAGAAATCGCTACATTTGCCTCTTCCTGTCAATGTGCATTCAAATCAAATGTTTTATTTTCCAGCAAAATCAATTTTTGTGTGGTTGATCATTGTTACTGCTGGACTTTGTAGGGGGCCGGAGCTTTGTCAAGCCGCAGTACTGCGGCTTTTTTTCCGTCACCCCCATATTTCTCTATGAGAAATAAAAGTTGATTGAAAGTTGATTGATTGAATACCTTGTAAAGGCCCAATAAATGATAATTATGAGTCGCCCTTTACTCGCGAAGCTAAATTTTGCAGCGGTAACCGAAGTGTCGCAAAGTGAAACTATTCATTGGGAACTATTGAGGCGCTTTGTAATGTTTTCGTAATCCCCAACGTATACGCAAGAGTGTGCACGTCGCAGAACACAGCCGGCGCATCTAAAGCGCGACATCTCCTTACACCGATTTACTTAAAGCGATGTAGAGATGAATGGGCATAGCAATCAGTCTTCGTAGAAGTACCACGGTTAGTGCCTCAAAGTAGTGTCGGGTCCTCGCCATAGTTGCGGGCATCTGGATTGGTGACGTATCTGACGTGGAAACTGACGTACACACTGTCCACGAGGCTGACCCCACCAGTAGAAAGATCGTCACGATCGTAAACACGCTTGTCCTTTGTCCTGTTTTACTAATCTATTCTACTTTGGACTCAATGCACGCTACTCTCGAGAGGCGATTATCCAATCGATCATCGTAGCATTAACGGAAAGAGCCACGCAGCTGGCGCCGAAAGCGCCGAACAATGATACGATTCGCAGTGCAAAACAGTCACTGGCCTCACAAAGGACACTCACACTCAAGGGTCATTGTCTACCTCTAGCACCGCATGTGTTTAGCAACCAACTCGAACTTAGTCCTATAAGACGTTCACTGAAAAACAACCGAGCAGCGTAAATGCTATGGCGAATTCATGCCACTGCCGCTAAATTAACTTGAGTAGCGGTCGTGGCTATGCATCCGTAATCCTTTTTCAAAGGGATAGACAGTCGGCCTTTTTTCACTTCGAGTATCTGCAGGAGCATCATCGTATCTGTGGATTTATACTCTGTTCCAGAAGTTCCAGTGCAGCACGACCCTCGAACGCAGGTTGTTGCGAAGCGAGATGTAGTGCCCCGTATACGTAGCCCATCATTTGTCCTCGTGACTTTTGCAAGCGGTCTCGTCGGAGGATTTTTACTTGAAAGCTTCTCTGAGTGTTAGTAGCTGTGATTTTCATGACGATTTTGTCGCATTTTCTGTAGAAAAGATTTTTTTGCTGGCTCCATGATACTGAAGAAAAGTTCTTGCTTGTACGTGTTATAACATGCAAAGAACTAAAGTTGTTGTGGCTCGTATGTGTTATGTTTTTACTTATAAAGTACGAATGAATGGTGCCACACTGTCTAAACTGTTATGAGTTGTCCACACAGCCCGAGCGTCCACAGCGCCGCGGAGGACCCAGTCTTGGGTTGTGATTAGTCCGTTGTGGCAGATTTGGTCACTCCTGTCAAAATGGCGGCGCCTGATTCACCTGTGCGATATCGTCCCCGGAGAGAGACAGGTAAAGCACCGGGAATAGAGCCATCGTTTCGTATCGAACGCGAGCGGCTCTTAGCATGCCCATAGGCAAACGTATACGAAATCTGATGAAGCGTGGTGCTTTCATACTCAATTTGGCTAGTGCGACGCTTTCCACCGAAACATGAGCCACTTAACCCTATCCCTCAAATGTCTACGTGTAAGTATCTCGAAGACGCGCGCTTTTAAGGTGCCGAGGAGAATATTTAACCGCTTTCACAATTACAGCTCATCCCACTGCGCAGTTGCACAGTGTCCCGAGACGCTCTTGCCGCTTTCGCTGCAGCGCACGTCGCTAGCAGACGACAGGGCGCGGAACGATACACTTAGATGTGCTCGCCCTCCTGATTGGTTGAAAAGGTCTGTAGCTTCCACAGTGCTGCACGAAACTTCTGGAACAGAGTATAGATAGAGAACCATAAAAAAAGTGGAACATGATATCGTAATGATTTTTTTGAGAAATCTGTTGTCGTTAGTTTCGCTATCACAGATTCGTTTCGGCAGACAAGGCGTTCAGCAGATAAGGCAGATAATGATTCCGGCAGGGGAGATGAACTCTTCATTAGGATAACGCAGCCAAATAAGCACTCACCGTACACAAAGAGTGCAAGCTTCATCATCTAAATACAATTTGGTGGTACATGTTGGGATACGAAATGTGATGTGCCCATGGTTATATTGGCCGGCATCGCCGTAAGCGTGCGCAGAGTTACCCATCAGCATAGGTTTATTATTGTCCTTGTAGTTGTAGTTGTTGTTGTCATCGCTGTTGTAGTTGTCTTTGTAGTTGTAGTTGTCGTTGTAGTTGTCGTCGTCGTTGTAGTTGTTGTCGTCGTTGTAGTTGTTACAGTTGTAGTTGTTACAGTTGTAGTTGTAGTTGTCGTCGTCATTGTAGTTGTTGTAGTAGTTGTTGTAGTAGTCGTCGTCATTGTTGTAGTTGTTGTAGTTGTAGTAGTAGTAGTAGTAGTAGTAGTAGTAGTAGTAGTAGTAGTAGTAGTAGTAGTAGTAGTCGTCGTTGTTGTTGTCGTCATCGTTGTCCTTGTTGTTAGGTCTGGGGTTTTACGTCCCAAACCACTGCAGTATCATTATGAAGGCCGCCGTATAAGGAGGGCTTCCGATATTTCGACCACCCGGTGTTCTTTAACGCGCACTGACATCGCACAATACACGGGCCTCCATAGCATTTCGCCTCCATCGAAATACGAACACCGCAGTCGGGATCCAAACCGCGACATTCAGATACGCCACCACAGCGGACCCCTCCGTCTATCCCTCCTTTGACGAACCAAAAAGAAGAAAAAAATGCTTCGCAATAACTCACGAAAAAAAATGAAACCACGACATGCTTCTCGGAATCGCACCTTTCGTTCCAGGTTTCCCGGGAGTAAAGATGTCAAGGAAACAGTTCTTGGAATGCAAGGTCAGTGGCCTTCGGCTGCCATTGACGGCGATAAGCTGAGCGGTCATAAACCTTTCAGCAACGACGCCTTTGAACAATGGCATCTTTAAACGACGAAGGAACAGGTTGATTGATTGATATGTGAGGTTTAACGTCCCAAAAGCCACCATATGATTATGAGAAACGCCGTAGTGGAGGGCTCCGCTCATTCCGACCACCAGTGGTTCTTTAACGTGCGCCAAAATCTGAGCACACGAGACAACAGCATTTTCGCCACCATCGAAAATGCAGCCGCCGCAGCCGGGATTCGATCCCGCGACCTGCGGGTCAGCAGCCGAGTACCTTAGCCACTAGACCACCGCGGCGGGGCACGAAGGAAATAGGTCCGGCAGAGTAAAAGTATATGGCG
The DNA here is from genome assembly GCF_013339725.1 of Rhipicephalus microplus. NCBI lineage: Eukaryota > Metazoa > Arthropoda > Arachnida > Ixodida > Ixodidae > Rhipicephalus > Rhipicephalus microplus. Next base: position 133,127,802 of record NC_051174.1, read on the forward strand.
GATACGGGGGGGTGGGGGGTAGGAGCGATCGCTCACCCCCCAAAGTCTGTGTCAGCACAACCCAGCCTTCATTTCAGCGCTCGTAGACCACACCGACTATCACCAATTAGCACAAATTAGTGAAAACGCTGTGAGCACACATTCACAGTATTTATGCCATGAAGGGTTTTTTTTTTTCTTCTAGTAAAAACAATAAGGTCATGACCCCAGCCCCTCTGCAGTGTTACTTCTGGCGACCGGCCCCCTCCCCCCTAAAGAAGTGCCTTGATTCGCCCCTCCATGCAAGCGACTGCGCGGCGGTGGTCCGCGGCGTGGAGCTGCTGCAGAACGCGCGGGCTAAAGCCCCAGGGACTTTAGCGCGGGCTCGACAAGGACGCCGCTCTGATGGGCAGTTTTGCCCGTGCATCCGAGTCACAGCGAGTACCTTACCGGCGTGCACACGCTCCTCGACTACGCCTCTGCCGTCACGTGGTAACTACGCCACTGCTCCCCCATTGGTCATACGCTCTGCCGAGACTTTGGCGATGTTGATCACCGCGTCTAGAAGACGCTCTAGAAACCTGTTTCGGGCTCGTGCGACGGCTGACGCTCCGCTATTCGGGCAAAATCGCTCGCATGTGAAACAGTCTCTAGCTGTATGGAGGCCGGCCGCTCCTGCCCCCTATGTGTATACACTTACTGGTGTCTGCGGGGAGGGCTATATACGGCAGTGACAACCGTGTGCGAGACGCGATCTTCACCAACGTTACCAGATCCCTGTAGAACCAACGTTACTAGAGGTAACCTATCTCGCAAGTGGTGCCCCGTGCTCGGACTCCTGTGACCGTGTTTCCATCTTTCCTATCTCTCCTATCTCCTCAGTTTGTTATCGCTCCTTTTCGCTTACTACCTCACGTCTCTTCCTCTTTTCTACACCTTTACTACTACCCCTTTTATCCCTCCTCACCCCCATCCCTTGTGAGCTACTGTTGAGGTGTCGCTCACTGAAGCAGGCAGTTACGGGGCTCACTTTTCTCTTCCTTTCTCTCTTAAGAATCACCTTCTCCTATCTTGGTTTTCACTATGCTTTGCCGTCATCACTACTTCCAAACAAAGCCAGGCCAGAAATCGACGCGCCACTGTACGGTTGGCGTCATACGCGACGTGTCTGCTCAGATCACGTCAATCGGTGCTGTTGACATGGTCGGAGCTATTGACGGAGCTGTTGTCGTGAATCGGAGCTCTTGACGTCAATGGACGATTTGTAGCGTAGTGGGTAACCTTGAAATGTACTTGGTAGGAGTGTTTATGACTGCAGCTTCAGGAAAGCCATCCCTCTCATTGTGACTGCGTGAGTGAGTGAGTGAGTGAGTGAGTGAGTGAGTGAGTGAGTGACTGCGTGAGTGAGTGAGTGAGTGAGTGAGTGAGTGAGTGAGTGAGTCCTTGTCTAGCTGACGCTGTTCCTTGTATTGAAGTGACCCCAACAAGCTCTATTTGAAACCCTTTTAAATTACCTACCATTAAATTCGCTAGGGAAAGCTTCTCTTGCTGTCCATCACCAGTAAAACTGCTATCTATTGGACGGCCTTTTTTGAAAACACATCGACGTATTTCGTACTAAAAAGGGATGCGCAGAGTTTGCAGAGTACACGTACACGACGTTGCATCGTCCGAAGAAACGCCAGGTGCAAGTATTAGTGGGTTTTTTTTCCAGACGCCCAAGGAAGCGACTGGTCACGTGGAGCGGACGGCAATTTAAACCGCCGCCAAAAAAGTCCCGCTCTCCGCAAATGGCCTACGTATACGACTCGAACTATGTGGACGAGCTCGCGAATTGTGCATGCAACGATACCATCGCGAACAAAACTGCAGCGATGGTGCAAACGACTGACAGTTGTCAATATCGAATCGATTAGCATTTCGTTCGGTTTCATTTTCGAACAGAATAGCCGCTATTTGTGAATGCGCATTTTTTTTTCTAACTCCTTGCGAATGTTTCTAAATAACGACCGAACCCAATTTAATGCAAAACTGGAGCAGAAACTCAATTAAATTCCCAAGGGTCCAAAGCATGAGCTCTTGAGCATTACTACAGCAGCCTGCGAGAGGACTCATGTTCGCGTCTGACACAGAGCCGAAAAAGCGGGCGCTGAAGCAGTCTGCACTGTGCAATGAGCCTCAAACACGATTATTGTTTGAATTACCGTTTATCAATGTATAATATATACCGGCACTTAATTTCAATATACGTGCTATAGGAAGATAATAAAGCTAGAATAATTTCCTGCGACATTCATCACAATATAGTTTTAGCACTTGAATCATAATCGGAATAGCAAAATATGTCGCACACGAGCAATCGAAGTCGCAATCTCCAGATTGCGTTGTCAGGCTCCATATCTAGATTTTTATTTACACAGACTTGTTCTGGCAGCTTTCCCGTTTTTTTTTTTTCTTTCTTGTAGTCCATCACACAACAGAACATTATCTCATTTCCTGTGATGCATTATATCGTTTGGTGTGATAGATATTATACTCACGCAAAGTTGCTTTAGGTGCAGTCTTCAGACTGCCTTAGATTAGATTTAAATGCACCAAATGTACTTCTTTCCGGGGCTCTGTCTCTTAGATAGATAGCCGGGAATATTGCCACCCCCTTGGGCGTTTTAATACGTTCAAAAAGATTCAGGCTGTATAATAAGTTTTTACTCCTGGTTCCCTGCTGTTCCAAACTGTTTTATTTATTAGAGCACGACTCTTAGGCACTCGTTCGTGCGTTGGGCAGCATCGCTGTCGCAGTCGGTGGCGTAACTGATACACATGAAGACGTAGCCCATACGCATGAAAACGTAACCGATGCACACGAAAAAGTAACATATACACATAAAGAAGTAACCGATAGTCATGAAAACTGCGTAACCGATGCACATTAAAAAGTAACCGTTATACATGAAGAAGTAACCGATACCATAAAAAAGTAACCGATACGCATAAAAAGTAACCGGCACAGACGAAAAAGCAACCTATGCACATGAAGAAGTAACCGATAGGCATGAAAACTGAGTAACCGATGCGCGTTAAAAAGTAACCGTTAGACACGAAGAAGTAACCGATACGCATAAAAAAGTAACCTGTACACATGAAGAAGTAACCGATAGGCATGAAAACTGAGTAACCGATGCGCATTAAAAAGTAACCGTTAGACACGAAGAAGTAACCGATACGCATAAAAAAGTAACCGGTGTACATGTAAAAGCAACCAATCCACATTGGCGATTGCAGAACGAGCGTGTGGTTTAATGCTTCCCTCGCACTGCAAAGTGTTCAGCCGTAATTGTACTCATCGTTGTCGGCAGCCGTGCACGTGCAGCACCAACAGAGTGCACATAATACTTTAACAGATGTGCACACACTGCAGCGCGCGCCTCACTTGTCCGCAGAAAGACAAATAATGGTGCAGTGGGTGCACTTCAGAAAATTATTATTTACGGCAGAGTCGCCACCTTGCGGACTGAAGGTAAAACGAAGTCGGCATTGCTCCGGCACGAATCTGCACTCGAAATTCGCATTAGGCAGCAATGTAATCGTCGGTGGAGTTTTCGGTTCAAATTATACGCTTTACTTCTTCCATCTGTATGTTCTTATATTCATCTATTCTCAATATTATTAACGTTTTTTTTTTCTTCTTTTCCGTTTTTTCGTCATTTTATTTGGACACTAACTTATAATTTAAGACAAGCAACCGCTGTTCTTGTCGGCCTCCACTGTCCGCCCGTTTTTTAGTGCGCGCTTCAACAAAATTTTCAAGTATAATTTAAGAATTTGTTCGAAAACTCGCTGTTTCTTGGCTCATTTTCCAGCGTGGGGGTACGTGCCACACATACACCCTATATATACTCACTCTATTATCTGTGCAGCTGCTTATCAGGACTTGCTCGAGCGCGGTTGCTTTCGCACGACGGAAACAGAGACAGAAAACGCATGCAGTGGAAGGACCGAACAAACAGAAACCACACTGTGTCGCTCCTGAATATGCGCCATCTTGAGATAACGAACCATCTTAGTTTCCGCATATAGCATCGAAACTAAACTTAGCCGCAGTTTACGACAGACCGAATCCTAATAATAACTATATTGGGGTTCAGCGTCTCAGAACAGCGATGTGATTACTTTGAGACGTCGTATAGTGATGGACTCCACAAATGTTGACCACCTGTGGTTCTTGAACGTGCACTAACCCCGGTATTCACAGAACGCTTCTCGACTCGACTTCCACCCTTCACTTGACAGAGTCGAGCACTGCGCCACCGCTCGACTGAAAATGCGGCCACCGCGGGCGGGGTTCGATTCCGCGACGTGTACTGGTCAGAAGTCGAACGAAAGAATTGTACAGTTAAGGGCTCATTTTCTTTGTTAAACACAATATTAATGAGATCAAACAAACAACAATGCCAAGGAGAGTATAGTGGCTGTTATTAGGGGTAATGGTAAAGTAAATGTGAATAAAAGTGGACGAAAAGATGACTTGCCGTGGACAGGGACCGAACATGCGCGACCTACGAACAACGCGTCCGATGCAGGCTCCGTCCCCGCCCACGGCAAGTTATCTTTTTCGTGCACTTGTCTTTCTTCACAAATACACTACAATTTCCTGGGAGCAATTGTCTGTCAGTTCTCATTAATATTGAGTCAAAAGACCAGCGCATCACAGCCACAAAACCAGCGGGACGGGTATAGACAAACTGAATAATTAAGATGCATTTGGAATACGAAATTCATAGCAGCTCTAGAGTATCACATGGGGTACATTGTGATAACTGAAACTTGCTCTTGTATTTAAGCGACAGATGCATGTTAATGGACAGATTTACGCGCTTGTCAAAACTGAATAATCAAGATGCATTTGGAATACGAAGTTCATAGCAGCTCTAGAGTATCACATGGGGTGATAACTGCAACTTGCTCTTGTATTTAAGCGACAGATGCATGTTAATGGACAGATTTAGGCGCTTGTCAAAACTGAATAATTAAGATGCATTTGGAATACGAAGTTCATAGCAGCTCTAGAGTATCACATGGGATGATAACTGCAACTTGCTCTTGTATTTAAGCGACAGATGCATGTTAATGGACAGATTTACGCGCTTTTCAAAACTGAATAATTAAGATGCATTTGGAATACGAAGTTTATAGCAGCTCTAGAGTATCACATGGGGTGATAACTGCAACTTGCTCTTGTATTTAAGCGACAGATGCATGTTAATGGACAGATTTACGCGCTTGTCAAAGTCTTGGCAAAGTCCCGCAGCTAAGCTAAACATACGGATGACGTTGATTCTCACATATTCGGGAAAGACCGGTGCACACATGTGTGCTGCAGCAAGGATCCTCAAAGGCGTCTGGATATTTTGGTGATTGGCCATGGCATTTGAGCTGCTCCGCGTTTTTACTTTTTCAAGTGAGGAGAAGGGAGTAATTCAAATACAATGTATCCAGGTAACGCGACACTTCACGTAGCCAAAAAATGTAGACGTAAGTATGTCCAATTAAATCGCCCGAAAATGGTAAACAGCATCATTCCAATCTACCAAAAAAGTGACGCTTTGCTGGTAAGGACATTTCTTATCGCGAACACTGTGCCCTAATTTGGCGTCAGATTTCACTTTCAACTTCGATGCGGCGGCCTTAGAAGACAGAAAACCTGGACGCTGCCTTCTATCGTCCTACAGAAATTGACATGTCGCATATTGTGCCAGTGTTGGAACTATTTTAGGGGCGAAGCTCTGTCCATCCTCCGTTGTTCTCGTGCGCAGCCACCAGGATGCGAGATGGGAGATTGTGGTACTTGGAGTGTTCACTAGATGGACGCACGGACGGACGCATAGGCGGACGGACAGACAGACTAGCAGACGGACGGACGAATAGATGAACGCGCAGAGCGGGTATGTGCCACAGGAGATGCAAGATGGCGGTAGTTGGAGAGTTCACTAGATGGACGCACGGACGGACGGACAGACAGACTAGAAGACGGACGAACACATGGATGGACGCACGGATGGTCGCATGAACGGACGGAATCACGGACGGGCTGACGGACACTTCGCCCTAGTCATCATAATTCACTCCGCGGATATGCTGAGATTTTTTTTTCTGTACTGTTCTCCTTTCTTTGTAATTACACTCCTGCCAGGGCTGCTGGCTCGAAGGATTGTGAAATAACCAAGTACAATAACACTTTTGCATGGTAATACCTGACTGCCCCTCATTTGTGTCTCTGGAAAGCCTTCGACCAAAGATAGACCAATGTTGGCAGCACGCCATCACTTAATTTGCACTTCACATCCACCACAAACCTAGTTTTCTTGAAACTCAATCACGGATGAGGGGAGGGAGCAGCGCTGCGCAAGACTCCCCACCCCCCCCTCACTAACCACATGAACAATCTTAATAATAGTAATAGTTGCTGGGGTTTAACGTGCCAAAACCCCCATATAAATATGAAAGATGCCGTGGTGGAAGGCTCCAGAAATTTTGACCGCCTGGGGTTTTTTAGTGTGCACCTAATTCTAAGCGCACGGGCTTCCAGCACTTCCACCTATATCGAAACTGCGGCCGCCGCGCAGCCGGGATTCGATCCCACGACCTGCGGGTCAGCAGCCGAGTTCCTTGGCAACTAGTACACCATGGCGGCTACATGAGAAATCCTGCTCCCGCCTATGGCTCTATCTCTGAATCCATGCAATATCAGGCAATCATTTTTAAAACAGGAAATTGCCGGAACTGCGATCACGCACGAAGTGGTTATCGTAGTTTGAGCAACTTCAAAGCGATCTCATAGATTAGGCGACGAGATTAGGTTACAGCCGAGAATGTGACATTGTATTCCCTATCTCGTCCTCGAATGCGGACAAACTAGATAAAATAAACGAGGCTATCTTGAACGACCTAAACAGTGCACCGACAATCTTCACGCGCATCGCACGGCTGCTGTTTGGCGTGAAATTCGAGCTCGGAGTCACGTGACGTTAGAATGAACGTCAGTAATGGTATCACTAGCAGAGCCGCACGTCGTTCTCTATATACTTTGACTCTGTAGCAGCAATGCGGGCAAACAAGAGTAGAAAGAAAATTAATCCATTTCAAGCCCAAGTGAAAACTGTGCGAAACGCGGAGTGTTATATAGTTCGTCTGTGTTTTTCCTTGTGTTTATGTTGTGTTTAGCTTGTGTGTATCAGCTCTTTTGGGAATCTTTGCGTTTGTTTCGTGCTTTTCTTTCTTCTGTTCATTCGCACTATTGTGCGCTTTGAGCACAATGGTGGAAATGCTTAAGCGATATTTTCTGCCCTTTCGTGGTATTATCTTGTGATTAGGTGTGACTAGTTTTGCGATTATTTATTTTCTGTACATTGGTCTCTATCCCTATTTTTTCTGTATTATGGTTGTTTACACTCTGCTACTCCGAGCGCAGTGCGTCTAAACGCCTAGGTGCTGGCGTTTCGGTGTCGCTTCGGTCATTGAGTTTCCTCATAAACACACTAGAGGGAATTCCGGCGCTATTTATGGGAGCTGCCACACACGGCGCTTCAGCCGGCATGGGAACGATGGTATCGTACACAAATTTGCCTAATCTTCTTACTTTCGGCTCCGTTTCGATTTGCCCACGGCTCGAAGCTGCTTTGTCACGAGACGAATATTCACAAACGTTCAGCCCTTCACCGCACTAACACTTTGGGCTCACCAATTCAAGTCGGGTCACGAAGTTCAGAAGGGTCTGATTTTTCCTTCGAAACAAAACGAAAACGCAACAATAAACAAAATCACGAGTGTGTTTGAAGCCCGCAAGCACGAAGACTATATAGGTAAATCCCTGTACTACCCCTCTTCGCATGGTTGCTGAACAATCGCAGCGCGGTAGAGTATCCTCTGTAGTTAATTTTAGAAAACTCTGTGGTATACTGTCTTCGTATAAGGTGCGCTTTAATCGCGGAATGGTCTCGAATGTATATATGGCACGAGGCACTATGTCTGACTTCTCTCTGAACTCACTTTTTTAGGCTGTCTCGAGAAGACAATTTTTTTACACTGTCAAGAACTGCGTCAAACGAGTCAGGCAACGACATGCAACAAAGTTTCAAAGCAAAAGCTAGGTTTTTACGGTTGTGTACAACGATTCATGAACTGTTGGTTTTGCCACGTAGCCTTGCGAACGATAGCAAGCATTTTGAAAAAAAAAAAATCAGTACACCTGATAGACGAACTTGAAGAAAAAAAATGAACACCAATCACGTTGGACGCCGATATTATTGCGGACAAGTACAACGCCGGCAGCTAAAGGAACTATTTATTTTGGGCAAACTTGTGCCCGTCAACTAAATACACAGAGGATGTCCTGAGCTCGCTAGTGAAAAACTTCGTCAATTTGTTCTTCTATATAGCGTCTCGCTGCTTGCCACGCTCCTTGAAAAAGCCGTCAGCCTTCTTTCTTTGCAGCGCGCGTGGTGTGTTGACACGTGCAGTGCAGCGTTGCATGGCGCGTTTTGCTTGTCAGTTGTTGTGGCACATAGAGTTTCCTAAAATTAACTAGAGGGAACTCTGGCGCTGCGATCGTTCAGCGACCATGGGAATGATGGGTAGTACACACATTAGCCTAGTCTTCGTACTTGCGGGCGGTCAATCATACTTTTGGCTTCGTTTATTGTTGCGTTTCGGTTTTGTTTTGAACGAAAGATTCAACCCTTTTAAACTTCGTGACCCGATTCGGAAAAGTAAGTCTAGAAGAAATAAGGTGGCGAAGCGCAATCGCTGAACATTTGCTAATATTTTGTTTCGCAAAAAAACAGCTCCAAGCCACACGAACACGCACGGAGTCAAAAGCAGGCCAGAAGTACGAATATTATACAGATGTGTGTACTACCCATCATTGCCATGCTCGCTGAAGCGCCGAGCGTTGCAGCTTCCATAGACACTAGCGCCAGAGTTCCCTCTAGTGTATGTTTAGGAAACTCTATGGTGTGGCGGAATTCATAAGAACGGGTAGCGGCACAAGACTACAGCGGGTACCTATGTGTTTCGAAAAAGTTAAAGTGTGCCTGGCACTCTACTATGGGAGAGAAAAAACCCGTCCCGTGTGTCCCACCCACACTGACAAACTGTGAACGTAGTGTGTTCAGAAAAAGTGGTTAACGATTTAGAGTACTATAGATATTCTACTGTGGGAGAGCAAAAACCCGTCCCGTGTGCCCCACCCACACTGACAAACTGTGAACGTAGTGTGTTTAGAAAAAGTGGTTAACGATTTAGAGTACTAGGTACT